>OX451738.1:596086204-596479015 GCA_948472305.1 Vicia faba
AAGGGCTTGCCTTGTGTGACTTGTGTGCTTTACATGTATGCCTTTGTAACTATTTGTGGCGTGCTTTATCATAACATCATAACATCATGAGCATTGCATGCATCCTGCATAAGGACTGACCATTTCAAAGACAAGAGGGTTTCATCTTTGCTCTGTTTTGTAGGACATCATGATGCCTGTGCGAAGGAATACTATCCGGTTCAACTTTGTTCACCCACCTGAGTTGCTTGAAGAGTTGGTTAGCAGAATTCCAAATACCACTTCCTTCATCCAGAGGCATGGTTCTCTTCTCAGTTTAGTCACTGCAAAGCGGGATCAACAGTTGATGAGTGTCCTGACCCAGTTCTATGAGCCTCTGTACCAGTGCTTCACCTTTCAAGACTTCCAGCTGGTCCCTACCCTGGAAGAGTTCTCTGATCTGCTTGGCATCCCTATCTTGGATCAGACTCCCTTCACTGGTTGGGAAAAGACCCTCAGGCTTGAGGAGGTTACTGCAGCTCTTCCCTTGACACATCAAGAAGTAATGGACAACTGGGTGACTAGAAGCGGAGTTAAGGGTTTCTTGGCCAAGTTTCTGATTGGTAAAGCTAACAGTTTCTGGAATGACCTGGACTTTAGGGCATATGAAGACATCTTGGCTCTCTTAATCTATGGGCTAGTCTTGTTTCCTAATCCTGACAACTTCATCAATGTCACTGCCATAAGGATCTTCATGTCTCAGAATCCTGTGCCCACTCTCTTGAGTGACATCCTGCAACAGCTTTATGCTCGTACTGCCCGAAGACGAGGAACTCTGTGGTGTTGCATCCCTCTGTTGGTGAGGTGGTTTATTTTGCACCTCCCTAAGTTCGTGATGAAGAACCAAGAAGGAAGAGGTTGGGCTCATAGGTTAATGTCTCTCACCGATAAGGACATCATTTGGACTTGCAGAGGTTTGGATGAGATAGCTGTTATTGATCGATGCAGAGAATACCCTAATGTTCCGTTGATTGGTACCCAAGGAGGAATCTCTTACAATCCATGTCTAGCGCTCCGTCAGTTTGGAAGGGCCAGAAGAGCAGGACCTCATGAGATGTTGGTGCCTCACATCAGTTTTGAGTTTCAGGTGGATAGTGACGAGCTGCGTCGTAGGTTCATCAAGGCTTGGGATAAAGTTCATAAAGCTGACCCACAAGAGTTGGGGCCAAAGACTTCTCTACCTATGGAAGCCTACTACAAATGGGTTCGCATCCGTGCTCAGAAGTTAGGTATGCCATACGAAGCTGTCAGACCCATCATTCTTGAGTATCCTGACAAAGATGGAGTTCCTCCAACTGTCCTCCCTCCTCAGATACCTACTGATTATGAGACATTAAAGAGGTCTTGGTCGCAACTGCGAGAAGAACGGGATTCGTATCGGGAAAAGTTCAACGAGCAGGAATTGAAGATCCAGAAGCTAACAAAGCAGTTGGAGAATGAGCGAGCTCTGAATGACTACATCCGTACTGAGAAGAGGAGACCATGGGATCAATAAGGAGCTCTGGATGTTCTTTTACAGTTTTATTTCCTTTTTCAGTATTTCCCTTTTATGTAACGCCTAAGGGCAATCTGTTGAACAATTTAAGTTTCAAAGTTGAATCTAATGAAGTGTGTTCCTTTTTGTTTACAAAGTTGATTCCCGATTGTCTTTGAAAACATAAATCATACGCATTTCATTCATCATGTGCATAGCAGGTTTTCTTCTTTTCAGGGTGCTTACTGTTCTTCGCTGTTTATTTCAGCATCATGAACCCTGACTCATCATCAACCGAGATGTCTATAAAAGCTCTTCAGGCGCAGAACGCGCAATTTCAGGAACTGATCATGGGTTTGGCTCAAGGCCAAGAAGAGCTGAAGGCTTTACTCCTGAAGAAGGAGAAGAAGAAGAAGAAGAGAACTGTTATGTTCAACTCGGGCCGAAGGTTTGGCAACACTCTGCAGAATGAAGAGGCTGGTTCTTCTATAGGCAAGAGCAGTCCCCAAGGGGGAAAAGGTCCTAGTCCAGTAGTCTCTGACAACGAGACTGACTTAAATGAGGAACAGTATCCTCCGGCTGAAGACCGGTATAAGCAGTTGGAGGACAGACTGAATGCAATGGAGATCCAACAAGTGCTTGGGCTGGATTTCGGAGATTTGGGCTTATCTACTGGTGTGATCATTCCTCACAAGTTTAAGGCACCATCTTTCACCAAGTACGACGGGGCGTCTTGTCCCAAGCTACACCTCAGATCTTATGTGCGGAAGATTCAACCATACTCGGTGGACAAGAATTTGTGGATCCACTTCTTCCAGGAGAGTCTTTCAGGGACTCATCTCGAATGGTTCTATCAGCTGGATGGGACCAAGGTTCGTAACTGGGAGGAGTTGGCTACTGCTTTTTACAAGCAGTATCAATATAATGCCGACCTTGCTCCTACACGTACCCAACTCCAGGGTATGTCGCTAGGGTCAAGCGAAGGTTTCAAAGAGTATGCACAGAAGTGGAGGGATCTGGCTGGCAGGGTGCAGCCTCCGTTAACTGACCGGGAGTTGGTAGACATGTTCTTGGGGACCCTATCTGGGCCATTTTTCAATCATCTTATCGGTAACTCATCTGCAGGGTTTACTGATCTTATTCTGACTGGAGAAAGAATAGAGGCTGGAATGAAGTCTGGTAAAATTCAGAAGGGTGCATCTGCAAGTTCTGAGAAGAAGCCCTTTAAAAAGAAGGCCAGTGTTGTATATGGGTCTAGAAGACAAGAGAAACCCGAGCGCCGCCAATCTGTCAACGCGGTGATGATTGCTAAGCCTGCTGCCGCTCCTCGGCAATCCAATCCTCAAAGGGCTGAAAGACCCAGGAGAGAGTTTACCCGTTTGAGTATGACTTTATCGCAACTCTTGCTGCAGTTACTATCCACCAATTTGGTGACTGTTCGAGAGGCCCTGAAGGTTGTGAATACGGCTTCTCCCAAGTACAATCCAAACGCCCGCTGTGCTTATCACTCCGATAGCCCGGGGCATTCCACTGATGACTGTTGGGCCTTAAGGAATAAAGTGCAGGATCTTATTGACGCCAAAGAGGTACAGTTTGAGGCACCTGAGAAGCCCAATGTGGTGACTGCTCCCATGCCTAACCATGGAGTAAATGCTATCAGGGAGGATGATGAAGTGGATGAAGCTGAGTTCAACAGCTGGATTTACCCGGCAACCGACAGTGAACCTAGCAATTGGATTGCAAAGGGCAACCTACTTGTTTCTCTTGTTACTGAGTAATGAATTCTTTTGTTTTTGTTATTTGTAATAAACAATTAAAACTCTATGGCCCGGTGTCTTACCCGGGGCACCGTGGATTCATTTATGAGGGCATATTAATTGTCATTTCATATATCATGAATAAAGATCTTGGACGTTTTCTCGCATTTCAAATCTTATGCTCCTTTTCTTTCTTTCCTTTCTTTATACATTGCAAAACAGCTGTATTTACACACACTCACTCATACAGGTTTCAATCCACTCTGGATCTCACTGGTAACGACTCTGCTACTGCCAGTTATGACTTCGAAAATCCGATCAACTTAGCCGAAGACGAAGGTGAAGATGATTGCGAAGTGCCTGGCAAGCTTGCAAGACTGTTACTCCAGGAAGAGAGGGCAATTCAACCCTATGAAGAGCCGGTGGAAACAATAAATCTGGGTACTGAGGCAGACAGAAAGGAGGTAAAGATTGGTGCCAACCTAGAGCTCAGCGTGAAGCAACGGTTGACTCAGATGCTACATGATTATGTGGAGATCTTTACCTGGTCCTACGAAGACATGCCCGGGTTGGATACCGACATTGTGGTCCATCACTTGCCTACCAAGGAGGACTGCCCTCCGGTCAAGCAAAAGGTCCGCCGTATGCGTCCGGAGATGTCTGAAAAGATCAAAGCCGAGGTTATGAAACAGTTTGACGCCGGGTTTCTTGCAGTGACTTCTTACCCTCAGTGGGTTACTAATGTGGTGCCAGTACCAAAGAAAGACGGTAAGGTCAGAATGTGTGTCGACTACAGGGATCTGAACAGGGCCAGCCCCAAGGATGACTTCCCCCTACCTCACATTGATGTCCTTGTTGACAATACTGCTCAGCATAAGGTGTTCTCTTTCATGGATGGTTTTTCAGGTTACAATCAGATCAAGATGGCACCTGAAGACATGGAAAAAACTACCTTTGTTACTCAGTAGGGCACCTTATGCTACAAGGTCATGCCTTTTGGACTGAAGAATGCTGGGGCAACCTACCAACATGCCATGGTTGCTCTATTTCATGACATGATCCATCATGAGATAGAAGTGTATGTTGACGACATGATCGCAAGGTCCCAGACTGAGGAAGAACACCTAGATCATCTGCAGAAATTGTTTGACCGTCTGAAGTTGTACAAGCTGAGGTTGAACCCGAACAAGTGCACCTTCGGGGTAAGATCTGGAAAGTTGCTAGGCTTCGTTGTAAGTGACAAGGGTATTCAAGTGGACCCTGCCAAGGTTAAAGCTATTCAAGAGATGCCAGTTCCTAAGACAGAGAAAGAAGTCAGAGGCTTTTTAGGACGCCTGAATTACATTGCTCGATTCATCTCGCACCTAACTGCTACTTGTGAACCGATCTTCAAGCTGCTGAAGAAAGATCAGGTAGTACGTTGGAATGATGAATGTCAGGCTGCTTTTGACAGAATCAAAGAGTATCTCTAAGAACCACCCATCCTTATGCCACCGGTTGAAGGGAGACCTCTGATACTATACCTAACAGTGCTTGACAATTCAATGGGGTGTGTGCTGGGGCAGCATGACGAGTCTGGCCGAAAAGAGCATGCCATTTATTACCTTAGCAAAAAGTTTACCGACTGTGAGACCCGATACTCACTGCTCGAGAAAACTTGCTGCGCTTTGGTATGGGCTGCTCGCCGGCTGAGACAGTATATGCTGACTCATACTACCTTGTTGATCTCAAAGATGGATCCTATAAAGTACATATTTGAAAAGCCTGCTCTGTCCGGGAGAATAGCAAGATGGCAAATGATCTTGACAGAATACGACATCCAGTACACAACCCAGAAAGCCATCAAAGGAAGTGTATTGGCAGACCACTTGGCACATCAGGCAGTAGACGACTATCAGTCAATGAACTTCGAGTTTCCAGACGAGAGTATCATGATAGTGACTGATTGTGAAGTACCTGGACCGGATGAAGGACCTGAGGAAGGATCCCGATGGTCTATGCACTTTGATGGAGCCTCCAATGCTTTGGGTAACGGTATCGGCGCTGTGATAATATCCCCTCAAGGCACTCTTACTCCACTCACTGCCCGACTATGTTTCAACTGCACCAACAACATGGCATAGTATGAGGCGTGCATCATGGGTCTCCAAGCTGCGATCGACTTAAGGATCAAGTTTCTGAGTGTCTTCGGAGATTCCGCTCTCGTGATCAATCAGATCAAAGGAGAGTGGGATACGAAACATCCGAATCTTATTCCTTACAGAGAATGTGTGTTGACCTTGATCCCCCACTTCACAGAGATAACCTTTGAACACTTTCCGAGAGAGGAGAATCAGTTGGCGGATGCGTTAGCTACGATGTCTTCTATGTTCAAGGTCAAATGGGACAATGAGGCTCCCCGGATCATCATCTGGAAACTGGACGAACCGGCATAGTGTTGTGATCTCGAGACTGAATTGGTAACTGAGAAGCCTTGGTACCATGAGGTGAAGAGATACTTGGAAGCTCAGGAGTACCCTGAAGGTGCGTCTGTCAACAATAAGAAGTTTCTGAGAAGGTTCGCAGCGAAGTTCTTCCTTAGCAACGGCATTCTGTACAAGCGAAATCATGATTCGACCTTACTGCGTTGTGTGGATAAGACAGAAGCAGAAAGGATCATGGAAGAACTACATGAGGGTACTTTCGGAACCCATTCCAGTGGACACACTATGGCGAAGAAAATCCTTCGGGCAGGGTATTTCTGGTCCACAATGGAAGCCGACTGTTACCAACACTCTCGGACATGCCATAAATGCCAGATATATGCAGACAAGGTGCACGTTCCTCCAGTTCCTCTAAATGTCCTAACTGCACCTTGGCCGTTTGCAATGTGGGGCATAGATATGATCGGTGAGATTAAACCTACAGCGTCCAATGGGCATCGCTTCATCCTAGTGGCGATTGATTACTTCACGAAGTGGGTTGAAGCAGCATCCTACGCTACGGTAACCAAGACTGTTGTGGCACGGTTCATTCGGCACAACCTGATCTGTCGATACGGCGTCCCTGAAAGAATCATTACAGACAACGGTACCAATCTCAATAACAAGATGATCACTGAGCTCTGTGAGCAGTTTAAGATACAGCACCACAACTCTTCTCCTTACAGACCGAAGATGAATGGGGCTGTAGAAGCAGCAAATAAGAACATTAAGAAAATCGTGCAAAAGATGACAGTGACTTATAAAGATTGGCACGAGATGTTACCGTTTGCTCTACATGGGTACCGTACCTCAGCCAGGACGTCAACCGGGGCAACTCCCTTTTCCTTGGTCTACGATATGGAGGCAGTCTTATCGATCGAAGTGCAGATACCCTCTCTCCGGATAATGAAGGATGTAGATCTGAACGAAGATGATTGGATCCAGACACGACTTGATCAGCTAAACCTTATTGATGAAAAGAGACTCGCTGCTATCTGTCATGGTCAGACGTACCAAAAACGAATGATCAGGGCATTTAACAAAAAGGTCAGACCACAAGAATATCAAGTTGGGGATCTGGTAATCAAGCGAATCATCCTTCCTCAGAGTGATCCAAGGGGCAAATGGACCCCTACGTACGAAGGGCCGTTTGTGGTTAAGCATGTGTTCTCAGGAGGAGCCATGATTCTAACCAACATGGATGGTGACGACCTTCCTCACCCCGCCAATGCAGACATAGTAAAAAGATACTACGCATAATAAAGACCCGCTAGGTTGACATACCTAGGCAAAAATTAGGGCTCCCGGAGAACCAAAAGGGTTCGGGCAAAATGAAGGGATGAAATGAAAAAAATCTGTACACCCGGCAAGTCGAAAACCTGAAAGGGCGGCTTGGGCAAAAATGGGTATCCCGGTGGACTGAAAACCCGAAAGGGCGGTCCAGGACAAAGTTAGGGATAAAGCGTAATACTATGTCTCATTGGATCACTTTGCATCCAGAATCCGGTATCTACATTAAGTTCAGACGACATTGATCAACCAGCTTCATCTTCAACCAAGGTCATCAAGTGATGAGACGCTCGAAGATATAAAGGCGATAGCAGAGTTGAAACCCAGTGGGATCATTCATTTCGCACAGCTGTTTTATTTTCTTTTGTACAAATTTGTATAAACTCTTTTGTTCGGCGGCGTTCTCTTACTAGGACGTCAGCCTCTTGTACATAAACGCCTATTTTACAGGCAAATTCAAAAATCAATACAAAAAATCACCTTTCAGTTAAAACTGCCTTTTGTTTTTTCCTTTTTTTGTTTTGTTTTGCGAAGAACGTCCAAGGTTCAATTTGTGATATACGCATTGACAATAATTTGCTAACTCATGGATATTTGCATACGAAACAAAGGATTAATTACAGGTAACATTAGAAACAGGGGCAATAAAGAGTTGTCTAAGCAATCTAATTGTTCTGTCCTCCAAGGTACCAAGGTGAGTTCGGCTGAAGAACATAACCAGTATATTTTAATTCCCCAGGAGAGCCCAATCCAGTTTCCCCAGGAAAGTTGGAATCCATCTCCCCAAGCAGTAAGCTTATCCCCAGTAGATTCTGGAAGCTTATCCCCGTAGAGCACGAACGCGTCCCCTGGCTTTATTCAAAGAGTTATTTCCCTACCAGGATATAACTGGGTTATCCTCAGCCAAAAGCCATGGAAAGATCGTCCTCGGCACAGTCTTCTTATCCCCAGCAAAGTCTATTAGCACTTCCAACACAACAATGGTATCCCCAACGAAGTTACCATCAACATTTCAGCAAAGTACTTCTCTCCCCATAGAGTATTGTTCCCCAGCAAGATCGTTAGAGTACTTTTCTCCCCGCAGAGTAATCCATTCGCCAAGTTTATTCCCCAACGGAGTTATCTTCTCCTACCGGTATTCTTGCAACTATCATCCCCAACGGAAGCAAAGATCTATTCTTCAACATCAGCCCAGGAGTGACTTCCCGGCACCCGTCAAGGATTTATTTTCCTAAGACAAAAGGATACATTCATAAACACCACATTTTCATACATCATTATAGCATGCGTATACGCATCATATCTTACAAATCTCATTTATGTTGAGAACATCATCACTTGATTCATATCATGCCTTGCATATGACTGACCTTTACCTTTCAGGAAAAGATTCAGTTAAGTTCTCAGCTATATTTCAAGACTTTAGTTTGGTTCAGTTGAATCGACCCTAAGATTTTCCTGATTCTTATCCAGTCAAAGGCCTTCTCTGGTTCAGTCAGATCGACCCTAAGATCTCCCTGATTCTTATCCAGTTGAAGACATTCCAAGACTTTAGTCTGGTTCAGTTAAATCGACCCTAAGATTTTCCTGATTCTTATCCAGTCAAAGGCCTTCTCTGGTTCAGTCAGATCGACCCTAAGATCTCCCTGATTCTTATCCAGTTGAAGACATTCCAAGACCTAGACCGGTTCAGTTAAATCGACCCTAAGATTTTCCTGATTCTTATCCAGTCAAAGGCCTTCTCTGGTTCAGTCAGATCGACCCTAAGATCTCCCTGATTCTTATCCAGTTGAAGATTTCAAGACCTTGTCCGGTTCAGTTAAATCGACCCTAAGATTTTCCTGTTTCTTATCCAGTCAAAGGCCTTCTCTGGTTCAGTCAGATCGCCCTAAGATCTCCCTGTTTCTTATCCAGTTGAAGACATCCAAGATTCTCTCAGCGTTACTGTTGAGGTTGAAGTCGCCCAAGATTCTCTCAGCGTTCCTGTCGAGGTAGTAATTGCCCCAAGATTCTCTCATCGTTCCTGTTGAGGTAGTAATCGTCCAAGGTTCTCTCACTGTCCCGTTGAGGTAGTAACCATCCCTGGTTCATTCATCACCGTTTGAAGCTCCAGATTCAGGCCAGGTACTCATTTTCTTTTTCAGGTACGCAAGTTCTCGCTAAGGAATCTCTTACGCGATCGACACCCAGATGGCATCTATAAGCCCACCCCCCTTCCATCATCTCCTAGCATGGCATCTATAAGCCCATCATCCTATCCATCAATCTCCAAATGGAATCTGTAAGCCCATTCCCATCATCACACTACTATGTGAGCGCAAATTTCTGGGCACTCTAGTGTTCAATCATCTTCCACCTTCGGATTACGAAAGGCACGTCAGCCAATCTGCATCCTCAGGTCTAAGAAGATTGAATAGGGGCAACTGTTGTACCCCAAAATTTTCCCTCCCATATTCTTCAAGATTTGCAAAGAGCATGCTTCAAAATCTCCCCAAGGGTTGCACAGTTCAAGGGCCTCCTAACAGTCAAAAACTAGGGTTTTGGTTCTGACAAAGAAATTGAAGTTTCCAAGGGTCCAATCAAGTCCCACATGCCTATAAACATGGTCAAGCATCCTCATGCCAAGTTTCAAGACTTACAGCACAAAATTGCACAGTCAAAAACCCTAATTGCTCAACAGTCAACTGTAGGGGCAAAATGGTCATTTGACAGTCAAAAGTTCAAATTTTTGGTCAACATCTTATTTTGAAGCCACAAACATCATTTGATCAATTCTTGATCATGATTTTCAAGGCATGGCTCAAAAAGTCTCAAGATGCAAAAGTTTCCATATTTGGATAGTTGAAAAAGTCAACTGCAAATTGACCAGGGCATAACTTCCACATGGTTTATCAGAAAAATTCCATCCAAAGCTCACTTTGAAGATAAAGACATTTCCTACAACTCATCTTCACACTTCAAGTCCAAGAAATGCTCTCACAAAAAGTTATCAATTTCAACATTATAGGTCATTTTCAAAAGTCAACAAAAAGGGACTTTAAGTCAAAGACCATAACTTGAGATTGGTAAATCAAAATGACATGGTACCAAAGGCATTGGTTAGAGGACTTCAAGACCTTTCCAAAATGTCCAAGAACATGATCAAAGCTTACAAATTGAGCAAGATATGCCTTGTGGAAGTTGGGAAAGTTTTGGGAATTTTGAAAAGTCAACTTTACTTCAAATGCCTCAAAATTGCTAATGGGCCATATTTTCTTCCAAGATTCATCATCCAAAGGCTATGCACGACCATTTGGCCCAAAGGGGATTTATTTTATCATTTTTTATTATTTATTTGAATTTTTAATCACCATTAATTCATTTAATAAAATAAAATATGAAAAAATACTAAACAAATGTATTTGAATCTTTTTATGCAGCATATGCCTTCATTGGTTACTCAAGATTCGTGCACATCAAAAAAGGAAGGATTTGGCCATGATTGGTATCAAAACACATGGAAAAGATTTGAAAAAATATGCCATTAAAATCAAATATTTGATTCATGATTACAAGGGTTTTTGGACTCAAATTTCAACCCTAATCCATTGGCATACATATACTGATCATAACCCTAAAGCTCAGGACCTTCAAGCTGCGCCTCATATCAAGAACAAACTTTGCATTTTTTGTCCAAAAAAGTCAAAACTGAAAACTGCCTTAGAGGACAATTCAAAGAAAAGTATTGATTCCAATAGCTTGCCAAGGCTTCAAGGAACGTTTCTGGATCAAAAACACTGCTGCTAACGCGAGGAATTGGTAACACGATGCCGCCTTGTTTCTAAATTTTCCCATATTCATGTTTCAATTTATACGCATCCTCATTGCATTTTCTTTGTTGATTTATACTAATTGAATCATTCTGAAGCTAACCATGCCTTTCAATTGAGTTTTCGTGCATTATATGGGAATCCGCCATTGGAGCCTTCTAGGTTTTCAGAGGTCACGAATTAGGGCTTTCCTCTTCAGGAAAAATTGAGACACGAGACCCACGCCATTGAAACCAGAAGCTCATGACTAATCAATTCCATACCTCGCGATCAATTTATGATCAATGACGGCATATTCGCTATTTTTTCATGTATCATATAGTGGGGGTTTAAAACCCCCGCAATCTTGTTTTATTTTTTCAGGCCAAAAGCAAACGAGTGGAGAAGATGATGACTTGTCTCAATGTGATAGGGTTATTCAAACTTTAGCGCGTTTTCTTTGATTAATAGCATTAGCGTTTTGTTTTTTATATATTAATTGTTATCCATTATTATTACAAAGTAACAAAGCAGCTCAGTTGGTGGAACGTAGCGCTGGCAAGCCTTGGGGCCTGGGTTCGATTCCCAGGTCCCCCATATTTTTCAATAAATTTTGTTCTAACCTGATCTCATGAAGTGCGTGCCCAAGGGTTCACCATATATCCAATACCAAAGCTTGCCAAGTGTCCTGGAAGATGCATCTGAAGGCCAGGATGAGAGGCCTATCATGCACCTCCATTGACCATGCCACACGCGCACTGAAAAGTCAACTAAAGGCCTTAATTCATTGGGCCTGATTGCTACAACATGACCTCCAAATTGGGGTCAACACCCCCATTGGTTTGCTTTCTTTCATTCCTTTTATTTTTTTTCTATTTTTATTTGTTTTGTTTAATTTTAATTTAATTCTTTAAATTGATTTGTTTTCTTTAACATAAAAAAAAAATCAGAAAAGACAAAAAATAAAAATATATTTTATTTAATGTTATTTTGTAAATAAATCTTATTAATTAATTTAGTTTTAATTCTAGGTTTAATTTTAATGTTTTTTCTAATAAACTAAAAAATTGTAGAATTAGGGTTTTAAACACTTTTATCTTTTATCTTTTCTTTTATCATTATTAAAATATTAATCATTTTGTAAATAAAATTTGCCATGTAAATAATTAATTAAAATTAGGTCAAACTAAAAATACTTCTTAATAAATTAAAAACAATTTAGAATTAGGGTTAATTAACTTTTCTTTTTAATTTCATTTAATTTTCTTACTAAATTCCATAAATACAAAAAACTCAAAAATAATTTCTTTTTCTCATTTAACTTAATTAATTTATTAATTGCAATTTAATTTCCTTAAAAGGGTCCAACGCCCTCGCATTCCCGACTTTACTTCTTCTCGCATTTTATTTTTATTTCTTTTTGTGAATATAAATGTAATTGCCCAAAAGCCATGTAATAGATTAATTAGACATTTATCTTTCCGCATTATTTTTTTTTTATTTTTATTCAAATCGGGTCCTGGATTAATTTGGCGATGTGGACCCGCGCCTTTGTAATAGCGTAGGGCTTTTAATTCCGCACCTTTTAACTGTTAATAATTTGCTTGAAAGAATGAATGTCAAAATAAAAGCAACGCGTAGACCACCAATGCATGAACAAGACAAAAATATCTGAAAACGACACACAAATCACACACCACCCCTAGGGTACGTCTCACTGTTGCCTTGCCCCTCGAAAGGTGGTCGTCGAGTAGAGGACATTTTAGTAAGTCCTCATGTCCATGAACATGGCATGAGGGTAGCTTCTAAGGTGTCTTCCTATTGCTCCGGTGATCACCATGTCCCGAACCTTCGAATTGACCCGAACACCTCCAACGGTGGTGCTACCTACCCCTCAATGGTGGGATGGCACTACTTCAAGGACATTTACACAGACGAATTCCTTAGGGTAGGTAGACGACTCTAGATACTTGCTCTAATTTCAAAACAAATCAAAAAATACTTTTCACATCGACACTTTTCAAAAAGCTTTCGAAAGCAACTTTTCAAACACTCTTGAGGACTGATACAAGAGTCGAACTGAAATTTTCAAAGAAACTTTTTTAAAACCCACAGTTGAAAAGCAAACAAACACTTTTGAAAACACAAGTGAGCAAGTATCTAAGAGCCCATGGATAACCATGGATAGAAAGGGTGCTAACACCTTCCCTTTCTATAATCTACCTCCCGAACCGAGAGCAATCTCTATAAGGAATTTTTCTGTGCTTTTGTCCTTTCCATTTGGAGAAAATAAAAGACGGTGGCGACTCTTGCTTCCGCGACATTTCGCGAACCAGCGTCAAACAGTCAGTTCCAGATCCACCGATCACAACATGACATTGCTACAGTAACTCCATACAATGTGTGTTCATCTAACATGAAGTTACTATAGAAGTTCTATGTCATTAATAAGGGCACCACATATCCCTACAGAAGAAAGTAAAAAATCCACCTACAAGAGGCCTGACACGGCCACCTGTGTCGCTTGACACGGGTTGTGTCGGGATGGGAAAATGAAGAAATATGGAAGTCATAGGTGTAACATGGGAAGCCGTGTTGCAACCCTTGTGACCTTAAAATAATATTTGGGAGTTTGGGCCAACCCGGGCGGCTGTGTTTCCTGACACGGGCCGTGTTGGCCTGTGACGCTAATTTCTTGATTTTTCTTCATAACTTTTCCATATGTTAAGTTGTGAGGGTGTTTTGGGTACTTACAACCGACCTGGATGAATGATGATTGTTGTACCCCAAAATTTTCCCTCTCATTTTACTCAAGACATACTCATTGAGGTCCTCAATTGCTCAAGGTTGACCAAGAATGGACCTGATAAATTCTCCTCCTAAGCAACACACTTCCAATTAGGGTTTCACTTCTCACAAAGAATTTTGGGTTGCAAAGACTTCAAGTGATTTCCATGGTCCCTAAAATGTCCTCAAGAATGTCCATGCCAAGTTCCATGCCTTACACTACAAGCTTGCTCAATCAATTGTTCAAATGTTAAAGAATTAACTATACTAGGTCAAAAGTCAACTATGGCCAATATACAGTCAAACTTTAAGATTTTTTTGTCAACATCAACATTTTGAAGTGAAATCTATCATTTTATCAAGGGTTGATCATTATTCCCCAAGGAATGCTCTCAAATCATCAAGAATCCAAAATTGCCAAATTAGGGTTTCTATAGGAAAAGTCAACTGAACTTTGACCAGGCATAACTTTCACATGCTTCATCCATTTTGCCCCAACCAAAGCTCATTGTGAAGAAAATTCAATTCCCTATAACTACTAGGTTCTCCTCAAGTCCAAGAAATGAATCATGGGAAAGATATAGACTCATACATTACATGTCATTTTCAAAAGGTCAACAAAAGACACTTTTTGCCAAGACCATTTACATCAAGATAAATTCTCCAAATGTAAAAATGGCCAACATAAATATTGTATATGACATCTTAGGATTTCCAAAAAGCCCAAGATCATCTTCAAAAGCTGAAAATTAAGAAAGTTATGTTTTACACAAGTTGGGAAATTTTGGTCAAATTCATGAAATGCAAAGCATGCAAATTTGAAATTTTAGGTCAATGGCCAAACTTTTTGAGCTTCAAACATATTCATGACCTTATGAAGGACCTCTAAACTCACTCTTACATTGACTTACATTTTCTTATTATTTTATTCATATTTATTTTGTTTTATCCAAATAAATGCAAAATAAATTAAATAAAATACAAAGTGAATGCGCTAAGGGCATGAGTTGTCTTCTTTAAGGCCCATACAACAAATGATAGGCTGTCAAAGATGCCAAAATCGTGCAAGGCCATGAAAAGGAAAGAAAATATTCTTTTTGGAAAGTTTTAAAAGAAAATTGAAACACCATGATTGGAGGGGATTCTTGCTTCATTTGTTAACCTAGTATTGCTTGCTACATATACACAACAATTTAGAAGTGAAAGGATACACGCACACTGCCTCAGAAAAGCACACCAAAATTGAAAAAATTCCACAAAGTTGTCAAATTCAAAACTGACATTGCAGCTTCCTTCGATCCAAACCAATACCATAATCGTATTCCGGAGATGCTTAGGAACCTACTCCATTCATTCCTAAGGCGTGCAACACCCTAAAATCACAGATCCACGCGTCCCCGGACCTTGGTAAGATTCTGATTCGAAACCTTTCAAATACATGATTTAAACTGATTTTCCTTGCATATTCATATTATTATGGATCATTGTGAATGTTTTAACGTGCTTCATGTGAGTTTCAGTGCCAAAACCACAGTTTGCCATTGCTAGGGTTTGAAAATGTGTGAGCTTCGGTTTCAGAGATAGAGGCATTTTTAGACCAAACTAAGGCCATGGTTAAACTCGCAGCCTAGGTCTTAGGGGGGTAGACAAAATTTCAGGCTTCGAATCTCCTTATTTTGTAGGTTTCATTTTTGAGCATGCCGGAGAAGACGTTGGTCATCCACCGTGGAAGGTGGTTTGACCTCCCCGGAGCTGGTGTGGCTTAATAGAGTTTTGTGATTGGTTGATTCAAAATCCCAGGGGTCCACTGGAGCGCGCACGTGTACACCTCAACATTTTTTTGATGTTTCAAATATATTATTATTTTGTTGTTGGTATAAATGAATAAGCAGGTTGGTTGAGTGGTGAAGCGCGTGTTTGTAAAGCTAGTGGGGTTGGGTTCGATCCCCAGGCCGTGAGTTTTTATTTTTCTAGCAAACTTGTTGCAGGTCCAGTATGCTGCGCTTCAAACACATACCATGCACTTTCAAACTTCAGCCAATGGATCACAACGAGGTCAAATCCAGCGCTCCCAAATGTGCAGCTTCATGATGGACCCTCAAGGGCCAGCAACATGGGATCAGGCGCAGTCTGGGCTTCCCCCTGATTTGGGCCTTACAAAAATTCCAATTCCACCCCCTATTTGCTAGTTAACACCATTCTCATCTCTTTTATAATTTTTTATTCTTTTTTTAGTTTATTATTTATTTGTTTTATATTTATTAATTTTCAATTTTTTTTTTATAAAAATCAGAAAAAAAACATAAAAACTTAGATTTAGGTTTTTTTATTAAATTTAATTTTCATAATTTAATTTAGTTAAATTACTTTAACTTATTTCTTTAATTTAAAATTAATAGACTAAAGATTTAATTGATTTCAATTCTTTTCATAAATAAAAAATGCCAAAAATATTATATTTACTTTAGAATTAATTTTAATTTATAATTTTCTTTTCCTTTTTAATTAATTAGATTTAATTTAATTCATTATCTTCCCAAATAAAATAAAACAAACAACAAAAAGATTCTCCTCTTTACTTAGAACTTTTTAGGGTTTTAGATGTCTTTTAATTCGTGCGCATTTAGTCTTCTCGCATTATCATTTTCATATTATTGTATCTGATTATGGGTTGTAATAGTTAAAACTAGGACTTTATTTACTGTTTTTATCCCCCTTTTGGACTTGTAATTTACCCCCTCCCCGAAGCCATGTAATAGTTAGGTTTTAATTTCCGCACTTTAAATTCCTGTACATATATTAACTGTTTAGATGTATGGTAATACGATTGCATGGTAATAAATTTAAAACAAAATGTTAGCAAACCTGATGCAAAGATAAATAATTGAAACACAATGCACTTGCACATGCGCACCTCTATAGTACCCTCACTTCGGTTGCCTTCGGAATAAAACAGTCACAACTCTCGAAACGTGAGAAATTTTAGTGGCTACCCTCCAGTTTAAAGATCTAAAAAATGACCCTCTCGATATTGCCTCGGTATGATCTTAAAACCATAGGGTGGTTACTAAAGTATCTTTCTCTATTGCCTTTGTGACTGTAACGATGACCCTTTCGAATGTCCCTTAAACATCTAACGATAGGGCTACCTACTCACTAATAGAAGGATAACACTGTCTAAAGGAAAAGAGGAAAAGAATGAACCCTTTCGAGTAAAGTAGATAGTTCCTAGATGCTTGCTCAAGAACAAGTTTTCACATACACAAAACTCTTTCCAAAAACATTTTCAAAATACTTTGTATACTGTGATACAGTGGGAAAGAACTGACTGATTTTGAAATGCTGGTTCGCATTTCGCGTTTGTTTTCGCAAAATGTCGCGGTAAGCAAGATTCGCCACCGACTTTTATTTTATCCAACAAGGAGAGGAAAAAAGCACAGAAAAATTCCTTTTTCGAGATGTTTCTCGGGTTTGGGGGGTAAATTATAGAAAGGAAAGGTGTTAGCACCCTTTCTATCCGTGGTTATCCACGGGCTCTTAGGTACTTGCTCAAAGTGTTTTCAAAAATTGCTTTTCTTTGTGTTTGTGGGTTTGAAATAAGTTTTTGTTTGAAAGGTGTAAGTGCAAAAAGTTTTTGTTTTGAGAGAGCAAGTACTTAAGAACCATCTACCTACTCGGAAAAGGAATCAATCTGTGCTAATATCCTTTAGACAATTCTATCCCACTATTGATGAGTAGGTAGCACCATCGTTGGAGTTTAAGGGTCAATTCGATTAAGGGACGTGTGGTCACTAAAGCAATGTTAGGATGCCTTAGTGGTAACCCTAATGTCTTAGATCATTTTTCTGAGGCAACCGTTTCGAGGCAACTATGATCTTTGGACAAGGGGACGACCTCTAAAACTTCCTATACTCAATGACCACGTTCGAAGGCAACCAAGTGAGGTGTACCCTAAGAGTGCGCATGTGCGAGTGTGTTGTTTCGGTTAATTTTATCTTTGTACATGTCAGTGGTTATCTAGGTTGATTTTAAGTTCATACATTCGATCTTGTCATGCATTCCCTATTACCAAACATCTAACAGTTTATAGATTGCGGAAATTAAATTGCAGAAATTAAATCTAACTATTACAAGGCGTCGGGTATTTACATCGCCAAAAACAACCCTTGAAATTAAAATGCGAAAAATAAATAAAGCGATAAAATAATTAAAGTCCTAATTAAACTATTACATTCTGGGAAATAGATACAATATTGGATAAAAGATCGCGTGCGAGAAATTAAATCGGGCGAGTTTTTAGGGTTTTGACCCTTTTTTGAAAGAAGGTGATTTTTTGTTATTTTTGAATTAAAAAGAAATTAAATTAAGTTAACAATTGAATAAATAAATAAATTAATTAACTAAAATATTTTTGGATTTTTTGATATAAAAATAAATTTGATTTAAAGTTAGTAAAACCTAATTATCTAAATTAAATTTAATTATTGCAAAAATATTAAAAGTTATACCTAATTATAACTAAATTAAATGAATTAATATTTATTTACAAAAATAAAGTGCTGAATTTAATTTTAATAAATAAAATATGTTTTTTTGGTTTTTGATTTTATGAGAAAAAGTTTAATTGGTTAGTGATAATGAAAATAATTAATAAAACAAATAAATAAATAAAATGAAAAGAAAGAAATATAAATACTCCAGGGGGTTTGGGCCCAGATTGGGAGTGAGATCAGCAATTCCAAGGCCCATTTGTCCACTGGCCTGGTTGACTTTCTTGGTTCCACGTGTGCACATTGACTTGGGAGTATGGTGGACCTCTAATATGGACCACCAGATCTGGCCTGGGGCCATCTGGCAAGGAATTGAATGATGGTGTATGATGAACCACGCGCTTGGGTGTATACTGGATTACCTATTGCAAAATAACACAAAGCAATATGGTGGACCTGGGATTCAAACCCAGGTCCTGTTAGCCAATGAACACACGCCTTTTCCACTACATCACTATGTTTCATTTGTTATCATAATAGACAATGAATATTATATGGGAAACATCAATAATATGCCAGAAAATTAAAAAACGCGCACCAAGTGTTTGAATGGGCCAACTGGGAAGGGACACGTCTTCGTCTTCTCCACTGAACCCTGGATATTTACCTGCAGATTTGTATCCGCAGCTAAATCCATAGGTGTCTCCTAAAATCAATTTCAGGCCATTAAAACTCAATCTAAAACCGCATTCATGCTCGTCTCTCCCTCCTGAACATGCCTATGTCCATTAATAGGGCTGATTTTACCTGGAAAGGAAAAGCCCAAAAATACAAACCAAGAACCCTAGATTCAGGTATGGCGCTACAGGTCATATATACACAATTGGTTAATGCAGAAAGCTTCTAAATGGAACGATAAGCATGAATATGTAAAGATTTTGCCAAAAAAGTGCATGAATAATGATATGCGATTTCAAATTCCAAGCGGTTTTCAGAGGGACTTACAGCGCGATTGAAGGGGTCTGGGAGATTGCTTTTGATTGCTACTGACTCAGTGGATGTCCAGCAATGGAATAGCGTTGAGATTTGGTGTTGAAACTGCCTCTAGGAGTGATTTCAGTTTCAAGTTTTTTTGCAATTTTCTCAAGTTTGGTTCTTCTGATTTTGCAGCTTCCAACCTCTTATTCGTGTGCCTCTAGCTTGTATATGTAATGATCATTGGATTAGGTCAAATAATAGGTCTTAAATCTTTGTGCATTGATGTTTTAGGATTTGATATGATCCTCCATTGAAAACCTTCCAAAATTGTCGAAATTCCATCTTTTTGTTCATGATATGGCTTGATACGGATTTGATCGTGTCCATGATGACAATTAAGACCTATATCAATCAAAAAGATTCCAAGTGATCAATATTTGGATTTTATTTGGATTTAAATTGATTTAAAATGAATTGATTCAATAAAAATCAAATAAAATAGAAAAATCAATAAATGGACACAAGACTGAAGATAGGACATGTGTGTAGTGTGACAAGATCAAATCAAGTGGAAAAAAGTGGGCCCATTTGACAAAATTTGAAGTTTTGGGGATAGTTGTCTTTTGGCAATTTTGGAAAAATGCCCAACTTCAACAATGCATAACTTCTTGAATTTTGAACTTTTGGAGGTGTTCTTGGACTTTTTAGAAACCTTGAGATGTCCTATAACCAACCCTTTTGGTATCATCTCATTTTGATATTCCATGATCAAGTTATAAGCTTTAGCAAAAAAGGTGTTTTTGTTGACTTTCAAAAATGACCTATAATGTCCAAATTTGTAACTTCTTGTGAGTGCATTTCTTGATCTTGGTATGTGAATATGGATTGTAGGAAATTTAATCCTATTAAAAATGAGCTTTGGATGGGTCATTTCTCATAAAGTATGAGAAATTTATGCTTGGTCAAAGTTGAGTTGACTTTTCCTACAAAACCCTAATTTAGCAACTTTTGAGTCTTGATGAATTTTGAGCAATCCTTGATGAATCATGATCAAACCTTGATAAAATGATGAAATATACTTCAAAATGAGAATGTTGACAAAAAATCTTGAAGTTTGACTGTATTTAGGTCACAGTTGACTTTTGCCCTAACACAATCTATTTTTGGATCCTTTGGGCAATTGACTGACCAAACTTCCTCTGCAAGGCTTGAAATTTGAAATGGATGGACTTGAGAACATATTAAGACATTTGGGAGCACTAGAGGTCATTTGGATGCAAGGACCTTGATGCAACACAAAACCCTAATTTGAGGTTGACTGTCTTAGGAGATAGCTTGACTGTCTAACTCTTGAGCAATCTTGAGCCACTTGGAGATTATTCTTGACATGTCTTGGGAAATATGAGAGGGAAAATTTTTGGGTACAACATATAAGTTCTCAACAATACGAGAAACATTATGAAGTTTTCCACACTAAGGTGTCTTTTCAAAATACTTTTTTCAAACACACAAAACACAAGGTATTTTCAAATGAGCTAGCATCTAAAAGCCCGTAGATAACTACAGATGGAAAGGGTGCTAACACCTTCCCTTTCCATAATCTACCCCCTTACTCAGAAATAATCTCGAAAGGCCCACTATATTACAGAACTGGCGACTCATCCGGGGATGTATAAAAAGTGGGGTTACCTTAGAGTTAGATCATTTTAAAAAAATTGCTTTCCTTGTGTGTTTTGTATGCTTTATTTTTAAAGGGTTTGCTGGGGATACTGTTAAAGATCCTATACCCGGATCTGGGGCATATTTAGGTAAGTAGAAATAGATCACAGAGACTCTACGGCATAGACCTATATGGTTGAAATGATGGTTGTGTTAGTGTGACACATTTGTTGATACCGATATCCCTTGTGTTAAATCGAGGAGAATACGGGGCCGTTGTGTGGTGTCATAAAGCACTAACGGACCTTAGAACCTTTAGTTGAACAAACTTAGCCATTAGAAAAGAAGTGAGATAGACGACTTCGGTATAAAGCTGAAGATTGGTTGATACTCAATACTACACTCATTGAGATTAGACTTTCGGGATATTTCGACCGCGAGAAAAGATCACTTGAGCTGAAACAATGCCTGATAAAGAAAGATCATTGATATTGAGACTCCTTAGAACCTGGTTACTTTTCTAGGACATGTTGAACCAACTAAACTTCAAGAGAGTATTTACCTATAAACCTCATGCAAGCCTAAACCTAAGGTCTTGTGTGTTTTGCTTGTGTGTGGTTAAATTGTTCAAACATAACTTCATGCATCATGACATCCATTTTTCATTTCACTAACCATTTCAAGGACCAAGGGAATTTATTTTTGTTCTATTTTTCAAATCATGGCTTCCGCTCGTAGAAATACCATCCGAATCAGCTTTGTGAGAATACGTCTCCAACTTAAAGAGCTGGTATCAAGGGTTCCTGAGACTTCCTAGTTCACCAAGAAATATGGTCTACTTCTCAACCTAGTTACCTCAAGCTTTGATGAGAAGATGATGGGTATACTCTTTCAGTTCTTTGACCCTAAACACCATTGCTTCACATATCCTGATTATCAGTTGGTACCCACCATGGAAGAGTTCTCTCAATTATTGGTTGTACCTATTCTTGATCAGAACCTTTCACCGGTTTAGAGGAAGATCCAAAGCTAGAGGTCATTGCAGCAGCCTTGCATCTGAAACATTCCAACATTAAATCCAACTGGGAAACAAGAAGAGGAACAAGGGTTTCTTAGTCAAGTTCTTATTAGAAAAGGCTCGATTGTTTTTGGATGATTTAGATTTACAAGCTTTCGAAGAAGTCCTGGCTCTTCTAATCTATGGGTTAGTACTATTCCCTAATCTGGTCTTACTCATAGATGTGAATGCTGTCAAGATTTTCCTCTCTCATAACCCTGTGCCTACTTTGCTTGGAGATATATTACATTCCATTCATACTCGTACCATGAAAAGAAGAGGGGTTCTGATGTGTTGTGTACCGTTGCTGTCTAGGTGGTTTATTTTACACCTTTCTCAATCAGTATTGAAGAACGAACAAGGTTTGGGTTGGTTGCAAAGGATAATGTCGCTTTCTCACTCGAATATTCTTTGGTACTCCCGGTTTATGGGAGATGTCTCCAACATCGAGCGCTGTGGGGAATTCCCTAATGTCCCACTCCTTGGCATTAGGGGAGGTATCACTTATAATACTTCTCCGGCTCTATGACAGTTTGGATATGCTCGAAGGGATGGTCCCCATGATATGCTTATCTAAGGCATTATGTTAAACTACGAGGATGATGTTCAAGGATACCATCGAAGGTTCGTACGAGCTTGGGGAATGGTAAACAAGGTTGATAGAAAGATGTTGGGGCATAAGAATTCCATTCCTATGGAGCCTTATCTCAAATTGGTACGACCTCGTGCACAAAACCTTATGATTCCATATAGAACCATCTTGCTAGTGATTGTGGAGCCTATCACCAAAGAAGATGTTCCTTATACAATTCTCCATCCTGACATGCCCATTTATCTTGAAGAGTTGAAGAGGTCTTGGATTCAGCTAAAAGAAGAACGGGATACCTTTAGAGCTCAATTCTACACCAGTGAGAAGAAAGTGTTAGATCCCGCGACGAAACTTCACGAAGAAAAAAGTCTTAATGACTATCTCGGCACGAAGAGGAAGTGCCCATGGGAGACTTGATTCCTAGATTTTAAGAGTTTTTCTAATTTTCAATTGTAAGCCTAAAAGGCAGTTGTAATTTGATTTCTACTAATGAATTTTTTGTTTCATTTTGGTTCACAAATTTAAATTTCCCGAAGTCCTTGAAAGCATCGCATAAACATGTCATGCATATCATTACATAAGCATGTATTTCAAGACAGGTTTCTTATCTTTTCGCTGTTATTTCAGCAAAAATAAATGGCTCTCGAACAAACAGTTAAGGATCTTCAAGCACATAACACTCAATTCCAACAGATGTTCCTGGCTCTGGCTAAGGGACAAGAAGATCTGAAAGCTCTCATTGTCAAAGAGAAGATAAAGAAGGCAAAGAAACCAGATGACGTCTTAAATATGGGAAGAAGGTTTAGAGGACCATCCAAGCGAGATCTAGAATTCGCAACTCCATCAAATGAGGGGGATAATCAGGAAGAGGACAACAAGAAGACAAAAGAAGAGGACAACAACCCACAGACTGATGAAGAGGAAGCAGACTATGCTAAAGAACAATATCCTCCTGCTGATGAAAAGTATAAATAACTGGAAGATTGTCTCAATGCTATGGAGATTCAGAGGGTATCCGGTCTGGATTTTAAGGAGTTAGGACTGGTCTTAGGGGTGGCTATCCCCCATAAATTCAAAGTTCCTACATTTTCAAAGTATAACGGTGTTTCATGTCCCAAGTTGCATTTAAGATCTTATGTCAGGAAGATCCAACCCACAAAGCTGACAGGAACTTATGGGTTCATTTCTTCCAGGAGAGTTTGTCA
Organism: Vicia faba; assembly: GCA_948472305.1. Lineage (NCBI taxonomy): Eukaryota > Viridiplantae > Streptophyta > Magnoliopsida > Fabales > Fabaceae > Vicia > Vicia faba. Next base: position 596,109,759 of record OX451738.1, read on the forward strand.
GGGATGCAGTTGGAATGGTTCTATCAACTGGAAGGAACCAACATTCGCAATTGGGAAGATCTGGCTGCTGATTTTTACAAGCAATACCAATACAATGCGGACCTCGCTCTAACCCATACACAACTTCAAAGCATGTCTATGGGTTCTAGTGAGGGTTTCAAAGATTATGCCCAAAAGTGGAGAGATCTTGCAGGAAGAGTCCAGCCTCCTCTGTCTGATATAGAGCTGGTAGTTATGTTCTTAGGTACTTTGTCAGGCCCATTTTTCAACCATATGATCGGAAGCTCTTCAGCTGGATTCACCGAGCTGATATTGACAGGAGAACGAGTAGAAGTTGGCATCCTAAGTGGCAAAATTCAAAGGGTTGCATCTTTGAGTGTTGTGAATAAGCCTTTATGTGGAAAGAAGGAAGTTAGTGCTGCCTATTGCCAGAGAAATCAGGGTAAAGCTGAACACCGTCCGATGGTAGGAGTTGTAATGATCTCCAATCCTGCATCAACTCAACGGCAAAACAATCAGCGCATGCAAGATGCACCTAGAAGACAATTCACCAAACTCAACATGTCCTTATCCCAGGCATTACATCATCTAATGAAGGCTAGCTTGGTCACTCTGAGGGAGCCTCCTCAAAATACAAACATTACATCTCGCCGTTACAATCCAAATGCTCAGTGTTCCTACCAATCCAACATTCCAGGGCATGATACAAATGATTGTTGGGCTCTGAAGAATAAAGTTCAGGATCTTATTGATGCAAAGGAGATTGAATTTGACCCTCCTAAAACCCCCAATTTGATAACTGCACCAATGCCCAAGCATGACCAGGGTATTAATTTTGTTGATGATGTTCTATTTGTTTCTTCTGTGGATGATTTGACTAATCCTCAGCCAACTATTAAGAAGAATCTCTTTCAATTCGGTTTATTTCCGAGTTATGGTGAAAATTTCTACCATTGTGCGTCTCTACCTAATGGTTTCATATTGCTGAAGATGGGTGTCCAACGCCTGATAAACAACAAGGAAATTCTGTATGAGAAGACTCCCTTTATGAAAAGTCTGTGTGAAGATATGAGATGTGAAGATGTGTCAATTGTTACCATTCAAAAATCCCACCAGGATCTCGTCTAAAGGTCCTGTGAGGATTACATCCACTCCTAAGGTTTCTCTTTTGATTATTACCTCTCTTGGGCCAATACCATATTCCTCCGACAAAGTCGTTCCTTGGAATTATGGAGCTGACGTTTATTACCATGTCGTCAAGCAAGACCTGTTGGCTTTCCAAAATGAAGTTGCTGAAGATACTGATCCTAACATTGACAACATTGTTGGGACCAACAAAATTACCAGAATCAAAAGGATTTTCTCTCCTGAAATATCTCCAAAGATTGTTGCCACTCCTTTTGTTATTCCTGCTAATACTCCTGTTAATATTCATATTGTTATTCCTGCTGCTGAGTCAACTGAGACTCGAGGCAAAGAAGTTTTGAATGAGCCTGCCCAGACGGAGGCACCCAAAGAAGCCATTCCTGAAGCCTCCAAATAAGAAATAGAGGAAATACTGAAGATTATACAGAAAAGTGACTATAATGTTGTGAAAAAATTGGGGAAGACCCCCTTGAAAATTTCAATGATGGCCTTGTTATTATGCTCTGAAACCCATGCTAAGGCTTTGGTGAAGTTCCTGAAGTCTGCTCATGTGCCGCAAGAGACTTCTGCCGACCAATTTGAGAACTATGTTGCTAGTCTGGCTGCTGACAATGGACTCGGTTTCTCCGATTCTGATTTGACTCCTAAGGGAAGAAAGCATAATGATGCCCTGCATGTCCCTATTGAATGCAGGGGCACTACTCTGGCCCATGTTTTAGTTGATAAAGTTTCATCTCTGAATGTTCTACCCAAGAATGCCCTAGACAGATTGGACTGTGAAGGACTTACATTGAAGCCTAGAAATATTGTGGTGAGAGATTTTGATAGCTCCAAGAGAATGGTACACGAGGAGGTGGACATTCCTATTAAAGTTGGTTCCCAGACTTTTTATTCTACCTTCTTTGTGATGGAAATTCGCCCATCTTACTCTTTCTTATTAGGATGCCCTTGGATTCATGGGGCTGGCGTTGTCACTTTCACCTTGCATCAGATGTTAAAGTATCTGGTTAATGGAAAGATTGTTACAGTCTGTGGCGAAGAAGAGTATACGGTGATCCATTTGAGCTCTTTCAGATATGTCGAGATGGACAGCGAGTTCATTTAGACCCCCTGTCATAATTTTGAAGAGGTTCCTCAAATGATTGTTATTACCAGAGCTGCTATCATTGTTCCAAAGATTACCAGACCTCCACTAAAAATGGCTTCTCTAAAAGATGCTAAGGATGTATTTGAAGAAGGTGGGTGTACTATCTGGGGCAAACTACCTGACATCCCCTATAAGTCTGACAAATTTGGTTTGGGTTTCACTTCAGGAGCTCAAAAAGTTGTTCGTCATGCTCGCGCCGGAGGACTATCACTATGCATCAGCAACCATGGAGTCAATGCTGTGGAAGACGCTGACAATGACTATGACCTAGACAATTTGATCTTCCCTACTACCAACGGTGGACTCAATAATTGGACAGCTAGAGACTTTGTGCCTATTTCTTTTATCCAGGAGTAATTGTTTTTCTGTTTTTAAGGACATGTAATTTTTGAACAATTTAAACTCTAAAAGCCTTGTGTCCCACCCGAGACACAACAGTCTATTTGTGAGGGTTATCACTTCATATTCATATGTCATTAATAAACCATTGGACATTCTGCATACAAATTTTATGCTCTCTGTCTTTCTTTTTACTCTACTTTGTCAAAATAGCTATGCTCTCTTACACACACCCACATATCAAATTCCAGATCCACATCCACCCTGGATCCTATTGATAACAGTTCTTATATTTCCAGTTATGACTTTGAAAATCTAATCTACCAAGACGAGGATGAAGGTGAGGAAGATTATGAAGTACCAGGAGAACTTACTAGACTATTACAGCAAGAGGAAAGAGCAATACAACCTCATGAAGAGCCGGTCGAGACAGTAAACTTAGGTACTGAGGAGAATAAGTAGGAAGTCAAGATAGGTGCCAACTTGGAAATGGTGTTAAAGAACGGTTAATTCAGATGTTACGTGACTACGTTGAGACCTTTACCTGGTCATACAAAGACATGCCAGGGTTGGACATTGATATTATGGTTCATCGTCTGCCAACGAAAGAAGATTGTCCTCCAGTGAAGCAAAAGGTTCTTCATATGCGTCTTGAGATGTTAGAAAAGATCAAGGCTGAAGTCATGAAATAGTTCAATACCGGATTCTTAGCTGTTAATTCTTATCCATAATGGGCTGCGAATGTGGTATCGATACCTAAGAAGGACGGTAAGGTGCGTATGTGTGTGGATTACAAAGATTTGAATAGGGAAATCCCCAAGGATGACTTTCCACTTCCCACATTGATGTTCTGGTTGACAACACCGCACAACATAATATATTCTCCTTCATGGATGGTTTCTCTAGTTATAATCAGATCAAAGTGGCACCTGAAGACAAGGAGATAACAACTTTTGTCACATAGTGGGGCACTTTCTGCTACAAGGTTATGCCATTTGGGTTGTAGAATGCCGGGGCAACCTATCAGTGCGTAATGGTAGCTTTGTTTCATGATATGATCCATCACGAGATAGAGGTCTATGTCTATGATATGATAACCAGGTCTCAGACATAAGAAGAACACCTTGATCATCTGCAAAAGCTGTTTGGAAGACTGAAGAAGTACAAGTTAAGATTGAACCCGAACAAGTGCACCTTTGGGGTAAGATCTAGTAAGCTCTTAGGTTTCATTGTCAGTGGAAAAGGTATTGAAGTAGACCCTGCAAAGTTTAAATCTATGTAAGAAATGCCAACTCCCCACTCTGAGAAGGAGGTTAGGGGATTCTTGGGACGTCTAAACTACATTGCCAGGTTCGTTTCCTTCCTAACCGCTACTTGTGAGCTAATCTTCAAATTAATGAAGAAAGATCAAGTAGTGAAGTGGAATGATGACTTCCAGACTGCCTTTAATAGAATCAAGGAATATCTTCAAGAACCTCCAATTTTGATGCCACCGATTGAAGGAAGACCTCTGATCTTGTACTTAACAGTATTAGAGAATTTGATAGGGTGTGTGTTGGGGCAACATGATGAGTCTGGTCGAAAATAGCATGCAATATACTACCTTAGAAAAAAGTTTACCGACTGTGAAACAAGATATTCACTGCTCGAGAAAACTTGTTGTGCTTTAGCATGGACTGCTCGCCGACTAAGATAGTATATGTTGACTCACACTACCTTATTGATATCTAAAATGGATCCTATCAAATACATATTCGAGAAGCCTGCTCTCTCCGGAAGAATATCAAGATGGAAAATGGTCCTGACCGAATATGACATCCAATACACTACTCAAAAGGAAATAAAAGGAAGTGCACTAGCTGACCACTTGGCTCATCAGGCTGTAGATGACTATCAATCAATAAATTTTGATTTTCCAGATGAGAAAATTATGCTAGTAATTGACTATGAAGAACCTGGACCGGATGAAGGACCTGAAAAAGGACCTTGATGGACTATGGTCTTTGACGAAGCTTCCAACGCACTCGGCAATGGCATTGGTGTTGTGATTATCTCCCCAGAAGGCTGCCATACACCCTTCACTGCCAGGCTATGCTTTAACTGAACCAACAATATGGCCGAATACGAAGCATGCATTATGGGTATCAAGGCTGCTATTGACATGAGAATCAAGTTCTTACAAGTATACAGAGATTCAAGCTTGGTAGTCAGTCAGATTAAGGGAGAATGGGACACAAAGCATCCTAATCTCATCCCTTATCAAGAGCATGTGTTGACATTGACTCCATACTTTGAAGAGATTACCTTTGAACATATTCCATGAGAAGAAAATCTGTTAGAGGACGCGCTAGCCACCATGTCATCCATGTTTAAAGTCAGATGGGATAACGAAGCTCTTCCGATCACTATCGAAAGATTAGACGAATCGGCCCACTGTTATGAGATTGATGCTGATGGAGTAGAGGAAAATCCTTGGTTCCATGAGGTGAAAAGGTATCTCGAAAATCAAGAGTACCCTGAGGAAGCATCTATAAATGACAAAAAGTTCTTAAGAAGGTTCTCTGCCAAGTTTTTCCCAAGTAACAGAATTCTCTACAAGTGCAACCATGATTCTACCTTACTGCGGTATGTGGATAAGAGAGAAGTAGAGAAAATTATGGAGGAGATGCACGAAGGTACCTTTGGCACCCATTATAATGGGCATACAATGGATAAAATGATCCTACAGGCAGGACACTATTGGTCCACTATGGAAGCATATTGTCATCATCACTCCTGAACTTGTCACAAATGCCAAATCTATGCTGACAAAGTACATGTGCCTCCAGTTCCATTAAATGTCTTGACTGCTCCCTGGCCATTCGCAATATGGGTTATTGATATGATTGGAGAGATTAGACCTACCGGTTCCAATGGACACCATTTCATCCTTGTCGCCATTGATTACTTCACGGAGTGGGTAGAGGCAACCTCATTTGCTTCCATTACCAAGAAAGTTGTGGCACGGTTCATCAGACACAACCTTATCTGTCAGTACGACATTCCAGAAAGAATTATCACAGATAACGGTACCAACCTTAATAATACTATAATCACCGAGCTCCATATGCAATTCAAGATCCAGCATCATAACACTTCTCCTTACCGGCCGAAGATGAATGGCACTGTGGAGGCAGCCAATAAGAATATCAAAAATATCATACAGAAGATGACAGTGACATATAAAGACTAGCACAAGATTTTACCGTTTGCTCTTCATGGTTACCGTACCTCAGTGCACACGTCAACAGGGGAAACCCCTTTTTCTCTCATATATGGTATGGAAATTGTCTTACTCATTGAAGTCCAGATCCCTTCCTTGAGAATCATGAAGGATGCAGGTTTAAACGAAGACGAATGGATTCAGACTCGACTTGACCAATTGAACCTAATTGACGAGAAGAGGCTCACAACTGTGTGTCATAGTCAGATGTACCAGAAACGTATGATCAAAGCTTTTAACAAAAAGGTCAGACGCCAGGTATATCAGGTTGGTGACCTAGTAATCAAGTGCATCATCCTGCCACAAGGTGATCCCAGGGGCAAGTGGACTCTTACGTACGAAGGACCATTTATGATCAAGAACATATTTTCTGGTGGAGCTATGATTTTAACCATTATGGACGGTGACGACCTTCCGCACCCAAAAAAGGCGTACATAGTTAAAAGATACTCCGCATGAAAAAATATTCGCTAGGTTGACTGGCCTAGGCAAAAATAATGGCATCCCGGCGAAACAAAAGGGTTAAGGCAAAAATTTGGGATATATATAAAAAATTTGTACACCCGGAAAGTCGAAAACCTGAAAAGGCGGCTTGGGCAAAAAAGGGTATCCCGGTGGACTGAAAACCAGAAAGGGCGGTCCAGGAAAAAGTTAGGGATTTAAAGCGTATGACTATGTCCCATTGGATCACCTTACAGTCAGACTTCATTATCAAATTAACATGTTCGAATGGTATGGATCAATCCAGTCAGCTTCAGCCAAGCAACAAAGAGATGAGACACTCAAAGATATAAAGGCAATAGCAGAATGGGAACCCAATGGGATTATTTCATATAGGTATTTTCTCTTTGTATACCACTTTGTATAGTTTTCATTTTTACGACAACATTCTCTTACTAGGATGTTCGTCCCCTAGTACAAAGACACTTGTTATAGGCAAATTTATTCAAATTAATACAAAACCATCTATTTAAAAGTGCAAAACTATTTGTCTTTATTTTTTCTGTTTTGTTTGCCAAAACGTCTAGTGATTATTTTTGAACGTATGCATTTGAATGTGATTACTATTTACAAATACACGCTTAAAAACAAAAAGACAATTGCTAAGGGCTTTAAGAATCGACACAATGTCGAAATCCCCACAGAACACCGCTAGGGGATCATTTTCACAGAATTCATCATCAGCAAGGGTACGTTCCTCAGTAGGTACAGAAGCAGGGGAATCTTCCTGCAGGTCAGCGCCATATCTTTAGCGTATAGCCTAATGATTTCAGATATTTCAGCATCTCTTAAACAAATCAAGAGTTTCAATCATCTCTCTAGCATCTCGAGCATTCCTCAGCATGGTCTATAAGTTTATTGGGTTCCCCAACAGGTTTTCATGAAATCCTCAAATGGTTTACGAAGTTTTCTCTCCCCAATAGAGTTTATTTCTCTAGTTAGGCAAATCCATCTCCCAACAAATTTTATTTCAACGCGTAGTGAAGAATTGCATTATTCATCCCCAATGATAGTCAGAGATTTATTTTCCCCAGTTCAACGACACTGCAAAGAACAATTGACACATTCAAATACCATATTCATACATCATTTTACAAGCGTCATAACATATACGTACAAAATGCATATAGCACAACCTCATTTACTTTGAGAACATCATTACCCAATGCATTTAATGCATCATGACATGGCATACAACTAACTCTTTACCTTCTAAATAAAGATCAACAAACGAATATCATCAACAATTTTCAACAGTTCCAGATTAATTCCTGAAACCAGACATGGCAACTATCCATGGACAACTGATTGTAGATCAATTCCCGAAACAAGACTGGGCGACTATCTACAAGACCATGTTAGAGATTTATTCCTGAAACCAGACAGGGCAACCATCTCAACAACCAACGAAAGTAGGTTCCAAATTAATTCCCGAAACAAGACGGGGTAGCTATATGAGATAACAACTCAAATTACTATGAAGCCTGGATTTCGACTAGATAATAGTTTAAGTTACTGCAAGTCTGAATACAACCAGATATAAGTTAACTTCTTCAATTACTGTAAAGCCTAGATTTCGATTAGATAATAGTTTAAGTTGCTACGAAGCCTGGAACCTGACTAGATAGCAGTTTATTTTCATCTAAAACAATGTGAAGCCTGGAATCCGACCAGATAACAGTTCAAGCTATTGTGAAGCCTGGAATATGACCAGATAACAGTTTAAGTTACTGCGAAGCCTGGATCCAACCAGATAACAGATTAATTTCAGTAAGTTGTTGCGAATCTTGGAATCCGACCAGATAGCAATTAGCTTCATCCTTTCACCTAAGTTGATGTGAAGATTGGAATCTGACCAGATAACATTTTAACTTTAAGAAAATTATTGCGGAGCCTGGAAACCGACCATATAATAGTTAATTTCATATTCCCCAATAAGTTGATGTGAAGCCTGGAATATGACCAGATAACAGTCAACTTTATTATCCTCAGCAAGTTACTGTGAAGCTTGGATTTTGACCAGATAACAGTTAACTTTCGTCTCCGCATTCAAGAGATAACTCCCCAATAGAGTAATAGATAACTAAAGCTCCTAGACTCTATTCCCCAAACATAAAATCAACATTCCCCAGCAGAGACTTTCTCTAACAACAAGAACAGGATTCCCCACAAAGAGACATCATCTGGCTCAAAGTAAATCGACCAAAGATTTATTCCGATGTTTCTTCCAGTTTGAAGTCAACATTTATTTTGGATGGCATCTATAAGCCCGTCTCCTATGAATCTCCGTCATCTTCTCCAAATGGCATCTGTAAGCCCATTCCCGATATCATCAACCAACAGTGTTAATTCATGTATATGCGAGTGCAAATTTCTGGGCACTCTAGTGTTTAATCATCTTCCACCTTCAAATTACGAAAGGCAGACAAGCCAATCTAAATCCCCGAGTTTAAGAAGATTAAACAGGGGTAGCTGTTATACCCCAAAATTTTCCCTCTCATTTTACTCAAGACATACTCATTGAGGTCCTCAATTGCTCAAGGTTAACCAAAAATTGGCCAGACAAATTCTCCTCCTAAGAAATGCACTTCCAATTATGGTTTCACTTCTCACAAATAATTTTGGGTTGAAAAGGCTTAAAGTGATTGTTCTCAAGAATGTCCTCAAGAATGTCCATGCCAAGTTTCATGTCTTGCACTACAAGCTTGCCCAGTCAATTGTTCAAATGTTAAAGAATCAACTATACTAGGTCAAAAGTCAACTATGACCAATATAGAGTCTAACTACAAGATTTTTGGTTAACATCAACATTTTAAAGTGATATCCATCATTTGATCAAGGGTTGATCATGATTCCCCAAGGAATGCTCTCAAATCATCAAGAATCCAAAATTTCCAAATTAGGGGTTCTATAGGAAAAGTTAACTAAAATTTTACCAGGCATAACTTTCACATTCTTCATCCATTTTCCCCCAACGAAAGCTCTTTATGAGGAAAATTCAATTACCTCTAACTTCTTTTCCCCCCTCAAGTCCAAGAAATGCATCATTGGAAAGATATGGACTCATACATTATATGTCATTTTCAAAAGGTCAACACAAGACACTTTTTTCCAAGACCATTTGCATCAAGATAATTTATCCAAATGCAAAAATGGCAACATAGAGATTGTAGAGGAAGTCTCGGGCTTTCCAAAAAGTCAGAGATAATATTAAAAAGGTGAAAATTGAGAAAGTTATGGTTTGCACAAGTTGGGAAAGTTTGGTCAAATTCATGAAATGCAAAGCATGCAAATTTTAAATTTTAGGTCAATGTCCAAACTTTTTGAGCTTCAAACATCTTCATGACCTTGTGAAGAACCTCTAAAATCACTCTCACCTTGCCTTACATTTTCTTATCATTTTATTCATATTTATTTTGTTTTATCCAAATAAATGAAAAATAAATTAAATAAAATACAAAGTGAATGGGCCAAGCACATGAGTTATCTTCTTTAAGGCCCATACAACAAATGATAGCCTGTAAAAGATTCCAAAATCGTGCAAGGCCATGAAAAGGAAAGAAAATCTTCTTTTTGGAAAGTTTTAAAAGCAAATTGAAACACCGTGATTGGAGGGGATTCTTTCTTCATTTGTTAACCTAGTATTTCTTGCTACATATACACAATAATTCAGAAGTGAAAGGATACACGCACACTGGCTCCGAAAAGCACACCAAAATTGCAAAAATTCCACGAAGTTGTCAAATTCAAAACTATCATTGCATCTTCCTTCGATCCAAACCAATACCATAGTCGTATTCCTGAGATACCCAGGAACCTACTCCACTAATTCCTGAGGTGTGCAACACCCTAAAATCACAGATCCACGCGTCACCGGACCTTGGTAATATTCTGATTCAAAACCATTCAAATACGTGATTTAAATTATTCATATTATTATGGATCATTGTGATGTTTTAATGTGCTTCATGTGAGTTTTAGTGCCAAAACCACAGTTTGCCATTGTCAGGGTTTGAAAACGTGTGAGCTTCGGTTTCAGAGATAGAGGCATTTTTAGACCAAACTAAGGCCATGGTTGAACTCGCAGCCTAGGTCTTAGGGGGGGGGGGGGGTAGACAAAATTTTAGGCTTCGAATCTCCTTATTTTGTAGGTTTCATTTTTGAGCATGCCGGAGAAGACGGTGGTCAACCACCGTGGAAGGTGGTTTGACCTCGCCGGAGCTGGTGTGGCTCAATAGTGTTTTGTGATTGGTTGATTCAAAATCCCAGGGGTCCACTGGAGCGCGCACGTGTACACCTCAACATTTTTTTGATGTTTCAAATATATTATTATTTTGTTGTTAGTATAAATGAATAAGGAGGTTGGTTGAGTGGTTAAGCACATGTTTGTAAAGCTAGTGGGGCTGGGTTCGATCCCCAAGCCTTGATTTTTTATTTTTCTAACAAACTTGTTGCGGATCCAGTGTGCTGGCTTCAAACACATACCATGCGCTTTCAAACTTCAGTCAATGGATCACAACAAGGTCAAATCCAGCGCCCCAAAATGTGCAGCTTCATGATGGACCCTCAAGGGCCAGCAACATGGGATCATGCGCAGTATGGGCTTCCCCCTGATTTGGGCCTTACAAAAATTCCAATTCCACCCCCTATTTGCTAGTTAACACCAGACCCATATCTTTTCTAATTTTTTATTCTTTTTTTAGTTTATTATTTATTTGTTTTGTGTTTATTAATTTTCAAATTTTTTATTTATAAAAATCAGAAAAAAAACATAAAAACTTAGATTTAGGGTTTTTTTTATTTAATTTAATTTAGTTAAATTTCTTTAACTTATTTCTTTAACTTAAAATTAATAGACTTCAGATTTAATTGATTTCAATTCTTTTCATAAATAAAAAATGCCAAAAATATTAGATTCACTTTAGAATTAATTTTAATTTATAACTTTATTTTCCTTTTTAGTTAATTAGACTTAATTTAATTCAGGAAAAATATCCATTTTGGCCCCCCTTAATTATACCCTTGAGTTCAGATTGGTCCCGTAATTTTTTCCGTGTCATTTTGGTCCCTTAACTTTCAAAATATCTCATTTTAGTCCTTTTTGTCTAATTAGCGATGGAAAAACTTTGAAATTCGTCACTAATTGGACTAAAAGGACTAAAATGAAACGTTTTGAAAGTTAAGGGACCAAAGTGACACGAAAAAAAAATTAAGGGACCAATCTGAACCTAAGGGTATAGTTAAGGGACCAAAATTAGTATTTTGCCTTTAATTCATTATTTTCCCAAATAAAACAAAACAAACAACAAAAAGATTCTCCTCTTTACTTAGAACTTTTTAGGGTTTTAGACGTCTTTTAATTCGTGCGCATTTAGTGTTCTCGCATTATCATTTTCATACTATTGTATCTGATTATGGGTTGTAATAGTTAAATCTAGGACTTTATTTACTATTTTTATCCCCCTTTTGGATTTGTAATCTACCCCCTCCCCGAAGCCATGCAATAGTTAGGTTTTAATTTTCGCACTTTAAATTCCTGTACATATATTAACTGTTTAGATGTATGGTAATAGGATGCATGGCAAGAAATTTAAAACAAAATGTTAGCAAACCTAATGCAAAGATAAATAATTGAAACACAATGCACTTGCACATGCGCACCTCTATGGTACCCTCATTTCAGTTGCCTTCGAAATAAAACAGTCACAACTCTCAAAACGTGACAAATTTTAGTGGCTACCCTCTAGTTTAAAGATCTAAAAAATGACCCTCTCGATGTTTCCTCGGTATGATCTTAAAACCCTATGGTGGTTACTAAAGTATCTTGCCCAGTTGCCTTTGTGACTGTAACGATGACCCTTCGAATGTCCCTTAAACATCTGACGATAGGGCTACCTACTGACTAATAGTAGGATAGCACTGTCTAAAGGAAAAGAGGAAAAGAACAAACCCTTTCAAGTAAAGTAGATAGTTCTTAGATGTTTGCTCAAAAACAATTTTTCACATACACAAAAATCTTTCCAAAAACATTTTCAAAACAATTTGTATACATTATCAACAATACGAGAAACATTACGAAGTTCGCCGCACTAAGGCATCTTTTCAAAATACTTTTTTAAAACACACAAAACACAAGGTGTTTTCAAATGAGCTAGCATCTAAGAGCCCGTAGATAACTATGGATGGAAAGGGTGAGAACATCTTCCCTTTCCATAATCTACCTCCCTTACTCAGAAATAATCTCGAAAGGTCTTTTCTGTTCTTTTCACCCTTTCCTTTGTTGGATAAAAGAAAAGTCGGTGGTGACTCTTGCTTACCGCAACATTTGCGAATACAAACACAAAACCAGTATAACAGTCAGTTTTCCCACCGTATTAGAGTGACTATTTAAATGAGTTTTCACAAGGAACCAAGGGAATTTTTGGAAGCAAATAATATTTTACACGACTGAAGATTGGAGAAGTCAAGGTTTTCGTTGAGCGGGAGATTTTCATGCGCATAAGCAATTGAAGGTCAAAGTTCATCCTAATCCTTGTAATGTCTATATTTTGTCTTGTGATTATTTTGAAACAATATGAATATGTAATGATTATGAATTCCTGAGTTCTTTAGTAAAGTTGTTTTCTTATTCAATTTAATAGTGCAATATTTTCATGCTTTCCTGATCGGACCAATTAGAATTGATCTACGATTAACAACCAGTTGAACCGCGGTTGTTAAGGTTTTTGTACAATTAGGCTATAATAGATATCACCTAGGACTAGGGATACCCTATAGTTACCATGATCACTCTTGATAAAATAAAGGCTTGACTCCATCAGATATCTCTAAGGACTTAGGATTTAGGATGGATGGTTAAAGGTTTTCCCATTAAGGACTTAGGGGAAGATAATCTAAAGGGTTGGTAATTGAAGGATATGAAATTGTTGAAGAGATCAGGCTTCAAGGTTGTTACAGGGCAAATTATACATCATACCCTAGCATGCTCCTCATATATGTGAAAAAGCCCTAAGTTACATTCTGCTTATTTTTTTATTTCTGCTAAGTGACAAGTCCCAAACCAAAACCCCAATTATGTTTTTGTTTAATTGAATGTGAATTGAACTTGATAATTGTATGCAGACCTTGAGATTGACATGCGGGGAATCTCCCTATTATTACAGAGGAAAAGTAGTATACTTGCTATATTTCCCATCAAGTTTTTGGCACTGTTGCCGGGGACTGCCTAGTTATTGAGTGTAATTTGAGTTCAATTAAAATTTTGTTTCTTTGCAACTAAAATTTCTTTTATGTAATTTATATATTTTTTTATTACTGATTTTTTCTAACCTTTGCATGCGAGGAAAACCCTCAGCTGAATTTCCTTTTGATATACAAACTCAGGTTCAGAATCAGAACGCGAAACTATGGGTGAAAACCCACCACCACTAGAGAGACTTTTGGGGATTATGGAGGAGAAAGTGCTCCAGCAGGTCGGTTGACTATTATGAATCAACCAGTCAATGTTTCACATTTTTTACTGCATCCTTCAACCATCCTCTATCTCGAGAATAGATCTTTCACCATAAAGATCAATGAAGATGCCAATAATCATTTGTAGAGATTCCTTGCCATGAGTACTAAATTGAAGATTGAGGGGCACTCTGAAGAAGCCAAGAAGTTAAGGATGTTTCCGTTCACGCTCTCTGAAGACGCTGAAGAATGTTTTTATTCATTACCTGCTGGGAGTATTACTACTTGGGAATAGATGGAGAAGACTTTTCTTGATGAGTACTTTCCTACTTCTGTTTATATTTGCAAAATATATGATATTTTGAATTTTAAGCAGAAGGAAGGAAAGTTACTAAGTGATGCTTATAAGAGGTTCAAGAGGTTATTAGTAGCCTGTCCCACTCACAACATGGATCAAACTGAGAAAATGCAGATGTTTGTGAACGGCCTCAGAATAAAGACAAAGCAGCTTATTGATACTGTTGTTGGTGGCTCATCCAACTTTACAATAGCCATTGGTATTAAGAAGATCATTGAAGTCATTGCTGAAAATGAACACCTGAAATTATATGACCGAAGTGTGAGTAAACCAGGGAGAGTGATTAAATTGAAACTTGCAAATCAAGGGGTGAACATAGAAGATCAAATTTCTACTAAAGTTGAGAAAAAATTAAAGGCTGTGAATTTAGGTACCCAAACTGTAGCCCAAGTTCAACCTACTCAGACAGTCAGTTGTGAGATTTGTAAGGAACAACACATAACTGTGCAATGCCTTGAAACTCCACAACAAGTTAAAGATATCAAATTGTTGAGGCAGAATAATTCGTATTCTAACACCTATAATCCTGAGTGAAACAATCATTCTAACTTCTCCTGGAAAGATCAATAACAACAATCTCCACAGAAAGAAGAATGGGAGGTGGCTATTGAAAGGCTTCCCACACCTCTCAATTTCAAGAAGAGACAAGGAGTAATTATAAGAATACCACAACTGCAATCAACAAATTAGAAGTTCAAATGGGACAAATTGCATAATAGGTAGCGCTGTGAGCATAAGAAAATCAAAAAAATCATGAGAATGTTAATGTTGTCACAACAAGGAATGAGAAAGCTGTTGAAGAAAAGAAAGATGACGTAAAATTTGATGATAATATTATAGAAGTAGATTTGGAAGTGAGAGAGAACAAGAGAAAACAAGAAGAAGTGGTATCACCTGTGAAGCCAGTTGAAGAGAAAACTAAACCAGCGATCAAGTTGTCGTATCCATCTCGAGTGGCAAAGAAGGACACAAAAGAGAAAGAGTTTTATAAATTTTTCCAGTTGTTCAAAAAGCTAGAGATCAATATACCATTCTTTGAAGAACTCGAGAAAATGCCTTTGTATCAGAAATTCATGAAGGAGGTATTATCAAATAAGATATCAACATGAGAGGGATCCGTACCCTATGATGAGAAATTGTGTAATTGCACCAGAGAGGAAAATAACTGTCAAGCAAAAGGATTCGGGGTCAGTTACAATACCATGCACCATAAAAGACAGAACTTTTAAGAGGGTTCTAGTTGATTCAGGCTCTAGTATGAGTTTAATGCCATTATCAATTTTCAAGAAGCTCGATATTAAGAAGATAAGCGGGAGTGGTACAAAATTGAAATTTGCTTATCACACCATCAAGCATACATATGGGATAACTTAAGATGTATTAGTACAAATTGACAATTTTGTTTACCTAGTTGATTTTCAGATCATGGACATACCTGAAGATGAAGAGACTCCTATCGTTCTTGGTCAACCATTTATGCTGACTAGTCGATGCAATTTTGATATCAAGACGGGTAATCTGACACTGAAATCATTAGATGAGGAGATAACTTTAAAGGTGTTGGAGATCAAAAAGAAGGGTGCAGGTGAAAAGAATCAAGCTTCAGCTGGTATGATCAAATTAGCATGAGAAACAAAATTTTGAAACCACCCCCAGAAAAAGTCTCCAGCATAAGCTCTCAGGTGGCATCACCTCCAACGCCTGTCAAAATTCCTAAGTTCATTCAAAAATCCAAAAATAAAAAGGAACATCAAGGAGTATAGATGGAAGATGGGAGCGAATTAAGGCAAGGAGTGGTTCATACTTATGAGCTAAATGAATTCTGGGTTGCGGAATGGGAAAGTAACAAGGTGAGGAAGAGGAAATACCCCCATAAGGGTATGAACCATCGAGCCATGCGATGTTAAACAAAGCGCTTTGTGTGAGGAAATCCACGCTTTTAATAACTTAGTTTTTCTTTTTTGTGTTTGTTTTGTTTTGTCTGTAGGTAATAAGAAGGGAGTCTTATTGGTGAAAGCTAGGATGCAGCATCATGTGTTGCATTTCCCTCTGTGAGTCACCTTCTTCGAGCTTGTTCTGAAACATTGGGGTCAATGTTTAGTTCAAGTTGGGGGGGGGGGGGGTTATTGCTCTCCGTTTCAAATTATTAGTTAGTTTTATGCTAATTGCTGTGTAAATCCACGATTTGAAGTCCTTCCTAAATTTTTTCGAAATTTTTTGTTTTGTTCAAGAACTTGTTTCTCATAGAGTTTGAGAATGGTATATAGAGACAAAGGGATGGCTGTTTGAGGGTAGGAAGTTAGGAATAACTTGACAGGAATATGATTCTAACGTGTATATTTGTACCATGGTACTTGAATCCTGAGAAGTACTCCTCGAGTAGTTTATTTTTACAGTCTGACATAATCTTGATTCACATGCAAGTAGGACTAGTTGAGAAATAAAGAAAGATGGCACCAAATGATGAAAAGGAGGTAAAAGGAAACTAGCTCACTAAGTTGGGTAGCCTTCACCAGGTTATTCAGCCCAAAGGGAGTTGATCCCAAAATTTCGTCCAAAAAGGATAATATATAACTGCAAAGTTTGAAAGTTTCATCGATAATTAAAAGTAGAAAATTCTTCTCACTTGGTGCCGAAACAACAGGAAATCTTGATTAGTCTTGTGCATGTGATTATTATCATTATTATCATTGCCTTAATTTGATTATCCGAATGAAAAAGGAGAAAAACCGGAAAGAGACTTAAGTACAAATCATAGTTAGATAGGTATCTGAAGAAGAAGCTCAAGATTAAAAGGTTCTTACACAAACTCTTTGCCTCATGTGAACATCAAACAAACTTATTTTTGATCAATTTTAATAGATATCTCATGTATGAGTACCGGGCTACTGTGATTTTCATGAATTCTTGTAATGGTCGCTTGAGGTCAAGCAACAATATTTGGGGCAGTTTGATTAATGGTATTTACACAATTGTTTATCGTTAATTGCAGTTATCGTTTCTTTTATTGCCGAGTGTTTTATTTCATTTTGCCACATTTTATGTTTTGGTTGCATGTTTTAGTGTTTTCAGGGCCAGAGGAATAAAACACGACAATTCATGGCAAAAAAGTGCAAAAACTCGGAGTTTTGGAGAAAGCCAAAAATACACCTATAGGAGGCTTGACACGGCCACCCATGTTGCCTGACACGGGCCATGTCAGGATGGGAGAATGAAGAAAGATGTAAGTCAGGGGTGCAACACAGGTAGCCGTGTTTCCTGACACGGGCCATGTTGTAACCCATGGGACCTCAAAAGAAGATTTGAGAGTTTCATGCTTTCCTGATCGGACCAATTAGGATTGGTCTACGGTTAACAATCAGTTGGACTCTGGTTGTTAAGGTTTTTGTATGATTAAGCTATAGTAGATATCACCTAGGACTAGGGATACCCTATAGTTACCAGATCACTCTTGATAAAATAAAGGCTTGACTCCACCAGATATCTCTAAGGACTTAGGATTTAGGATGGATAATTAAAGGTTTTCCCACTAAGGACTTAGGGGGAGATAATCTAAATGGATGGTAATTTAAGGATATGAACTAGTTGAAGAGATCAGGATTCAAGGTTGTTACATAGAAAATTATACACCATACCCTATCATGCTCCTCATATATGTGAAAAAGCTCTAATTTACATTCTTCTTATTTTTTATTTCTGCTAAGTGACAATTCCTAAACCAAAACTCCAATTAAGTTTTTGTTTAATTGAACGTGAATTGAACTCGATAATTGCGTGAAGTCCTTGATATTGACATTTGGGGAATCTCCCTGTTATTACAAGAGGCAAAATAGTACACTTGCTATTTTTCCCATCAATGACATAGCAATATATTTACCTCTAACCACAATACTAAAAGCACAACTCGGATGTAGCGAAAAATTAGCATAAAAATCTCTAATTAAATACAGATAATAAAATTCCGAATCAGATACAAAATCCACAACCCCTTGAGTTTCTAACATAGCAGGAAAAGTGAAACTGTTAGATGGAAAAGTGTCAAGTTTATCGAATTATTGAAGGAGTATAGCCCTCAGTTTGTAGTTTTCCAATAATATTCTCTGCTTCACAGTAGGTTAGACTTGTTTTGAGTCATAATCCGGAGCATTAGAGCTTTTACCAATTTTTTCTTTTCCCTTTGCATGTCTTGGAGGTGCCATGGAAGAGCTTGGAGGAGTTCAATTTTGTAAGGGATTTTTTTTTGTTGCTTTTGAGTGAGAATAAGTAATTTTGAAAAATAGCTTATTTGTGTTTAGGTGAGAGAGAATTGATATACATTTGTTTTATGATAATGAGATTTAAAGTGGATTGTATTGGTAAGTGGAGAAATTTTAGTGGGTATTAAAGGATAGGTGTCAATGAGTTTGAGTCCTAAGGAGTAGGTGGAAGGTGGAAGATGAGAGCGAGAGAGATGAAAGCTGGTCTCACATTTAAAAATATCAAACAACTTAATAAAAAAGCTGAAAAGTAAAAACAAAAATTTGTACAAGAAATCGATTTCCCATATAGGGGTAATTGATTTCTGCCACACAAAACTCATATTACAGAGGCCCGGGAAGTGAAAAATTTTCTCAGGAAATCATTTTCTGGTTTTGCGGTAACCGATTTCCGCATAAACTTTTTGCCAAATACAAAAAATAGTGGCATTGTAACATGAAATATACCAAATATAACCACTTAAAAAGTTACATAACATCTCTAGAACATGTTTAGGCATCATGTGATTATATATTTTCATGCAAAAATATATTTTATCATAGATTCACAAATGAATTTGAAGAAAAATTATGAAAATTTTAAATAGATCAATTTGTGTACCATTTGTCATACGTCTTTTTCATCCAAAATTCCCAATTCTCTTCGAATTTTGAAGAAAGGATCTCATGCCAAAGGTTTTGTGAATATGTCTGCAAGTTGATTATGAGTATCTACAAAAGTAACTTCGACATCTCCCTGAAGCACGTGATCACGAAGAAAATGATATCGTATGTCAATATGTTTGGTTCTTGAGTGCATGACAGGATTCTTTGTAATATTAATCGCACTTGTGTTTTCACAACATATAGGGATGCATCCTAGATCGAGTCTATAGTTGTTAAGTTGTCTCTTAAGCCAAATTATATGTGCACAATAACTAAGAGCAACGCATACTTGTTTCTTGCAAGCCCAAGATACTAATGCATTTCCAAGAATGTGACATGTACCACTAGTGCTTTTTCTATCAATTTTACATCGTGTATAATACGTTTCAGAATAACCAACTAAATCACATATACTACCTTTTGGATACCATAAGCCGACATTCGTTGTTCCTTTGAGATACTTCATGATCCTTTTTACCGCCATGAGATGAGATTCCTTTGCGTTTGCTTGAAAGCAAGCACAAAGAAAAACACTAAACATAATTTCAGGACGGCTTGCCATCAAATATAACATTCAACCAATTATACCTCGATATTTTTTAATATCAATTGAAATACTGAATTCATCTTAATCTACATATGTACCGGAGTCCATTGGAGTAGCTATCTCTTTGCAACTATCTATATCAATTTTTTTCAATAATTCTTTGAAATACTTGGATTGATTGATGAAGATACCATCCTTTAGTTGCTTAATTTGTAGTCCAAGAAAATAGTTCATCTTACCCATCATAGACATTTTGAAGTCTCCTTCTATCATCAATGAAAAATCTTCACATAAATCTTTGTTTGTTGAACCAAATATGATGTTGTCAACGTAGTCTTAAACCAATAAAGTATTACCTTTTATTTTCTTAATAAATAAGGTTTTATCTACTTTACCTTTTTCAAAACTTATTTCGCATAGAAAGTTGCTAAGTGTATGATACCATGTTATTGGTGCTTGTTTCAAGCCATAAATAGCTTTCTTTAACTTAAAGATATGTGAAGGATTCTTGAAGTCTTCAAAACTGGAAGTCGGTTTAACATAGACTTCTTCATTTATATATCCATTCAATAAAGCGCTCTTGACGTCCATTTGGAAAAGCAGAAAAATTTAATGAACAAGCATAAGCAAGTAATAAACGAATAGCCTCTAACCTTGCAACCGGAGTGAATGTTTCTTCAAAGCTGGTTCCTTCTTCTTGATTATAACCTTGAGCCACCATCTTTCTTTGTTTCAAACAATTATACCATTCTCGTCAAGTTTGTTTTTAAACACCTAGTTGGTACCTATGATGTGTTTATTACTTGGCCTATGGACAAGTTACCAAACTTGATTTCTTTCGAATTGATTTAATTCCTCTGACATAGAAATAATCTATTGATCGTCTCCTAAGGTTTCATCAATCTTGGAGGGTTCTATTTGAGAAAAAAATGCCATGTTCAAGCAATCATCTTTGGAATTTAGTCTTGTTGAAACTCCTTTGCTTATGTAACAAATTACTTTTTCAATTGGATGATCATGATGGGTTCTCCATTTTTTAGGAAGATCACTATGATTTGTATCTTGTTGTGAAACTTCTTTTATTGTGTTCCGACTAACTCACACTTTGATCATTAGAACCTTCTTTTGAGGGTAATTCTATAATATCATCATCATCATCACAAACAATTATGTTCTCCTTAGAGGTGTTAGTTTCATCAAAAGAAACATGTATAGATATTTAAATAGTTAAAGTTATTTTATTATAAATTCTATAAGCTTTAATAGAGAAGGAATAACCAAGAAATATACCTTCGTCAGATTTCTCGTCAAACTTACCAAGATTGTCTTTTTCATTGTTAAGGATAAAGCACTTGCATCCAAAATATGAGAGTAATCAATGTTTGGATTTCTTCCTTTAAATAGTTCATATGGAGTCTTTTTCAAGATAGGTCTAATGATAACTCGATTTCCAACATAACATGTCGTACTAACCCCATCCTCCCAAAAGAACTTTGGTAGATTTGCATCACTAAGCATTAATATTGCAAGTTCTACTAGAAATTGATTCTTTCATTCAACTACTCCATTTTCTTGTGGAGTCCTTGGTGCTGAAAAATTATGAGAGATACCATGTTCTTCACAAAATTCTTCAAAAGATGTATTTTGGAATTCTCTACCATGGTCACTTCTTATAGATACAATCTTTAATGATTTTTCATTTTGAATTTGCTTTGCATACTTCTTAAAAGCCTTGAAGCATCACTTTTCTGCACAAAGAACAAAGTATAAGAATATCTATAAAAATCATCAACAATAACTAAGGCATATACATTACTTCTGAAGCTTCTTGTTCTTGATGGACCAAATAAATCCATATGCAACAATTGAAGTGGTCTTATAGTAGATACCACATTCTTTAATTTGAAACTTGATTTGGTTTGTTTTCCCTTTTGACAAGCATCACATAATTAATCTTTGACAAACTTTATCTTTGGTAACCAATGACAAGATCACATTTTGCTAGTTTATTTAAATGTTCCATATGAATATGGGCTTCCCTTTTATGCCAAATACATGATTCATTGTTGTTTACCATGAGACATTTTACTTTTAAATATAAATCATCTAAAGATATCATAAAAATATTGTTAATTCTTTTACCTTTGAGTTTTACCTCATTGGTGACTTCATCTACAATCAACCATTCATCTTTGATGAACTTGATCTTGAAGACTTTGTCACATAGTTAGCTTATGCTTAGAATATTATGCTTTAGTCTTTATACATAAAGTACATCTTCAATGGATATGAAATATGGTGCACCAACTTTGCCAATGCCAATAATTATTCCCTAATTATTGTCTCCATAAGTGACAAAACCCTTGGCCTTAAGCACTAGATTTTAAAATTTGTTTATATCTCCCGTCATATGCTTAGAACAATCACTATCAAGGTACCATAGATTTTTCGTTATCTTCAAGCATGCCTACAAAACAAATTAGGTTTGGTAAGGTACCCAATGTGCTTTGGGTTCTTCATAATTAACTCCTTTCTTTACCCATACATAATGCCCAGTTGCTACACCAAAGTTTCTTACATAGCAAGCATTAGGTGTGCGGCCACTTATACCATAATAAAAACATGTAGGAATAAAATTACTTCGACATCTAGGAACATAAGATTTCTTTTTATGAAATCTCTTCTTAGTATGGTGATGAACCTTTGTGCTTTATTCATTTTTTCCTTTTTGGATTGGTCACTTTCCTTAAAAAAGATAGTTTTACTAGTACTTGGTTTGTTAGATTTAGAATAACCAATACCACTTTTATGATTTGAGTACCTTTGGTGACCTAGGACATTGTCCAATCCAACTTGTCCTTTTTCATACCTTTCAAGAACTCTTTTCAATTGAACAATTTGGAAAGAAAGTGATTCACACTCTTTTCATGTAAGATTTTGTTTTTCTTTTTCAAGAAAACTTTGTTTTTCAATTTCAAAATTATTTTTCCATAGTGTTAATTTATTCTTCAAGAGATACAATTTGTTTCTTTTGAGTTGACACCGTTTTATACAAGATCTTATATTCATTGAGAAGTTCATCAATAACACCTTGAACATCATTATCAAAAAGAGATAATTCATTATTAACCTCTTCATATTCATCATCATAATAGTATGATGCCATCAATGCAATATTTACACATTCTTCACTTTCTGAATTGGATGATAAACTTACTTTTATATCATCCCATGCAATATAGGCTCTTTTAGATTTTGATTCCTTTCTTTTCTTGAAACTACTTTTCTTAGCAAGTTTTGGACATTCCGGCTTTATGTGCCCTTGTTTTCCAAATTCATAGCAAGTCACATTTTGTTTTGATGTAGATGCTTCTTTCTTGTTAAAGAATTTCTTCTTTTTCACAAAATTAGTATTTTCATTATTACCAAAAAATGTACCTAACCTTTTGACAAGAAGCATGAAGTTCTCATCGTCTTCCGAATTATCTTATTTTTCAACTTCCTTGGAATCAAATTTTAATGCAATGCTTTTGGATTTATTTTCTTGATTCTCATTCTTTTCAAGTATTCCATGTTTCGTATCATATTCTTGAAGTTTTCCAAATAACATCGCGGAAGTCATTGTGGATAGACTTTTCTTTTCGGATATTTCCCTCACTTTTGGTTGTCATTCCCTGGTCAAATATTTAAGCACTTTAAGGTTAAGTTCACTGTTAGTTAAAGTCTTACCAAGTGCTTTCAAGTGATTTATCAAATGCACAAATCTTTTCTGTAAGTCGAGGATTGATTCTCCGGGCTGCATTTTGAGTAATCGGTATTCTTAACTCAATGTATTCAATCTAGATATTTTAACTTCAACGGTTCCTTTATGATTTTACACAAATGTATCCCATATTTCCTTTGTCGTTGTGCATGCCAAAATACGAAAGAATCCATCCATGCTAAGAGCACCTTGAAGAAGATTTTTTGCTTTCTTATCATAAAGAACATTTTTCTCATCATCTTCATTCCATGAACCTTCGAGCTTAGGGGTGCCAACTCCATTAACAACCTTGATGGGAATTAAAGGACCATTTACAACATATTTACAAACATCTTTTCCTTGAGATTCTAAATTCACCTACATGCGTATTTTTCCAGAAATCAAAGTATTCACCACAAAACAATGGAGGCTTGTTATTGCTACCACCGTCCTTGAAAATCAGATTGCAATTGCGGAAGCCACTCTGGATCTTTAGGAACATGTTACATATAACCTTCTCTAATGTCAATTATAAGTAATAAATGCGTATAAGAGGGGGGTGAATTAGGAACTTTGAAATTTTATCGATTTTTAGTGATGATGGGATTATTTTAATGGTTTATGGTTATGTTATGAAAGCAATAAATTGCAAAAAAATAAATGACATAAGGATGTATCCCGATTCCCCTCACAGTCCGAAGGTATGTCCAGTCCCCTTTCAACATGAAAGAGATTTTACTATTGTTTGAAGGTACGTCCAATCCTCTCACTTTCAACCTCTTGGTTCCAACAATCATGGACAACAATGTATTTACAACCAATTCTGAAAATTATCTAAGTAAAAGAATATGAATATGTATCAATTAATAATATTGATCTTCCCTTCCAAACAAGCAACTTATAATTATAATATAGTGCTCAAGTGTTTATGAATATGAGATGAATTTTTCTTGACTGATATGAAAACTAATGCAGAAAAATTCTTTGTGAAAGTTCAAGAATCAAAACACATTGTTTGAAACTTTAATGAATATAATGATGTAAAATTGAAATAGAAAAGGTGATATTTTAATTCTGAAAATAAGAGTATATATAACACCTTAACACCCTTTTGAAAATGTGTGAGTTAATGAAAAGAACCAATGGTTAAGGGATGTGTTTTTCAAAACGTTCAAATTCAAAATAGGCTGAAAATGCTACAACCAACTCAAGAAATCGATTTCCAAAAATGGGGTAATCAATTTCCCATGAAACGTTGAAACTTATTTTTCTAAAAATCATGAAGTAAATCGATTTCCAGATATGGGGTAATCGACTTCCATAAGTGAAATTTGTTTTCTAGAAAAAGTTGGTAGGCTGATTTACAAAGAGGAAATCAATTTCCCATATAGGGGTAATCAATTTCCAGAAATGAAACTTAAAAAATATTTTGATTTTCAGTGCAAAAACATTTTGAACTTTAGTAAAATTATGTTATACATGCAAGTGAATTTTGGAAAATATTGAGCACTACTTTATCAATATAAATGCATGCTTGTACCTTTAATTCTCAAGATCCATGTGTTATACCCCAAATTTTCCCCCTAAGATCCCTCTTCATCTCATATTATCAATACATCAAGATCACACATTAGGTTTGGTTCGCTCTTTCTACTTTATCCTATCTTTAAGTTTGCTCTTGAGGGATCACCAAGCACCTTGAGTTTTGTATCTTGTACATGTGTTCTTTTAACTAACATCAAGGTATATATATATATATATATATATATATATATATATATATATATATATATATATATATATATATATATATATATATATATATATATATATATATATATATATATATATATATATATATATATATATATGTGTGTGTGTGTGTGTGTGTGTGTGTGTGTGTGTGTGTGTGTGTGTGTTTCTTTGAATGTTCATGTTGTAGGTGATGACACAATTGCATTCATCTCACCATCTAACCTAGGGTTTGAGGGTGGCCCTCAGTCAAATGGTTCTTCAATGGATTGCAAGAGCTTAAGCTTTAAGGTCGTGTCTATGAATATAAAATATTGGTGGTTCAAAGAGCTCCCTCACTTTATTTAGGTCAATCTTTCCTCAAAGTTGGTGGTGGAATTCATTAAGAAGATTCATAGGTTCATGTGTTTATCTCCATGACTTCTTTAACAAGTTTCATTGAGACTTAAGCTCCATCTTTGAGTGTGCTTCAAGAAAACATATATCAAGGCCTATTGTGATTCGTCATGCTTTATTTTGCCAAGAAAGTTCAAAAGATTTAAGGTTGATTCAACAAGTTTGACCTAATTGAGCAAATGCTTGATTCAATGATCATATGTGCACAACTCTCTCAATTTTCAACATTTTGAGTTGGTTATTTTTGGTATGGATTCTTATCATCATCTATAACAACCTATATTCACATGACAAGATCCAATTGTGCAAGAAAAATCATCAAAAGTTGAAAGGGATTTCAAGTCCTTTTGACACTCTCTGAGCTAGGGTTTGTTAACTTCCAAGGACCATATCTTGCTCATTTTTTGAGATTTTTGATTGACTCCAAATCCATTATTCTCTTTAAAGATTCCTTAACAAGTTATATTCAGGGATCTAAGAAAAATTATGAATGGAAGGTCACTAATGGTTGAGAAAGATTACAAGTCTCTTTGAAAAGCCTTTGAATCTTAGGGTTTGACTTCAAATGATCATAACTTGGTCAATTTTTATCTCTTTGATCCCATTCTTTTCCCACAAAAATATTAAGGATGTGTACTACGACTCTGCTTCAATGTGCAAGACTTGAAAATGCTTGGAAAGTTGTTTAAGAATTGAAAAGATTATAGGTCTTTTGTGAATTTTCCCAAATTTGTTCATCATCTTCCAAAGACCATAACTCTTTAAATATTTAATATTTTTAAGTGGTCTCAATTCCATAACTCAATTCAAGAGATCTACTTCGTGTCATCTTCATATATCAAGATCAAATTTTAAGTGGAAGGTCATGTAAATTTTGAAGAACATTATAGGTCATTTTGAGGTCCCATACTTTGAAATATTTCTAAGTACAAAAATCAATTTGTTTTTCACGATTTCAAGAGGACATAACTTCCAACTCAACTATCCAAATGGAGTCTTTCTGGGTACATTGTAAATATTGTGACCTTGTCTTTCAAATGCATCAAGAATCATCCCATAAAGTTCCCCGAGTAGTGAGTTATGCATTGTTGAAGTTGGCTTCATGGAATCTGTTTTTGCCTCGAGTCAGAATTTTTACCATGAGTAAACTTGGATTACAGGTCGAATTACTCAAGGCTTAGTTGCTAAACATGTTTAACTAATTGTTAGAACAAAGTTTGAATCTACTACCCTAAGTTTAAGTTTTGATGATAACAAAATGCTAAGATACATTAATCGTATGATTCATGTAAGACACATATGCTATCTAAAAATTACATTCTGTTTTACAGAAACTCTGATGGGTATCAGCATGAGAACATCCTCATCAGCATCATAAAATTGGATATCAACATCAGCATCAGAAGATGTTATATTAGATACCAGAATCAGAAGATCAACTTACGCTTATGCTGAAGCTTGATGAACAAATATGCGCTTAACCATCTGAACTCTGATAAAGACAACAACAGTTCATCAGCACCTAAGCAGCGTCAGAATGAGCCAAAGCCAGAACACACTTAAGTGGCAATGGTACTGTGCATTCAAGATGATTTATTACCAACGGCATTATTCCAGACAAGATCTGCTTAATAAGGAAAGAATGTTATTGGCATTGAAACAGAATTATTACTCCAACGTACACTATTTCCAATGCTATATAAACAAGTCAATGAAGATTGAATTGGCTAATTCTCTACAACACTCTACACGCCTAAAGCTATTCATCATCTTCCTTACTCTCAGTTTTCTAAAAGCTCTCAATTCCTTACTCAATTATTTTAGCAATCTAGTTCTCATAAGCTTAATTTGTGTAGTATCACAGTTGTGATAAACAGTGTTTGTAGAAAACATTCACACACCTAGATTTCAATTATTTGTAAGAAAGTATTTCCTTGAGAAACCGGTTTGTGGTTTGCATCAAGAAGGCTTTAGAAGTTGTTAAAGCAGTTGTAATATTCAGTTGAATATAGTGGATTAAGACCTCGTTGGAGAGAGGCGAAATCACCTTGACGGGTGGACTGGAGTAGTTTGAGATTAAACGAACCAGGATAAAAATACCGTGTTGACTGCAATTGATTTCCAGTTTTTACAATTCAACCCCCCTTCTTGTGTTTTTCACTTCTTCAATTGGCATCAGAGCGCCTGGTTCTGAGCTAAAACACTTAACCGTGTCAGTACAAGATCCAGCGTCAGAAAAACACAATGGCAGGAACTTATCAACACACCAGCAATGACAACAATGAAGACAGAGATAGATTCAGCGGCAAACCTCCAGTCTTTGATGGAGAAAATTTTGATTATTGGAAAGACAGAATTGAAAGCTTCTTTCTGGCACATGATGCTGATCTGTGGGACATGGTGACAGATGGATACACGCACCCAGTGAA
This sequence comes from Vicia faba, assembly GCA_948472305.1. Lineage (NCBI taxonomy): Eukaryota > Viridiplantae > Streptophyta > Magnoliopsida > Fabales > Fabaceae > Vicia > Vicia faba. Next base: position 596,137,731 of record OX451738.1, read on the forward strand.
TGCAAGCGGTCAGAAGAGTGACAGGAAAGCAATGTCTGACCAACAAAAGCGTGACTTCAAAAATCACCACAAGGCCAGAACCATTCTTCTCAGCGCCATCTCTTACGCGGAATATGAAAAGATCTCTAACAGAGACACAGCAAAGAACATGTTTGACTCACTCAGAATGACGCATGAAGGCAACATTCAGGTCAAAGAAACTAAAGCTCTTGCGCTTATTCAGAAGTATGAGGCATTCAAAATGGAAGAAAGTGAATCCATTGAAACAATGTTCTCAAGATTCCAAATTCTGGTGGCTGGTCTCAAGGTTCTGGACAAAGGATACTCTACTGCTGATCACGTCAAGAAGATCATCAGAAGCTTACCAAAGCAGTGGAGGCCAATGGTTACAGCTCTGAAGCTAGCAAAAGATCTCAACAAAATTTCTCTGGAGGAACTTATCAGCTCCCTCAGAAGTCATGAGATAGAGCTAGAAGCTGATGAACCTCAGAAGCAAGGTAAGCCTTTAGCATTAAAATCTAACAAAAAATCTGAGTCTAAAGTTTTGCAGGCAGTTGAAGAAACATCAGAGGGATCCTCATCAGAAGAAGACGAACTTTCTCTCCTCTCCAGAAGAGTGAACCAACTGTGTAAGCAAAGGCAAAGGAAGTTCAGGAATCCCAGAAGATCTGATCAGAATGAGTCTTCTTCCAGATACAGAAGGACAGATTCTTCCTCTGGATACAGAAGATCTGAAGGCTTCTCAGGAAGCAGAAAGCCAAACACCAAGGACATCATCTGCTATGAGTGCAATGAGCAAGGACACTACAAGAGTGACTGCCCAAAGCTTCAGAGGGAAAAGCCCAAAAAGAAGTTTGGAAGAGAAAAGAAGAAAAGTCTCATGGCTACATGGGATGACTCTGACTCGTCTGAAGCTGACTCAGAATCAGATGATGAGAGAGCAAACATAGCTCTCATGGCCAACATTTCAGAAGACAGTGAAGCTTCTGAATCAGACTCAGAATCAGATACTGAAGAGGTATTTCCTGACTTTACAATTAATTTTACTAAGGCTGAACTTGCTGAAAGCCTTAATGAAATTCTGGAAAGGTACCAGCAGATTAGAGTTAAATTCAGAAACCTGAAAAGGAATATTGAATCTGACTCTGATAAGACTTAGAGTCTTAAATTGGAAAATTATGAGCTGAGAAATAAAATTTCAAAATTAGAAAATGTTTTACAAAACTCTCAGAAGGAACCAATTTCTGAAACTCCCAGCAGCGCTGATGAGATCATCAAGGAGTATGATCACAATTTCCAGAAGTTCCTTGCTAAAAGCATAGATAGAAGCAAAATGGCTTCAATGATCTATGGAGTTAGCAGAAACAACAGGAAGGGAATAAGATACCAAGGTAAGGTTCCTACACCAAAGAATTCCATGGATTTAACCATTAAACACACTCCTCTGAACTCACATTTTGTGTATGGTCACACACATGATATTAAATACACTAGCAGTAAGTATTATATGAAACCAAAATTCAACCAGAGTTTTGGTAAATCTAAAAAATCAGGACCCAAGAAAATCTGGGTACCTAAGGATAAAATAATACATGTTGCAGATATCTTTAGCAGCAAATCAGAAACACCAGTCATGGTACCTGGACTCTGGCTGCTCGCGACACATGACAGGAAGAAGGCATATGTTCCAAATCCTAGAACTTAAGCCTGGAGGCCACGTTGGCTTTGGAGGCAATCAGAGGGGAAAGATCATTGGCTCTGGAACTGTAGGTAATGGAAATCTTCCCTCTATAAATAATGTTCTGCTAGTAGATGGATTAATGCATAATCTGTTATCCATAAGTCAATTAAGTGATAACGGTTATGATATAATCTTTAATCAAAAATCATGTAAAGCTGTTAGTCAGAAAGATGGGACTATCCTATTTAATGGAAAGAGGAAAAGCAACATCTATAAAATCAAACTTTCTGAACTGAAAAATCAGAATGTAAAGTGTCTTCTATCTGTTAACAACGAGCAGTGGATCTGGCACAGAAGATTGGGGCATGTTAGTATGAGAAGAATATCTCAGATTAACAAACTCAATCTGGTCAGAGGACTTCCTAATTTGAAGTTCAATTCAGATGCTCTGTGTGAAGCATGTCAGAAAGGCAAGTTTGCAAAACCTTCTTTCAAATCTAAAAATGTTGTTTCTACCTCTAAGCCATTAGAACTTCTGCACATTGACTTATTTGGACCAGTTAAAACTGCTTCAGTCAGTGGCAAGAAGTATGGGTTAATAATCGTAGATGACTATAGCAGATGGACATGGGTAAAGTTCTTAAGACACAAGGACGAGTCACACTCTGTGTTTGTTACCTTCTGTAACCAAGTTCAGAATGAAAAGGATCTTAGAATCGTTAAAGTCAGAAGTGATCATGGTGGAGAGTTTGAAAATAAAGAATTTGAGTCATTCTTTAATGACAGAGGCATTCTGCATGATTTCTCTTGTCCTAGAACTCCCCAACAAAATGGAGTTGTAGAACGAAAGAACAGAACATTGCAAGAAATGGCCAGAACCATTATCAATGAGACAAACGTTGCTAAGATCTTCTGGGCAGAGGCAATAAGTGCTACATTCAGAATAGAATCTCAATAAGACCTATTCTGGAAAAGACTCCATATGAATTGTGGAAGAACAGAAAGCCCAACATTTCATATTTTCATCCATTTGGATGTACTTGTTTTATGTTAAATACAAAAAATTGTTTGAATAAGTTTGACTATAAAGCACAGAAGTGTATTATGTTAGGATACTCTGAACGCTCAAGAGGGTACAGAGTATACAATACAGAAACACAGATTGTGGAAGAATCAATCAGTGTTCGTTTTGATGATAAGCTTGACTCTGAAAAGTCAAAGCAGAATGAAGTTTTTGCAGGTATGGAAGTTGAATTTACAGGTTCTGAAGACAAGTCATCAGAAGCTCTCAACAAAGACACTCCTTTAACATCTGAAAGGAGCACTGCTAGCAATCCTACAACAGCTGCTGATCAACCTCAGAAGAGACTACCCAGAAGCAGCTTGGATCACCCAGAAGAAACTATCCTAGGAAGAAAGGAAGATCCAATCAGAACAAGAGCCAACTTCAGAAACTCTGAAGAAACCCTCATGGGACTTGTGTCTCTGATTGAACCTTCTTCTATTGATGAAGCACTTCTGGACAACGACTGGATTCTAGCAATGCAAGAAGAGCTGAATCAATTCACCAGAAATGACGTATGGGATCTTGTTCCCAGACCAAAAGGATTCAACGTCATTGGAACAAGATGGGTGTTCAGAAACAAGCTAAATGAACAAGGTGAAGTTATCAGAAACAAAGCACGACTGGTAGCACAAGGTTATAGTCAGCAAGAGGGGATAGACTACACAGAAACCTTTGCTCCAGTCGCCAGGTTAGAATCTATCAGACTTTTAATTTCTTTTGCTGTTAATAAAGGCATCACTCTGTATCAGATGGATGTCAAGAGCGCATTCTTAAATGGTTATATAGAAGAAGAGGTGTATGTGCAGCAACCCCCTAGTTTTGAAAATACAAAACATCCAAAACATGTTTTCAAACTAAAGAAGTCACTATATGGTCTGAAACAAGCTCCCAGAGCTTGGTATGAAAGACTAAGTAACTTTCTGTTAGAAAATGAATTCACCAGAGGGAAGGTGGACACTACCTTATTCTGTAAGTCAGTTAAGAATGACATCTTAGTCTGTCAAATTTATGTTGATGATATTATTTTTGGATCTACTAATCCTTCTCTTGGAAGAAAATTTGCTAAGTGTATGCAGGCAGAATTTGAGATGAGCCTCATGGGAGAACTGAAATTCTTTCTAGGAATTCAGATCAATCAAACTCCAGAGGGAACTTACATTCATCAGAGCAAATATGTCAGAGATCTTCTGAAGAAATTTGACCTCTCAGAATGTAAGCCATCAAAGATTCCAATGCATCCCACGTGCATTCTGGAAAGAGAAGAGGTAAGCAAAAAGGTAGAACAGAAGGTCTACAGAGGTATGATTGGTTCTCTCCTTTATCTGACAGCTTCAAGGCCTGATATCTTATTCAGCGTATGTATTTGTGCTAGATTCCAATCAGATCCTAGAGAATCTCACTTAACAGCTGTTAAGCGAATTTTCAAGTATCTGAAAGGTACTACTAATCTGGGTTTATTTTATAGAAAATCTAGTGATTACAGCTTAGTAGGCTACTGCGATGCTGACTTTGCTGGAGACAGAGTAGAGCGTAAAAGTACTTTTGGAAGCTGCCAGTTTCTGGGAGAAAATCTGATCTCTTGGTCCAGCAAAAGGCAATCCACAATTACGCTATCAACAGCAAAAGTTGAGTACATAGCAACAGCAGGATGTAGCACACAAATGCTCTGGATGAAAAGTCAGCTTGAAGACTTCTAGATTTTTGAGAGTAACATCCCTATACTCTGTGACAATACTTCAGCTATTTGCTTAAGTAAAAATCCTATTTTGCATTCTAGGGCTAAGCATATAGAAATAAAACATCACTTCATTAGGGACTATATTCAGAAAGGAATTTTGAACTTAAAATTTATTGATACAGACCATCAATGGGCTGATATCTTCACTAAACCCCTTTCTGAAGATAGGTTCAATTTCATTCTGAAACATCTCAGCATGAAAATCTGCCCAGAGTGAAAATGTTTTAATTTTATATATTAACCTTCAGAATGTATTTGTTTTACTGTGAACTTCTGATCAATCTCCTTTCAGAAAGATAGACATGCAGATTGTATCAGATTCTATTCTTAAAGATCTGAGCGTTTCAGCTCAAGGATAGACGTGATGCTCACTAAATCAAACAAGTGTCATCCAATCATCAGCAAATCTCTGAAGCAGAACGCGTGCATGCTTCTGAGAAGGCAAAACGCTGATTGGGTGCATTGAGACACATGTCTGGTAACCGTTCTAAGTATCTTTCTCAAATCCCCCAAAATCAGCAAGCATTAAATGCACGTAATCATGTTTTAAAATGTAATCATGAATTATTTCTCTTTCTTGAAACCGTTTACATTTTCAAAAATCATTTTGAAATCTATTTAAGCACATTAACATCACACATTAATCTTTTACCGTTTCTTACAATCATCCAAATACTTTCTCTGCATTCTTACTTGTGCAATCATCTTTCTCAAAAGAAACCCATTTTTCAATTTTTTCTCAGAAAACCCTAAGTGTGAACATGGCAACCTCTAGCAATGTTTCTGCAGGTTCTCAGAAGGAGGCTTCATCTGAACAATACCAAGTTCCCTTCAGAACACTCCTTACACCAGTGAAGAATTTGGAAGTGCTGTCTGAACTAATTGTTGATTTCTCCAGTCTGAAAGATAATGGATTCGATTTGACAGAAGAAGTTAGGGCTCAAGGATGGGAGAGATACTTTGATAGGTTGGTGGGACCAACGTTCCCAGTATTGGTTAAGGAGTTCTGGATTCATGCGTACTCATCAACACATCAAGTTACCTCCTACATAATGGGAAAGAAGATTGTGATCACTGAGGATCACATAGCAAGATTGATTGGATACAGTGGTGGTGGTATCCGCTGTATCGACATGGCAGAAAGATGCTCTGACGTTGCTGTCATTGCAAGGCAGATTTTCACCCATGGGGTTCCCAGCAGCAAAATCAGAGAGTTAAAGGATCAGCACAGAATATGGGCGAAGATTATTATGGGGTGCTTTAATCACAGGAAGCCCACAAGCTCTCCTGATTATATAAATATAGATCAGCAGTTTCTGATCTATTTTATTAATCAGAAGGTAAAGATTAACTTGGCTCATCTTCTGTTTAATCACCTCAGGACCAGCGTCAAGGAGACAAGGGAAGAAGAAAGGACAAAAAGGGATTGGATACCCTTTGGCAGGTTAATATCAGATATTCTGACTGAGAATAGGCTGATAGAACACCTTACAGAAGCTCAGGAATTAAGTTCTATTGAACCTACTGTTGGCAAGCATCTAAATGCCAAGAATCTGAAGAAAATGAAACGGATAGAGAATATCAGAAAGGAGCCCAGCGTTACTCCTTTTGCTGACATCACCAACAGAAGAGTCCCTCTAGACGACTTTCCACTATTTTCTGAGATTGAATCTAAACCATTTATTGTTCTCAGATACTTGGACGCTTGCAAGGCTGATGGTACAGATCCCAAACTGAATATTAAAGATCTACACCAACAAAATCCAGAAGTTACTGTGAAGAAGACGAAAAAAAGAAAGGCCACTTCAGAAGGACCATCCCAGCAGACCCCTAAGAAGAGAGGTAATCTATCTGCTGCTAATGTTTTAAATTCTTCTGCTATTCCAACATCAATCCCAACCCCAGCTTCACATGAACTTCCAATCCCCATACCAACTATTGATGAAACCGAACCAGAGGATGACCCTTCTGAGTCACTGACTCTCAGGAGATCCCGCACCAAAAATCCAAAACCCACACCATCAACAGAATCAGAACTTGACAAAGTTCTTTCGGAAATTGATCAACGTGTTTCCGCTCACCTCTCAGAAAATCCAAACACTCAACCAGAGATTGCCCACTCTCCTCAACCAAAACATACTCTCTCACCCATACCAGAAGAACCACAAATTCCACAGCAACCAGAAATTCCACCTCCTTCTCCACAACCAGCAATTCCTCCGCCCTCTCCATAACCAGAACTTCATCCACTTTCACCTCAACCATCACCTCTACAACCTGAGTTTCATCACTCTGAAACTCCATCACCTGAACCTCATTCTCCTCAATCCTCTGAGCCACAACCCTTGGCAATTCAGCTGCCATGTGGTACAACTATAAACATACCCCAACTGCCATCCTCACCAGAAACTACCCCTCCAAACACTCCAAACAGTCCAATTTTCATTTCTGATTCTCCCACTCCATCTCCCAAACAAACTACAGAAGACCACAGCAGGACCTTCATTGATTTAACAATCCTTGATCGTCTTGCTGATCTCAAAAACAAAATAGCCATTCCCAAACCAAAACAGCTAGATGTTGGCTTTGGCATTGTGAATTTTGAAACAGGCTTGCAGTAGTGGATTGCTTCTCTAAAGCAGGTTTGTCCTGGAATGATTGATCCTGCTGCCTCAGACCAACTCTGGACACGTTTCAGAATGTGGGTACGCGCTGAAGCCCTCAAGTTGCAAGACATCAATTATAAGCAGGCACAACAGAACTTCAGCAAGCTGCTGAAGGAAGTTGGAAGTCAGCTGCTGAAGGAAGAAGTGCTCTTTCTGGATAGTGAGCCATGGTCTGAGAAGTGTCCAGCTTCAAAAGTGCAGCCAGAAGAGGATCATACAACTCAAGCTGAAGAGGTTAGTCAAGCTGAAGATGTTGCAGAAAGCTCTCAGAAGCTTCCTGCTTCTGACGTTTCTCAAGCTGCCTTGGACAGGAAGACTCTGGAAGAGCTGAAGCTGAATGATATTCGTCTGCAGCAAAGAATGGATGAAAACGATCAGAAGATGAAGGAAAGGATGGATGTGCAAGATAGCAAGATAGATACAGTAGTCAGCATGGTGCACAAGCAGAATGAAACTGCTGATCAGATTAAGAAAATGCTAGAGACTCTGTTCACACGCTTTCCTCCCCAACCTTAGATTTTCATTCATGATATTTTCACTGTTTTCTTTGCATATCATCTGTACTGTTTGTATGGCTCTGAATTTAATATAACAAGTTTTTCTGCTCTGATCGTGTTAGCTTATATTACTTACACTTTTTGATTGCTGACAAAAAGGGGGAGAACAAGAATGATATTTTTCAATAACGGATTACTGAGACAAAAAGTCTCAAACATTCTAACACTCTGATATACTTGAATGTTTTTTGTTTCTGCATAAGGCTACAGGTACAAGAAGTTAATCATCCCTGATACACTGAAGCTCTGATATTCTGATCTGAAGCTCTGATATTCTGATGTTCAAAGAAAGTCAAAAGATCTGATCCTGAAGAACTCTTGGAATTAAAAAGGGAAGTAATAAATTCAGGGGGAGTATCTCCGATCTAAACTCTGATATCCCTTTATCCCTTATCTTTGATAACTTCCTAATTAATTCTGATACAACTTACTATTTAGTTATCTCTGATACTTTTCATGCTAATTTTCAATTAAAAAATATCTAGTTTTTGTCATCATCAAAAAGGGGGAGATTGTTAGAACAAAATTTGAATCTACTACCCTAAGTTTAAGTTTTGATGATAACAAAATGCTAAGATACATTAATCGTATGATTCATGTAAGACACATATGCTATCTAAAAATTACATTCTGTTTTACAGAAACTCTGATGGGTATCAGCATGAGAACATCCTCATCAGCATCAGAAAATTGGATATCAACATCAGCATCAGAAGATGTTATATCAGATACCAGAATCAGAAGATCAACTTGCGCTTATGCTGAAGCTTGATGAACAAATCTGCGCTTAACCATCTGAACTCTGATAAAGACAACAACAGTTCATCAGCACCTAAGCAGTGTCAGAATGAGCCAAAGCCAGAACACGCTTAAGTGGCAACGGTACTGTGCATTCAAGATGATTTATTACCAACGGCATCATTCCAGACAAGATCTGCTTAATAAGGAAAGAATGTTATTGTCATTGAAACAAAATTATTACTCCAACGTACACTATTTCCAATGCTATATAAACAAGTCAATGAAGATTGAATTGGCTAATGCTCTACAACACTCTACACACCTAAAGCTATTCATCATCTTCCTTACTCTCAGTTTGCTAAAAGCTCTCAATTCCTTACTCAATTATTTTAGCAATCTAGTTCTCATAAGCTTAATTTGTGTAGTATCACAGTTGTGATAAACAGTTTTTGTAGAAAACATTCACACACCTAGATTTCAATTCTTTGTAAGAAAGTATTTCCTTGAGAAACCGGTTTGTGGTTTGCATCAATAAGGTTTTAGCAGTTGTTAAAGCAGTTGTAATATTCAGTTGAATATAGTGGATTAAGACCTCGTTGGAGAGAGGCGAAATCACCTTGACGGGTGGACTGGAGTAGTTTGAGATCAAACGAACCAGGATAAAAATACCGTGTTGACTACAATTGATTTCCAGTTTTTACAATTCAACCCCCCTTCTTGTGTTTTTCACTTCTTCACTAATTACCCAAATGCGTTTTGATAAGAATTACACTTGGTATGAGATCGTTTTGATGCATTCAAGTCACACGTTTGGCATGATCACAACTGGCTTGGTTTGCATGATTTTCTCATTATTCCTCTCATTTCTCATCACCATTCACTTCCCTATAAATAGAAGATGATATTTCATTCATTTCCTAAGCTTTCGAGAGCCAGAAAACCTTTGTCAAACTTCCTCCATACCTCTCAATTCTGTAACCTCAAATTTGGTTTTAGAGCTCTTTTCAATCCAGTTTCTTTGCTCAGTCTTCATCCTTGAACTTCACTGAAGCTAATAGAAGAAGAACCAAGTCTTGGAGTACCCTAAATCGTGCTAGCCAAGTCAAGTTTTGGAGCAATTTCTTAATACTTCGTTCAGGTAGTTTAAGGCATCAATTATTCTAACTCAAATGACTGGAATGATCTATGATGTTCATTGATGCTTGCTGGTGGTTTAATTTTGATCAGTCAATGCATTTGATGCATCTGTTTTCAATTTCAAAAAGATTTGAAAACTCTATGGTTTTTCTCAAATCGACTGAGCTACACATTAAATAAATTTTTCGCGAGGTTACCAATGGAAACATCTTGAAGAGATGAAGAGAATGACACTAGTCCGAGCTTTTAATTTTTCCATTTGAACAATCATGAATTCTTTGTTTTTCTGAAGGCTGGAGGTTGAAGACGATGACATGTTTCGTTTCAACCAATCAGAGCTTGCCAATTGTTTTATTTCTATTGGCCCAGATTTATTTAATTTTGTGTTTTCTTGCTAAGGTCCATATCAAGCACAACGCGCCAGTTCCTTTGAATTTGCTTACTAACACGTTTTTACTATGATCCAATGGTATTTTTTTTTTTTGTTTATTTTCTGATTTTATAATTGATCTGGTGTGTTAGTCAAGAGAGACCATGATATGTATAGCGCGCCAAATCCCTTGGATTTGATTACTAATGCATTTTGACATTGACCCAATGGTCCACATTATTTTGATATTATTGTTATTTTTTTATTCTTCTATTTAATTGTTTTAAAATTCAAAGTTTCATAAAAAATTCATTTCAACTTCTAAAATTCTGGAAAAAAAATTCCCAAAAATACTTTTGATTTTTCTCTTTCCGATTTTTATTCTTTTACAATTTTATTATGTGATTTAACATTTTTTTAATGATTTTTCACTTTATTTGACTTGTTTTATATATTTAAAAATACTTTTCTTGATTTTAAAATTCTAAAAAAAATTATGGAAGGATCCAATGACTTCTTGACAAATATTGGTGACCTCATTTTATTCTTATTTTTTATTTTACTATTTTTCATAAATTATGGTTTGTTTTTCTTATTTCTTCAAAATTTAAAAATAATTTATGACTTAAAAAAATTATGAGAAAATTTGTCAACACTTGCTAACTCATATTTGACTTTTGACATTTTTTTAGGATTTTTATTTGGTGTTTTAATATATGTTGTGTATTTTTCCAATTATTTCCTTTTTAAATCATTTAAAATTTGTTTTTATATTAAATATATTCTTTTATTTTTTTTATTGCTCATGATTTGTAGACACTTAGGTGTTATTTTGGGACAAGTTCCTCAACCCCATTGGATTTTGGATGTTGATTGGTTGAAAAACAAAATTCACCAAAATGGATGAATGATGTTGATGATATTTGAAACCCTAGTTTCATTTGATACATCCCCTTTCGTTTTCATCTTATCCTTTTCTTATTTTTACTTGTGCTATATGTTTTTGGAGAATGATATACACATCATTTCTCTAACATTTTGGTACATAGATTGCTATTGACCGGTCTCAAAATAAGTATCACTTCTACATATGTCTACTTACAATTGCTTAACATAGCGCTAAATTTGTCTCAATTCAAAAAATGATCATTTGTGGCCCAAACATATGTTTGCAAGCCCAAGTATATTTAATTTGAAACCTTTGATCTAATAAATCTGAAGTTCATTGTTAGGAGGCTTTGATTCTATCAATCCTTTAATAAACTTCATGAACTTTGGTCTAAGTGAATCAGTTGAACATCGTTGATCATATTTGGTTGCTTTGAGCACTTAAATGAATAATATACTTGACAAAAAGTAAAATGAAACTTGTTGTTGAGAAGCTTTAATTTTATCAATCTTCTAATTAGTTTTCAAATACAAGCTTCAAGTTGTCCATTCGACTAACCTCTAACTTATAATTCACTAACAATTGACTATACTTTATGCTTTTACTTTATGCCTTTTATTTCATATCTTTACTTTTATGTACCATTTACTTTAGTATTTACATTCCATGCCATTTTCCTTTTGTTCATTTGAACATTTATCTTTATGTCATTTTATCTTTGCTCATTTGATCTTTTATTTTCTTTTAAAGACACTTAATAACCAACTTGAACATTAATAGTCTTAAGGTTACTTGTACTATTTGGCTACTATCCTTGGTATTGTAGAGTTGTGGACCTCCCGAACTTAGGATTACAAGTCTTGATATTCTGGGACCTCATTGCTCTATTGTTAATTTGTCTGAATTTCTTGGGAATTACTCCAAGGCATTGGGTTGGTTTTCTTTGTGTGCAGGTTATTCTGATTATATGCTTTGTTCGTGATTGAGAATTCCTCTATATACAGTTGTTTCTATGCCCAATTATTGTAAAGACTTAATTCATCAGAAGCTTGGTATTTCTCAGAAATGTAGTATTTTTGCTTGCTTGGTTTCAATCCAAAGGATGGGAACTCTACATTGACTTCATATGTCAAGTGTTGGCTTCTTGTTCATTAGATCGTTCTTTTCCTTAGCTTTTACCTTATTCTTTAGAATAGTCCCTTCATCTCCTCCTATCTTCATTAATTTCAAACTCTTCTCCCTCCTTTTCCAAAACTCTTCTTGTTTTCTAACTTGAACAACTTTGATAAAAAACTTGGACTTATGTGCATGCGTTTTCAAATTTTTTCTTAATCAAACATTAATCAATTTAATCATACTTTGATATTTTTATGAATACTAAAAGTCAATTAACCTCATTCAAACCATTTTTCCACTTTGACTTTTTACTTTAAAACTTTTTTCTTAAAAGATTAGACTCTTGTCGATTCTTGTCGTGATGTGAGCTATTGTACTTCTATGATATATAGTAAAGTGAGATATTTTCTACTTGGGTGTTGAGTGAGGCTTTGTTTATTTTAAAATCCAAGCTATATCCTCCACTTTGAGATGATGCAAATTCTCCTTTCTCATAGTCGTGGGTAGTAAGTATATTTTCCATTCGGATATGACGATAATGTCTCTTCTCTTAAAATTAACAAACACACTTGTATTTTAAATTTTTTAAGGTGAACTACGAGTACCCTGATCCCCTATTGCACGAAAGGTGGTACGTAGGCACTAAAGATTTGCAACAGTGGAGGGTGCAAAAATTGTAAACAGTATTTGTTTTCTCATCTCCACCATCTATTTTTCTATAAACCTTTTATAGCCAAAATACACAGATTTTCAAAGAGGTTCTTGCGGAGTACCATAAATGTTTAGGGTGATAATACCTTCCCTTTGTATAACCAACCCCCGTACCTAGATTCTCTCCCCCTCTTTTTTGGGTTTATTTTCTCTTTTCCTATTTCCTTTGGAAACAATAAAGCGTGTGGCGATTTTTATTTGATCTGTGTAAGTTAAGTCAATCCAATGGCTTAGTCTCAACATTTCTACCGCTATAGAAAACTGGCGACTCTGTTGGGGACTTTATCTCTAAGTGGGTTGAGCCTATATTTGTTTACTTGTATATGTGCTATATTTGTTGTATATTTGTATATATGTATGTATGTGTTTTTCTGGTTTTTGGGCTGCTTGGTGATCTCTTATAAGTCCTCTACCCAGACTTGGGCAAACTTAAGATAGGACGAATGGTATAGTCATGTTGACTTTGAGGGAGGAATCCCAAAAAAGGAGACATGAGATCCTCCACTAAGTGGACGCCCCTTTGACTGTAGTATTTGTTTACTGAGTAATCAGGAAGACGTGCTGCTTTCGACCTCGGAGCCTGATCGGAAAAATAACAAGTCTACTATTTTCACCGATGTAGTAATATTGGGATTTTCCCAAAGTTTCGATCTCTAGGACTACGGAGGAAATAATGAGTATGATTGTTAATTATATCAAACAAAAATAATAGTTTTGGGTTTGATTGGAATAAATCCTTGCGAAAGATTAAATGACTGAATGTAAAATATCACTTTTTCTGTTTGATTAAAAGATGCTAGGGGTGACTGTATGATTTTCCATGAAATAACCTTCACTCTTTGATCTTTTCAACAAGTTCATCAACCTCAATTACCAATTCTTAAGATTATATTTCCCTAAGTCCTTAGTGAAAAACATTTAACCTTCTATCCTAATTTCAATGTCCATTTAAATTAGTTTTGAGGTTAAGCATTCAATTATCAAGAATTATTCTAGTTATTATAAGATTTCCCTAGTCCTAGGTGAAATCATCTATAATATCTTCATTTAGAAAACCTTAACACGATCATCAAATTCTAATTTGTTAATAACAGTGAAACCCTATGGTCTCATAAGGTAAAACTATAAATTATTCAAAACAATAAACTTGATGCATAAAAAACGGTTATGTTGAATGAAACAGAGAGATCGGTATTCTTAACTTTGCAAATTAGGGAAACCCCCTAGCATTGGGGAGTTTAGCCTCTCATAGAATGCAAAAGTAAAACAACACCGATATTAGTTGTAGACATTACAATAAGTTTGCAATCTTCGATCCTCAACTGCTATCACGCATGAAGAGTTCTCTATTTCCAAAGCTCCTCTGGGTCTCAAGTCTTCTATCGTGAAATTCTTTAATTGTTTCCAAAAAAAGTCCTTTTTCCTCCTTCAAATTAGGTTTAAGTAGTCTGGTCCTCCCTAGTTGATGCAAAAAGTCCAAAGTAGGCTCCAGGTTAAAAAAACATTAGAAATTAGAAAAATTAAGAATTATCAGTGCCTGAGCTGACACGGGCCGTGTCAGTGGACACGGGCACCCATGTCAGCATATGTGATCTTCCTATAAAGGTTTATGCTTCAGCTGACTTGACACGGGCCGTGTCGTGTGACACGGGCACCCGCGTCACCTTCTGTCTTCAGCTTCTTTTCCCTCTTCTCCTGACACGGCCCGTGTCTGGTGACATGGGTGACCGTGTCAGGTCCCCTGCAACTTCATGTTTTGATTCGCGTTTGCATAAATTCTCTTGGTATTTTTACATATACCTAAGATTACTAACACCTGCCAAACCCAACCATCAAAAGCCTCTAAAAGACATGAAATTCAAATAAAAGCAACACAAAGATACATTTGCAAAAAGTAACATAACTTAAACAAAATGATTAAAAGAGAAACTAAAGTATTGCATATTTGATGAACTTATACCGAATAAGTGACGGAAACGAAGTAAAAATGGTGACCAATCATAACCCTAAACATAGATCATTTCTTCTCCTTAAGTAATGTAGACGACAACAACAAAGTCACCCTGGAATTTCTTATTACCATAATACAGTCGATGTTCTTCGCAACTTGCTTTCCATCTTCCTGGTCAAGATTATGGGTCACCGATCCGAACTTTCCTCTACACTTCCACATCAGAATACTTTTTCACCTATAAGTTTTTTCACACTTCTTGCCGAATCTCTCGGGGTTAAAGTGTTTTGCACTAAAAATTAAATGTATGCAATATCGACTCTTAACTTGGAATGAACTCTACCTTCACTACACAAACAGATTTCACACACTTTTGGAGGTCTTTGGGTTGTAACGAGGCTTGGGTACGATGGGATAAACAAAGAAAATGGATAAACAAAGGGTTTTTCGCTCATCATCTGTATTTTTTTCTAGTCTCCGTGCTTAACTTATTACGATGGGATTTTACTCAACCTCGACTCTTTTTCTTTTTGCTTCACTCTATTTTTGCTCTAAGTGTTTTACTGGTACATGGATTTTTTTTTGTTAGGGCAAGTCTTTCTTTATTAGTTATCTTCCTTTTTTTCCTAGAGACATTCATGCGTCTCCATTCTTTTTCTCATCTTTTTTATACTTGTCCTCTTCTATGCAGATGATCACCCTAAACTTAGAACTTCGCACAGTTTCAAAATTCACAACACTTATGCCGAGCAAGGGTAGGAAGCATTTGCCCTTGGGTTAACAAATATGGTTATCACAAACAAATGGATAAGGCTCAAATGTGGTTAACAAAGGATAAACATAACAATATGGGATGGCCAGAAAGGCTCAGGGTTAAAACAAACAACATGCCTCAGTGTGTGTTATCATGTTGTGTTGTTCCAGTAGAATAGATGCAAAATTACAGTGATAAAGTCATACTTTAATGAACTCTTATGATGATACTCTTGTGTTTGGCTTTATGTATGCTCACCATGTTAGATAAGCTTACAGGTTCCAAAGTGCTTCTCGTGTTATGCAACTTCTTTTCCGGCTCGGGTATATCATACTACCATCTCAGTCCAGTGTCACCAAATTATGTCCAACAATTATTCGTTCTTCAGCTATATCAACTTCTCGGGGTGCCCGAGGAGCAAGTCTGAGTTGCATCTTTCATCCACTTAGCTACTCGTCCATGCTTCATTAGGAAAAAATACAATCAATCTGCAACACATCGGTGACAAAAAATAAAAACTAACAATAAAACCCTCCCTCACTTGAAATAAACATTGTTCCCAATATTTTTTTGTCCAAAAGAGAAAGGAACTCACAAAGGGTAATGCAACTGTTGTACCCCAAAATTTGCCCTCCCATATTCTTCAAAGTTTTGACAAACATCATCTAAATTTGCTCAAGTCTACTCAAGGGTTGCACAGTTCAAACACCCTCCTAAGCCAGTCAAATTAGGGTTTTGGTTCTTGCAAGGAAGTTGAGGTTTTCAAGGGCTCAATCAAGTCCCACATGCCTATAAACATTGCCAAGCATCCATATGCCAAGTTGCAAGACTCACAACATCAAGTTGCACAGTCAAAAGCCCTAATTGCCTCACAATCAACTGTAGGGGTAAAATGGTCATTTGGCAGTCAAAAGTCAAATTTTTTAGCCAACATCTTATTTTGAAGCCACAATCATCATTTGGTCAAGTCTTGACCATGATTCCACAAGAATGGCTCAAAAATCATCAAGATGCAAAAGTTTCCATTTTTGGACAGTTGAAAAGTCAACTGTAACTTGACCAAGGCATAACTTTTTCATGGTTCATCATAAAAATCCCATCCAATGCTCATTTTGAAGGGGATGACATTTCCTACAACTCATCTTCACATTCCAAGTCCAAGAAATGCTCTCACAAAGAGTTATCAATTTCAACATTATAGGTCATTTTCAAAAGTCAACAAAAAGGCATTTTAAGTCAAAGACCATAACTTGAGATTGGTAAATCAAAATGACATGGGACCAAAGGCATTGGTTAGAGGACTTCAAGACCTTTCCAAAATATCCAAGAACATGTTCATATGATCAAAATTGAGCAAGATGTGCATTGGAGAAGTTGGGAAATTTTCATGAAATGGCAAAAGTCAACTATCCTTAAAACTTCAATTTTTGACAAAAGGGCCCACTTTCTTCCACTTGATTCAGCCTTGTCATGCCACCCACGTGTCCCATGATTAATCTCAAGACCAAATATTTATTTTTTCATTTTTATTTAATTTTTATGGATTTAATTCATTTTAAATCCATAATAATTCAAATAAATCTAAAAAAATTAATTAAATGGTATCTTGTGGTTTGAATAGCCTTCATGAAGCATTTGCTAGCTGCCAAATTCGTGCAAGCTATTTTTGTACACAAAATCATGGTTGTTGGACCAAGAAAGGAATGTTCTTCAATGGTGGTCAAACAAAATCCAAAACATAATGGCACAAGTTTAAGGCTCCTAATGTGACTTAATTCTCATTGATACATACATATGCAAGCAAGCCATATAGCATTCACGACCTGAACATCTCTCAAAGGGCCAAACCAAAATCCAAAAATTCCAAAGAAATTTGAAAACTGAAATCCACCTTTCAGCACGATTCAAAGTGTTTTCAAGATTAAAACATATTCCTAACACTCCCAGGAACATTTTGCAATCACAAACAAGGTCCAACACTCAAAGAATCGCCCACCACAGCCCCACGGTTTGTCAAACTTGTCCATAATCGAAACTCAAAATATATGCATCATTCATATGATCTTTTGTTATTTTTGTGTTGCTTGAATCCACAGAAACCTTTTGGCATAAGTCAATTGCATTAAAACATCCAGAATCAGAAACCACCATTAACGAAACCTAGGTTTTCAAAACTTCCAATTTGGGGGTTTACAACATAGGTAAAATTAGCCTTCATGACGCCCATGGTTGAACTCAGAATGACAAGACGAACTCATTGCAACCCTCGCGCCCTTTTTATATAACACGTACTGCTAATCGCTATTTTTTACATTTGCAGTTTGTGGGGGTTAAAAACCCCCGCTATCTGCTTTATTTTTTTACAGGCCAGGTGAAGAAGACAAGACGTGGAAGCCAGCTATTGGTTCGTTCAAATATAATGGCGCGCGCTTTAATGATTCCAGCGTGTATCGTTATTTTTACATAATAATTTTATTGCTTATTGTATTAACAATTACAGGCACATGGCCCAGTGGTGAATGCGATGTCTATCAACCATTGGGACCTGGGTTCGATTCCCAGGTCCCCCCAAAACTCAATATTATTTTTTCTATTATGTTCTTATGCAGGCCTTCAAATAGCATCCACCATAAACCTCACTCATCCAGCATGACAAGTGTATTCAATAGCCATCCAAAGGCTAGGGAAGAAGGAACACCATGTTCTTCAGTCAAAGCCAACTCAGCAAATCCAAGAAGTCAACGTGGCTTGAAGGCAAATGGGCTTCAGCTTGCTAACAAAACCCTCAAATCTGGCCCAAACACCCCCCCGGGTTCTTATTTTCTTTTCCTTTTTCTCTTTTTATTTTATTTTCTTTCATAATTTCTCTTTTTATTAATTATTAGTTTTATTAAGTATTGAATTAACCAATTAACATTTTTCACAATAAAACAAAAAAAAAACATTTTATTATTTATTAACTTATTTTGTAAATAAATTTTAATATTAATTAATTAGTTGTGTAATTAGGACAATTTTAACATTTTTTTAATAAGTAAAATTAATTTAGAATTAGGTCTTTCACTTTCAACTTTTAATTTCTTTTTTATTTTCATTAAAAAAAACATAAAAATACAAAAACATTTTTTTCTTTTATTAAATAATTAATTAGTTAATTAGGTTTAATGTTTAATTTAATTCTAAAAAGGGTCAACACCCTAAAGACATTCCCGATTAAATTTCTATTCACGCGTATTTATTTATTTTGATTATTTATGTAACTGTCTCCGGATATGTAATAGTTAATTAGGTTTATCGCCTTATTTAAATTCTCGCACTTTATTTTTCAAAACGGGTCTTTGTTTTTTGGCGATGTATAGACCCGCGCCTTGTAATAGCTAGATTTACATTTCTGCAATTTATTTTCCGCACTCCTAACTGCTAATATGCCTGCAAGAATGTATGTAAAATAAAATCAATCCGTAGCTCACAAATAACATGTACAAGATAACCTTAACTGAAAAAATAACACACATGCACATGCCACCCCTAGGGTACGCCTCACTGGTTGCCTCGAACGTGGTCATCAAGTATAGGGTGTCTTAGAGGTCGCCCTTCTGTCTAAAGATCCAGTTTCCTCGAAATGGTTGCCTCGGATAAAAAGGATCTAGGACATTAGGGTTACTTCTAAGGTGTCCTACCATTGCTTCAGTGACCACACATGTCCCGATAATCGAATTGACCCAAATACCTTCAACGATGGTGCTACCTACCTCTCAATGGTGGGATAGCACTATCTAAAGGACTCTTACACAGCCTAATTCCTTAGAGTAGGTAGATCTCATGGGTACTTGCTCTTTTCAAAACAAACAAAAACAAACTTTTCCCACCTACACTTTCAAAAGGTTTTCAAACAAATTTTTCATACACTCTTGAGGACAAATACAAGAGTTACTTAGAAATTTTTCAAACGAAACTTTTTCAAAACCCACACACACTTGAAAAGAAAACAAATTTTGAAAACATAAAAGCAAGTACCTAAGAGCCCGTGGATAACCACGGATAGAAAGGGTGCTAACACCTTCCCTTTCTATAAATCTACCTCCCGAACCGAGAAACATTCTCGAATAAGGAATTTTGCTGTGCTTTTGTCCTTTCCATGTTGGAGAACATAAAAGACGGTGGTGACTCTTGCTTACCGCGACATTTCGCGAAACCAGCTTTAAAAATAGTCAGTTCTATTTCCACCGATCACAGAACTGGCGACTCTGCTGGGGATTTAATAAGTGGGGTGTACCTTAGGAATAGTTCATCATCATGTTTTCAATTGCTTGCTTTGCTTGATTTAATATTGTGGGCCTGTTTTGGGAGTTTCATAGATCCTAACCCGGATCTGGGGGATACCTTCTTAGAAAGTAGAAACAAACTGTGAGGGAACTGTGCGGGGTATACCGACACGGTTGAAGCAGTTTGCTACGTTGATGTGGCACTTTGGTGAGTACCGGTAACCCTTGAGTCAAGTCAAGGAGAGTATGAGGCCGCCGCGTGGTGTCGTGAAGCATCAACTGACCTTAGGAACCTTACTTGACCATCCTGGCCTCTTTAGGGGTAGTGAGATGACCGACTTTGGTGCAGTCCGAAGTTGGTAGATACTCGATACTACACTCATTGAGGGTTGTTTTCTTGGAATATTTTGATCGCCAGTTCAATGGCTAAATCAAAACAATGAACACAGAAAAACAACCCAATAATATTGAGCTCTTTAGAACCCGGTTACTTTTGATAGGACAAGTTTAGAGCCCACCAACTTCAAGAGGGTAGTACCCCAAACTTCATGCTGGCCTAAACTCTAAGGGCTCTCTGTGTGACTTGTGTGCCTTCAAACTTGACTACTTGCATGCTTGTTATCTGACACTTGAGTTTCTGGCAGGTTTTGTTTACAGTCCTTAATTGGGACTCATTACAGGGCCTACTTACATCACTCCAGGCATAGCATAACATCATACCATTTCATACATCCTACATAAGGACTAATCCATTTCAAGGATCTCAAGGGGTTGTGATGCAGGTCATGGTGAATCAAATGTCTAGCAAGGGGCAAAGGGGATTTATTTTCCTCTAGCCAAGGTTAATGACTTGAGTCGGGGGCTATGACCCACTCAATATAGTGAGCCTTGACTCTTGAAGAAGGACTCTCATCAACACGAAGTTCCTTTCATCAAGCTACAAATTCAGATTCTAACAATTTTCTTGTTTATCCCGCGAGGTCCTTGAAAACATTGCATGCATACATACATATCATTGCATTACAGGTACCCTTGGTACAGGTCTCTTACCTTCTTCGCTGTTTATTTCAGCAATGGCTTCCCAACAAGACAACCAGGATCTTCATGCTCAAGAGACTCGGTTCAGGGAGATCCTCCTAAATCTATCCAAGGGGCAGGAAGAGCTGAGAACACTCCTCATGGGGACTTTGGTTAGGAACAGCCCAGAAGACGACAATGACGAACGACTGAAACGTCTGTAAGCTGAGGTAGATACAATGAGAACCCAGATGCTGGGGCAGATGGCTCTCATCCAAGACTTAGCTCAAAGACAAGAAGAGCTCAGGGTTCTCGTCAACCAACTGCTTCGGGATAACCAACTGGGGCAAACATCTAAGGTTGGAGAGCCAGTCACCATCAAATTCCCTTTATGACAAGAAGACAAGGGAAAATCTCCTCAACTTGCTTCAGGGTCACAAATCCAACATCAACCTCACCAGTTTCAGCAAGACATTATGAAGCAAGTAGTCAGGGTTGGAGACCAAACCGGTAATCAGCCTCCAAGAAGTCAAAGATTTGGTTCAATGAATGGGCCTCTCCAAGCTGCTGCTACTTCACAGGTCCAACCACAACCTCGCCAAGAACAACGGGTTGATCAGAGCAAGCCAGACAAGCCCGGGAGGTAATTCACCCAGCTCAACACGTCGCTGTCCCAAGCTTTGCAACACCTGTTGAAGTTGAATCTGGTGACGTTGATAGGACCTCACCCTAATCCTAAGACTTCTTCACCCAACTATAATCCTGGGGCCAGGTGCGCATACCATTCTAACAGCCCGGGGCATGATACTGACGACTGTTGGAAGTTGAGGTACAAAATCCAAAGCCTGATTGATGAAGGAGCTATGGAATTCACCCCAGATGGTCATGTCGATTTCTTCTACTATCCCTACGAGATTCACCATTTGAAGTGACAAGTCCTGAGACTAGAAGACCTTTTGTTCATTCGAATGTTCAAGTTGTATTTTCTTTGCTTATACAAACAATTATTGTCATAGCAAATTTTATTACTTTATCAATGCATCGCATATGTCTGTTTTGAATCAATATATTCGCATTCTCTATATTCAAACTGCTTTCATTTTTTGATGTCAACTCTTAATAACTCTAAGCCTCTTGAGGGAGGATGACGAAAACGATACCACAATCTACAGTATGCTTTTGAACAGACCCCGCTGATGAGGTACAGGAATTGTTTCAATTCCTAAACACTGGAGTTATAAGGATGATAATCCCTCGTCAACCCCTTTGAGCCAAAGAAGTAGGAGTTTTCTTTTCGAAAATTAAAACCCTTAATCATAACCTGGGGCAGGGTAGTTCTCTCAGCTGATCCAAGTGCACAATGAATGGCACCAAAGGAGTCCTTACTAAACAAAAGACAATGATGTTTCCGAATGATCATAAAGACAGACAGTCATCATTTCTCAAAATAAAAGCCCAGCAAGTCAAAACCTATGAAGGAGACTTAGAAGAACTGGGGCATCCCGCTGACTGTAATCACAAAAAGGAACAGTTCAGGCAAAAAATAGGGATAATAAAATAAAAAAGAAAGAGGTCACACAAACCCTCAACAAAAAGAAATGACTGCCTATTCAAAATAAATTGTCAACATTCGAACCATCACCAGAATATCAGGACAAAGACTCAAACAAGGTCTAACGCACGATCAGCTGAGTTTAGGTTTGAAGAAAGTCACGAAGAACGGGTGGGTACAAATAAAATTTGAGCCATTATCCTTTGTTTCTTAAACCGTGAACCAGGCCACGTTACAACCCTTAAAAGTCCTAGCTGAAGCATGGGTTAGTTCGAAAGCATATTGTTACAAAGGTATCCTGACTCCTTAAGGCTCGCTGTAAAATCTTGAGTTGACATCACATGTTACATAATTTGCTTGTTTTACTGAAAAAAATGCATTTTCGAAAACTTCAAGACATACATAAGCTTTGCATTTTTAAAATAACATTGCTTGCATATGACTATTTGTTTGAACAACATAGAAGTTCGCACGACAAATGTCTAATGAACAAAAGCACCTCCAAGCAAGGGGCATGGAATGATCATTGTTCATTATCTGGGGCAGTTAAGTCAAGATTCGGAGAATCTCTCAAAAGGCCAACCAGCTTGGGGCAAATCTCCGTCTGAGTCACTTGGGGCATTGGACGATCAAACGAAGATCTTCTAGTGGTATGACGACACAACACTACTAACAGTGGCACCTCCCTACATCCTGAGAGCATGGACATAGTCAAAAAAATACTGCGCATAATCAAAGACCCGCTAGGTTGACACACCTAGGCAAAAATAAGGGCTTCCTGGCGAACCAAAAGGGTTCGGGAAAAAATAAGGGATGAAATGAAAAAATCTGTACACCCGGCAAGTCGAAAACCTGAAAAGACGGCTTGGGCAAAAATGGGTATCCCGGTGGACCGAAAACCCGAAAGGGCGGTCCATGCAAAAGTTAGGGATCAAAAGCGTACGACTATGTTCCGTCATCTCGTCACTTGCCTACCAGAAGAAGATTTGTTAACCGACAGTCATCAGGCGCCTCCACAGGTAGCTTCTCCCACAGAAACAGGGGCAATATGAGTTGTCTAAGCGATCTAGTTGCTCTGTCCACCAAGGTACCAAGGTAGGTTCGGCTGAAGAACGTAACCAAGATACCTTCACCCCCCGTCGAGTAAGACAAGACTCAACAATACTCTCCCCAATCAGAGTTGGTCTCCCGACAGCCCTAAAAGGCACAAAATCTCCAGCAAGTCAGCGATACTCTCGCCAAGCAGAGTTAGCCTACTGTCAGCCTTAAGGAAGTTGGGTACCCCCAGAAGATCTCAATATTCCCCAACGGAGTATACAGATGTTCCTAAGCAAACATCCTCGGCAGTCTTGATCTAAGATTGTTCCCCGGCAGAATACCAGACACCCCAATGGAGCCATTCCCCAATGCAGTCCAAAAGTTTCCCCAGGAGAGTTGAATTATCCTCCCCAGTAGATTCTGGAAGCTTATCCCCTGAAGAGTACGAACGCATCTCCCCGGCTCTATTCAAAGGTTATTCTCCACCAGAGCTTATAACTGGGTTATCCTCAGCTAATTACCATGGAAAGATCGTCCTCGGCGAAGTTCTTCCTATCCCCCAGCGGAGTTCATCAATTCCCCAACATAACTTATCAACGGAATCCCCTGCGGAGTTACCATCAAATCTCAGCGAAGCATCTCTTCCCACAGAGTAATTCCCCGCAGAGTAATCTCTTCAACAAGTTTATTCCTCAACAGAGTCATCTTCTCCTATCGGTTTATTCTTGCAACCATCATCCCCAGAGGAAACGAAGAACTCTACTCTTCAAACATCAGCCCAGGATTTAACAAGCTCCCGACATTCGTCAAGGATTTATTTTCCTAGACGAAAACACATCACATTATCATACACCATGACGCATGCATATACGCATCATATCACACAATCTCATTTATTCTTGAGAACATCATGACATCATGCATTTCAAACATCATGACATTGCATACAACTGATGTTTTGCCTTTTCATGAAAAAAGTTCAATCCAAAGATGATTACTATCAACCATCGCAATTCCAGATTCGATTCCTGTATCTAGCCAGGGCATATCTGAAGAGTTTGAAGATTCGATACCTGTATCCGGCAAGGGCATATCTGTAGATGACTAATTCCAGATTCGATTCCTGAATCTAGCCAGGGCATATCTGAAGAGTTTGAAGATTCGATACCTGTATCCAGCCAGGGCATATCTGTAGATGACTAATTCCAGATTCGATTCCTGTATCTAGCCAAGGCATATCTGAAGAGTTTGAAGATTCGATACCTGTATCCAGCCAGGGCATATCTATAGATGACTAATTCCAGATTCGATTCCTGTATCTAGCCAGGGCATATCTGAAGAGTTTAAAGATTTGATACCTGTATCCAGCCAGGGCATATCTGTAGATGACTAATTCCAGATTCGATTCCTGTATCTAGCCAGGGAATATCTGAAGAGTTTGAAGATTCGATACCTGTACCCAGCCAGGGCATATCTGTAGATGACTAATTCAAGATTCAATTCCTGTATCTAGCCAGGGCATATCTGAAGAGTTTGAAGATTCGATACCTGTATCCAGCCAGGGCATATCTGTAGATGACTAATTCCAGATTCGATTCTTGTATCTAGCCAGGGAATATCTGAAGAGTTTGAAGATTTGATACCTGTATCTAGCCAGGGCATATCTGTAGACGACTAATTCCAAATTCGATTCCTGTATCTAGCCAGGGCATATCTGTGAGTAATTGATTGTAGATTCGATACCTATATCCAGTCAGGGCATATCTGCATGAAGAGTTTAGAGATTCGATATCTGTATCCAGCTAGGGCACGTCTGTAAGCAACCTTTTGAAGTTCCAGATTCGATTCCTGTATCTAGCCAGGGCACGTCTGTGAATGATTTGTTTGTAGATTCGATACCTGTACCCAGCCAGGGCACGTCTGTAAGTAACCTTTTGAAGTTCCGGATTCGATTCCTGTATCCAGCCAGGGAACATCTGTGAGCAATTGATTATAGATTCGATACCTGTATCTAGCCAGGGCATATCTGCATGAAGAGTTTGAAGATCAACACCTGTAATAGGCCAGGAAACCATCTTCCTTTCTCAAAGTACGCAAGTTCTCGCTAAGGAATCTCTTACACGATCGACACCCCAGATGGCATCTATAAGCCCATCCTCCTACCCATCACATTTCCAAATGGCATCTATAAGCCCATTCCCGACAAGGTTCTGTCACACCCCCAGATGGCATCTATAAGCCCATCCTCCTATCCACCATCTCTCCAAATGGCATCTATAAGCCCATTCCCGCCATCACGTTACTGATATTCTACTATGTGAGTGCAAATTTCTGGGCACTCTAGTGTTCAATCATCTTCCACCTTCGGATCACGAAAGGCACACAAGCCAATCTACATCCTCAGGTCTAAGAAGATTGAACAGGGGCAACTGTTGTACCCCAAAATTTGCCCTCCCATATTCTTCAAAGTTTTGACAAACATCATCTAAATTTGCTCAAGTCTACTCAAGGGTTGCACAGTTCAAACACCCTCCTAAGCCAGTCAAATTAGGGTTTTGGTTCTTGCAAGGA
Source organism: Vicia faba (assembly GCA_948472305.1). NCBI lineage: Eukaryota > Viridiplantae > Streptophyta > Magnoliopsida > Fabales > Fabaceae > Vicia > Vicia faba. Next base: position 596,163,551 of record OX451738.1, read on the forward strand.
AGTTGAGGTTTTCAAGGGCTCAATCAAGTCCCACATGCCTATAAACATTTCCAAGCATCCATATGCCAAGTTGCAAGACTCACAGCATCAAGTTGCACAGTCAAAAGCCCTAATTGCCTCACAATCAACTGTAGGGGTAAAATGGTCATTTGGCAGTCAAAAGTCAAAAATTTTGGTAAAATCTTATTTTGAAGCCACAATCATCATTTGGTCAAGTATTGACCATGATTCCACAAGAATGGCTCAAAAATCATCAAGATGCAAAAGTTTCCATTTTTGGACAGCTGAAAAGTCAACTGTAACTTGACCAAGGCATAACTTTTTCATGGTTCATCATAAAAATCCCATCCAATGCTCATTTTGAAGGGGATGACATTTCCTACAACTCATCTTCGCATTCCAAGTCCAAGAAATGCTCTCACAAAGAGTTATCAATTTCAACATTATAGGTCATTTTCAAAAGTCAACAAAAAGGCATTTTAAGTCAAAGACCATAACTTGAGATTGGTAAATCAAAATGACATGGGACCAAAGGCATTGGTTAGAGGACTTCAAGAACTTTCCAAAATGTCCAAGAACATGTTCATATGATCAAAATTGAGCAAGATGTGCATTGGAGAAGTTGGGAAATTTTCATGAAATGGCAAAAGTCAACTATCCTTAAAACTTCAATTTTTGACAAAAGGGCCCACTTTCTTCCACTTGATTCAGCCTTGTCATGCCACCCACGTGTCCCATGATTAATCTCAAGACCAAATATTTATTTTTTCATTTTTATTTATTTTTTATGGATTTAATTCATTTTAAATCCATAATAATTCAAATAAATCTAAAAAAATTAATTAAATGGTATCTTGTGGTTTGAATAGCCTTCATGAAGTATTTGCTAGCTTCCAAATTCGTGCAAGCTATTTTTGTACACAAAATCATGGTTGTTGGACCAAGAAAGGAATGTTCTTCAATGGTGGTCAAACAAAATCCAAAACATAATGGCACAAGTTTAAGGCTCCTAATGTGACTTAATTCTCATTGATACATACATATGCAAGCAAGCCATATAGCATTCACGACCTGAAAATCTCTCAAAGGGCCAAACCAAAATCCAAAAATTCCAAAGAAATTTGAAAACTGAAATCCACCTTTCAGCACGATTCAAAGTGTTTTCAAGATTCAAACATATTCCTAACACTCCCAGGAACATTTTGCAATCACAAACAAGCTCCAACACTCAAAGAATCATCCACCACAACCCCACGGTTTGTCAAACTTGTCCATAATCGAAACTCAAAATATATGCATCATTCATATGATCTTTTGTTATTTTTGTGTTGCTTGAATCCACAGGAACCTTTTGGCATAAGTCAATTGCATTAAAACACCCAGAATCAGAAACCACCATTAACGAAACCTTGGTTTTCAAAACTTCCAATTTGGGGGTTTACAGCATAGGTAAAATTAGCCTTCATGACGCCCATGGTTGAACTCAGAATGACAAGACGAACTCATTGCAACCCTCGCGTCCTTTTTATATAACACGTACTGCTAATCGCTATTTTTTACATTTGCAGTTTGTGGGGGTTAAAAACCCCCGCTATCTGCTTTATTTTTTTACAGGCTAGGTGAAGAAGACAAGACATGGAAGCCAGCTATTGGTTCGTTCAAATATAATGGCGCGCGCTTTATTGATTCCAGCGTGTATCGTTATTTTTACATAATAATTTTATTGCTTATTGTATTAACAATTACAGGCACATGGCCCAGTGGTGAATGCGTTGTCTATCAATCATTGGGACCTGGGTTCGATTCCCAGGTCCCCCCAAAACTCAATATTATTTTTTCTATTATGTTCTTATGAAGGCCTTCAAATAGCATCCACCAAAAACCTCACTCATCCAGCATGCCAAGTGTATTCAACAGCCATCCAAAGGCTAGGGAAGAAGGAACACCATGTTCTTCAGTCAAAGCCAGCTCAACAAATCCAAGAAGTCAACGTGGCTTGAAGGCAAATGGGCTTCAGCTTGCTAACAAAACCCTCAAATCTGGCCCAAACACCCCCCCTGGGTTCTTATTTTCTTTTCCTTTTTCTCTTTTTATTTTATTTTCTTTCATAATTTCTCTTTTTATTAATTATTAGTTTTATTAAGTATTGAATTAACCAATTAACATTTTTCACAATAAAACCAAAAAAAAAACATTTTATTATTTATTAACTTATTTTGTAAATAAATTTTAATATTAATTAATTAGTTGTGTAATTAGGACAATTTTAACATTTTTTTAATAAGTATAATTAATTTAGAATTAGGTCTTTCACTTTCAACTTTTAATTTCTTTTTTATTTTCATTAAAAAAAAACATAAAAATACAAAAACATTTTTTTCTTTTATTAAATAATTAATTAGTTAATTAGGTTTAATGTTTAATTTAATTCTAAAAAGGGTCAACACCCTAAAGACGTTCCCGATTAAATTTCTATTCACGCGTATTTATTATTTTGATTATTTATGTAACTGTCTCCGGATATGTAATAGTTAATTAGGTTTATCGCCTTATTTAAATTCTCGCACTTTATTTTTAAAAACGGGTCTTTTTTTTGGCGATGTATAGACCCGCGCTTTGTAATAGCTAGATTTACATTTCTGCAATTTATTTTCCGCACTCCTAACTGCTAATATGCCTGCAAGAATGTATGTAAAATAAAATCAATCTGTAGCTCACAAATAACATGTACAAGATAACCTTAACTGAAAAAACAACACACATGCACATGCCACCCCTAGGGTACGCCTCACTGGTTGCCTCGAACGTGGTCATCAAGTATAGGGTGTCTTAGAGGTCGCCCTTCTGTCTAAAGATCCAGTTGCCTCGAAACGGTTGCCTCGGATAAAAAGGATCTAGGACATTAGGGTTACTTCTAAGGTGTCCTACCATTGCTTCGGTGACCACACATGTCCCGATAATCGAATTGAACCGAATACCTCCAACGATGGTGCTACCTACCTCTCAATGGTGGGATAGCACTATCTAAAGGACTCTTACACAGCCTAATTCCTTAGAGTAGGTAGATCTCATGGGTACTTGCTCTTTTCAAAACAAACAAAAACAAACTTTTCGCACCTACACTTTCAAAAGGTTTTCAAACAAATTTTTCATACACTCTTGAGGACAGATACAAGAGTTACTTAGAAAGTTTTCAAACGAAACTTTTTCAAAACCCACACACACTTGAAAAGCAAACAAATTTTGAAAACATAAGAGCAAGTACCTAAGAGCCCGTGGATAACCACGGATAGAAAGGGTGCTAACACCTTCCCTTTCTATAAATCTACCTCCCGAACCGAGAAACATTCTCGAATAAGGAATTTTGCTGTGCTTTTGTCCTTTCCATGTTGGAGAACATAAAAGACGGTGGCGACTCTTGCTTACCGCGACATTTCGCGAAACCAGCTTAAAAAACAGTCAGTTCTATTTCCACTGATCACAGTAACACCAACTGCTTCCTCCTAGCTTTCACCAGTAAGACTCCACTTTTATTACATGCAAACAAAACAAAAAGAAAAACTAAGTTATTAGAAGCGTGGGTTACCTCCCATGAAGCGCTTCATTTAACTTTGCATGGCTCGATGGTTCATCCCCTTATGGGGGGTACTTCCTCTTCCACACCTTGTTGCTTGTCTCTTCAGTAATCCAGAACTCATTCAGATCAAAAGTATCAACCCATTTTCTATTCCAGCCACTTCCAACTTCTATCTTCTCAGTTCGTTGTTCCTTTTCTTTATCTTATTTCCTTCTTGATTGAGCTTAGGAATTTTTATTGATGCCACTTGAGAGATTTATCCTGAGACTTCTTCTGGGAGTGATTTTGAACTGTTGCCTTCTCCTTCTACTTTGATTATTCTGATTGAATATTTATTCTTTCCGCCTGCAACTTGCTTCTTGATTTCCAACACCTTCAAGATTATCTCCTCATCAAATAATTTCAGTGTCAGATTACCTGTCTCGATATCAAAATTGCATCAACTAGTTAGCATAAATAGTCGACCAAGAATGATATGAGTCTCTTCATCTTCAAGTATGCCCATTATCTGAAAATCATCTGGGAAAACAAAATTGTCAATCTCTAATAATACATCTTCATCTATCCCATATGACTTCTTGATGGTGCGATCAACAAATTTCAATTTTGTCCCACTCCCGCTTATCTTCTCAATACCAAGCTTCTTAAAAATCTATAATGGCATTAAACTCACACTAGAGCCGAAATCAACAAGAACCCTCTTGAAAGATCTATCTCTTATGGTGCATGGTATTGAAATTGATCCTGGATCCTTCTGCTTGACGGGTATTTTTCTCTCGGGTGCAATTGTACACAATTTCTCCTCAACGGGTACCTATCCATCTTATGTTGTTCTCTTTTTTAAAAGTACCTCCTTCATGAATTTCTGGTACAGTGGAATTTTCTCGAGTGCTTCAAAGAACGGTATGTGGATCTCTAGCTTTTTGAAATTTTTGACAAATTTCTCAAGATCTTTTTCTTTTGTGTCCTTCTTTTCCACTCAAGATGGATACGGTAACTTGATCGTTGGTTTAGTTTTCTCTTCAACTGGCTTCACAGGTGATACCACTTCTTCCTGTTTATTCCTGGTCTCTCTCACTCCTAGCTCTACTTTTATGATATTGTCATCAAACTTCACCTCATCTTCTTTTTCCCTATCAACTTTCTCGCTCCTTGTTTTGACAACATTCACATTCGCATGACTTTTCTGACTTTCTTGTACTCGCAGCGCTACCTGTTGTGCAATTTGTCCCACTTGAAATTCCAAATTTTTTATTACAGTTGTGTTTTTCCTGTAATTACTCCTTATCTCTTCTTGAAATTGAGAGGTTTGGGCAACCATCTTTTCAATAGCCACTTCCCACTCTGCCTTTTGAGGAGCTTGTTGTTGCTGATCTTTCCAGGAGAAGTTATAATGATTCTTCCAACTCGAATTTTAGGTGTTTGAATAAGGATTATTCTGCTTCAAGAACTTAATGTCTTCAATTTGTTGTGGAGAAGCTAAACAGTGCATCATATTGTGCGGCCCATTATAGATTTCACATACAACATTTTGTGCTTGTTGAACTTGGGCAACTTGATGAGTGCCTAAGTTCAATGTTTTAAGCTTCTTATCCACCTCTTCAGCAATTATTTCTTTAATTTTTAATTGTCTGTTGGGCTCTAACTTTAAATCAACAATTCCTCCATACTTGCTGGCAACCCTGTCATACAAACCCAGATGCTCATTTGCAACAATTGCTTCTATTATCTTCTTCACACTAGTGGCTATTGAGAAATTTTATGAGCCACCAGTTGCTGTGTCTATCAACTTCTTTGTCTTGATTCTCAGACCATTTACAAATGTTTGCATCTGATCAGTCTGGTCTAGATTATGAGTAAGGCAGGCCACTAGGAGTCTTTTGAACCTTTTATAGGCATCCTCCAGCGATTCTCCCTCTTTTTGCTTGAAATTCAGTATATCATACCTTTTTCTTATGAACACTAACGCTGGAAAGTATTACTTCAAAAATGTCGTCTCCATTTCTTCCCAAGTTGTTATATTATACGTCAGAAGAGAAAATAACCATTATTCAGCATCATCATCCAAAGTGAAGGGGAGCATTATCAATTTCTTCTGTTCCTCATTATGACCATCTATCTTCAAAGTGGTGCTCATGGTCAGAAATCTTTGTAAATGCTTATTAGCATCTTCATTCAACCTTCCCGAAAATGACCTTCTCTCAAGTTGAGTGATAGTACTGGGATACAACTGAAAATTTGGTACATTCACAGGGTGGTTTACAATAGTGAGTCTACCAGTCGGGGCATTCCTTCCACTATAGTCACCAAGTAATCTCTCAGGTTGATTTTCGCCGATGATTTCAATTTATGAATCCGACTTTGTCTCTTGGTGTTGTGAATGGTGTTTTGAATCTGTGTCTTGGTGCTCGGAGTGAATTGATGCAATATCTTCCTCGGAAGCCAATCTGGCTAACTTATCTTGTCTTCTCCTTGTGTGAAAATTACTTTCGATCTCTGCATCAAAAAGAAGTTCGGCTGAGGCCTTACCTCGCATAAAATATTAGATATAAATAGTGGAAATATAATAATAAAAAAAATAACTGAAAATAAAATTTTAATTGTAGAGTAATGAAATTTCAATTGAATAACAATGAAACTCTGTATTTTGGTAGTCCCCGGCAACAACGCCAAAAAATTTATCAGAAAAATAGCAAGTGCATTATTTTCACTGATGTAGTAATAATTGGATTTTCCCAAAGTATCGATCTCAAGGACTACATAGGAAATACTGAGTTTTATTGTTAATTCAATCAAACAAAAACAATAGTTTTGGGTTTGATTGGAATAAATCCTTGCGAAAGATTAAATGACTGAATGTAAAATGTGATTTTTTATGTTTGATTAAAAGATGCTAGAGGTGAGTGTATGATTTGCCATGAAATAACCTTCACTCTTTGATCTTTTCAACAAGTTAATCAACCTCAGTTATCAATTCTTAAGATTATCTTTCCCTAAGTCCTTAGTGAAAAACCTTTAACTTTCTATCCTAATTTCAATGTCCATTCAAATTAGTTTTGAGTTTAAGCATTCAATTATAAAAAATTATTATGATTATTATAAGATTGCCCTAGTACTAGGTGAAATCATATATAATATAATTATTTAGAAAACCTTAACACGATCGTCATGTTCTAATGTGTTAATAACAGTGAAACCCTATGGTCCCATAGGGTAAAACTATAAAATCTTCTAAACAATCAAATTGATGCATAAAAAACAGTTATGTTGAATGAAACAAAGAGATTAGTATTCTTAACATTGCAAATCAAGTACACCCCCTAGCATTGAGGTTTTAGCCTCTCATAGAATTCAAAAGTAAAATAACACAGATATTAGATGTAGACATTGCAATAAGTTTGGAATATTTGATCGTCAATTGCTATCGCGCATGAAGAATTCTCTGTTCCCAAAGCTCCTCTGGATCTCCAGTCTTCTATCGTAAAATTATTCAAATTAGGTTTAAGTAGTCTGGTCCTCCCTAGTTGATGCAAAATGTCCAAAGTAGCCTCCAAATTAAAAAAAACACTAGAAATTCCCAAAATTAAGAATTATCAAAGCCTGAGCTGACACGGGCCGTGTCAGTGAACACGAGCACATATGTCAGTGTTTGTAATCTTCCTCCAAAAGTTCATGCTTATGCTAACTTCACACGGGCCATGTCATGCGACACGGGCACCCATGTCACCTTTTGTCTTCAGCTTCTTTTCCATCTTCTCCTAACACGGCCCGTGTCAGGTCCCCTGCAACTTCATGTTTTGCTTCTTGTTTGCACAAATCCTCTGGGTATTTTTACCTGTACTTGAGATTACCAACACCTACCAAAACCAACCATCAAAAGCATCTAAAAGACATGAAATTCAAATAAAAGCAACACAAAGATACATTTGCGAAAAGTAACATAACTTAAACAAAACGATTAAAAGAGAAACCAAAGTATTACAAATTTGATGAACTTATACCGAATAAGTAACGAAAACAAAGTAGAAATGGTGACCGATCATAGCCTGCTGAAGCTGAGGATCGTAGAACCCTTAACCCATCTTCGCATGTTAGGTGTAGTGTGGAGATTATGACGTATAAATCTGGAAGTGGTTGTCACGCGATGCTACACTCAGACGAGTTTTTTTAAGAATATTACTAATTACTGAGCTAATGGGGATGTTGGTAATATCCGAAGGAAGAATGTAGAATCTGGGAACTGTTTAGAACCTTGTTCGGCGAGTTATAAACCATTAGTCCTTACCTTATGGGTAGTACCTTTGACTTCATGCTCGTGACGTCAAACCTATGAACCCTAATGTTTGTGATCTTCTGTGTGATTATTGCATTATCATGCATTCATGAACCTGTAGCGGTAGAAATGTTGAGACTAAGCCATTGGGTTGACTTGACTCGCACAGATCAAATTAAAAATCGCCACCGTGCTTTATTGTTACCAAAGGAATGGGAAAAGAGCGAATTACCCAAAAAGAGGGGGAAAGAATCCAGGTAAGGGGGTTGGTTATACAAAGGGAAGGTATTATCACCTTAAACATCTACAGTACTCCGTAGGAACCTCTTTGAAAAAAATGTGTATTTTTGGCTATAAAATTTTATATACAAAAATAGATTGTGGGGGTGAGAAAAGAAGTATTTTTTATAAATTTTTCACTCTCCGCGGTTGCAAACCTTTAGTGCCTACGTACCACCTTTCGTGTAAGAGGGGATCAGGGTACACATAGTTCACCTTTAAAATATTTAAAACACAAGTGTCTTGATTAATTTTAAAAGACGAGACATCATTGTCTTATTCGAGTGGAAAACATACTTACTACTCACAATTATGAGAAAAGAGAATTTGTGTCATCTCAAAGTGGAGGATATAGCTTGGATTTTAAAATCAACAAAGCCTCACTCAACACCCAAGTGGAAAATATCTCACTTCGCTACATATTATAGAAGTATAGTAGTATGCATCACTTCAAGGATTTGACAAGAGTCTAATCTTATGTGAAAATTTTAAAGTAAAAAGCCAAAGTGGCAAAAATGATCTGCATGAGATTGATTGACTTTTAGTCTTCTCACAAAAATGCCAGGTATTATTAAATTTATTAAAGTTTGATTAAGAAAATATTTTGAAAATACATGGACATAAGTCCAAGTTTATTATGAAAGTGGTTCAAGTTTTAAAACAAGAAGAGTTTTCAAAAGGAGGGAGAAGATTTTTGAAATTAAAGAAGATGGGAGGAGATGAAGGGACTATCCTAAAGTATAAGGTAAAAGCTAGAGAAAAGAACCGTCTAACCAACAAGAAGCCAAAACTTGTCACAATGAGTCAATGTAGAATTTCCATCCTTTGGATTTGAAACCAATCAAAGAAAGATAAAAAACTCTTGAGAGAACCAAGCTTCAATTGCATTAAGTCTTCGAAAAAAATTGGGCAGAGTAACGACTGTATACAAATGAGTTTCAAATCACAGACAAAACATGTAGTCACAATAAACTGCACCCAAAGCAAACAAATAACCAAATATCTTAGGGTAAACCCCAAGAACTCTAGAAAAAATAACAATTGAGGTCACAAAGTCTCTAGAATAGGTCAAGGCTTCTAATCCTAAGTCCAAGAGGTCCATGTCTCTAAAACGCCACCGACTTTTCTTTTATCCTAAAGGAAAGATGAAAAAGCACAGGAAAGACCTTTGAGATTATTTCTTGAGTTCGGGGGGTAAATTATGAAAAGGGAAGGTATTAGAACCCTTTTCATCCATGGTTTTCCATGGGCTCTTAGTTACTTGCTAGATCATTTGCTTTTGTTTGAAATTGTGCTTTGTGTGGTTTTTGAAAGTATTTTGTAAAGAGGCAATTGTTTAGGCGATCTTTGTAATGATTCTTCTTTGTAAGAATGTATACAAAGATATTGATCTTTTGAAAATGTTTTCAAGTTTTGTAAAATGTTTTGAAGGTGTAAGTGTTTGTTTTTGAAAATAGCAAGGATGTTTTATTTGTAATTGAGCAAGAAATTAGGATCATCCTACCTACTCAAAAGTCTTTCTTATACAGTTCCTTTCCTTTTACATTGTTATCTTACCATTGATTTGGTAAGCAACCCTATCTTTGGATGTAAACAGGACGGGCGTGGGTTATCGTATAACCATGATTAGAAATATTGCAAGGTATCGTAGAATTTTTCTTTAGGGGCTAAGATCATTTTGAAAGGAAACTTAGATAGCGTCATCGAGGGTCTATGATCTTGTATTTTTGCTTGTTTTTTGCTAAGATACCTTACGTGCGTAATATGGTCATTTTGTATAAGGCAACCAAGTGGGATAACCCTAGGGGTGCTTGTGCGCAATTGTATTGTTTTCATGCTTGATTTTGTCTTGAATTAGGTTTTTTCTAAGTATTGGTTTTAGTCTTTCCATATAAACCCTAATTACTAACATTTGTATATAAAGCGATAAATTGCGGAATTTAAAGTTACTACGCTATTACAATATTTGTGGGGAGGGGGTGTACAAATTGAAATGGGGATTGCAAAAAATATAAACCTAGTTAGTCTATTACAACCATATTGAATAGGTATTGATGGGCAAAGATTTAAATGTACAAGATGAAATAAATATACAAGAAATGTAATTGTTAAGAAAATGGGTATTTTCGATTTTTATGAGATAAAGGGAAATCATTTTAACTTAATTAATTAAAGAAAATAATTAATTAAACTTGAATTTATTTAAGAAAATATTTTAAATAAAACCCTAGTTCTATTTATTAATGAAAATAAGTTTAGAAAAAAAGTATTTTTTGGTATTTTTGTCTTGAAAATATTTATGGCATCATAAAATATTTTTAGTCCCTTTTTTATATATCAAAGATAACATATTTTAATTAGTATGAAAGAAAATAACTAATAACCTAGTTTTAATTATATTTACAAGATAATAAGTAAAAAATAAATAAAGTATAATTAATAAAATTATTTTTTTGTGAGAAAAATAAAATAAACTAAGTCAAAATATAAATCTAGCATTTTTTTGTATTTTATGATTTTTTAGTATTTAGAAAATATATTTAAGAAAATAAAAATGAAATAAAAAAGAAAATAAATAAACTTGGGCCAGGGGTGCCAATAGCCTGCATGGGGTTAGTCAGCAAAAAATAAAATAAAAAACAAAGCAAGCCCAATAAGGCCCAGGCGCTCAAAAAGTCAGAAATGTCAAAATGTGTAAAAAAATATAAAAGGGTACCATTGGGGCTCGAACCTAGGTCCCGTAGGTTAACAGGCGCGCGCTTTACCACTGGGGTGGCTATACATCCGTTCATGTAAACAAAACAATAAATATGTAAGGCAAATCAAGTCCGGATGACTTCATCTTCAACCTCCAGCTAGTGTACCTGCAACTTCTTCATTTCTCAACAAAAATGGAAGATGACAAAATGAAAGTTGTAGCATTCTTCCTTACGAATCTAACCATGCAAATAACTAAAGCTAAAAGTCAAAGATAAATGAGAGTTTCTCTGGACCTAATTTGAACCCTAAAAATTTCATAAACTTCAACTCTAAAATTCTCTAAACTCAGGCCATGTAAATGCAAACTATGGATATGTACAGCTTCATGGCAATGAGGTCTACATTTTTCCTTCAAAAAATAAACATTAATGATGCTTAACTGATGAGATAGAAGTTCAAGTGAAATACCTCAAAACTAGAAATTGTGAAATGCAAATGAGCTTGATTCAAAGTGCTGCAAGGATCAAGTTAGCTTCCTTGAGGTCCTAGGAAGCTAATGCAATGATTAGCTTGAGCTGAAAGTGGCTGAGGAGCTCTGGAGAAGTCAAGTTGTAGACCCTTGTTTTTGAAAATGGAACTTGATGATGGAGGTGTTACAGTTGAGAAAATGGACTTTGGATGGTTTGTATTTGATGTTTAGAAGCTTTTGGAAGTGAAAGGCCAAAGAACGCACGAGGGGATTTGGAGTTTGGTATGTGAAGTCATAATTTGGACAACAATGGTGTTTTGAGATAGTTTCTGGCTAGAGGGAGTTTGAGTGAGTTTAAGGGTCTTCAAGCTCGTGTCCTAGCTCACAAATAGTGCTTCTATTTATAAGCAACAATTTTGGAGACTTGTTGTTGATCATAATTTGAAATTACATGTTTATGCATAACATGTGATTTTTGAGAAAACAAGTTTCAATACCTTGTGTACTTGCTAAGATAGAGTGGTTATGCTTTAAATAAACTTTCTTCTGACTTTGTAGATGAAGTGTGATCAGAGGGAACAAGTTAGAGGCTCAAGAATGGACCTTATGCATAAAGCTTGCTTTTCAAGAATGGTATTGTTAACTTTCTTCCCAAAATGGCAATGTGAATTAGATAAAGCTTAAATCACTTGGATTATAGCTCAAAAGTTTGTGTAATCCATTAACTATGGAGTGACAAACAAGTTTGAGGTCTGCAAAGCAAAGATTATGCAGCCTAGCATTGATTTGGTTCATGTGTTCATCCAAAATGACTTGTAATTCAAGTGACAAAACACCAACTTCATCTCTTCGATTCTCCCTACTCAAGAATGATCTCAAGGAGTTCTAGAACATTTTGGAAAGTTTGTAATGTGATCTACAACCCATATTTGAATTGCTTTTGAATATTCCCCTTGGAACTATGTGAAAATTTCCATGAAGTTAGGTAAAAAAATCTGCCTAACTAGGGCAAAATTTCACTAAGTCTTTTTTAGTTCATGAGCATGTATTCATAAAATTATAACTTGAGATCGAAGAACTTTTGGAATAAGTTGTATGAAGCAAAGTTGTAAATTTCATGGAGATCTACAACTTTCATGTTGGAAGTTTCCTTTGAATCATCTTGTATCATAATGAAAAAATTGCTCAAAGTTATGAAAAAATAAGAAATTTTTGACACTTAGAAAAATTTGTAAGTTTAGAAATTTTGAATTTTCAAAATGAATTGTGATCTTTGGTGCTTAAATTTGACCAAAAAGTCAAAGTTTGACTTTTCAGTATACAATTGACTTTTGATCAGTTGACTGCAAAATTCATCTATTAATCTAATGGATTTGCAATGTTTTGAATCATGTCATTAGGTCAAAATGATGCAATTGGACTCCTGAGATCATGCCTTAAACCAATTGACCATTTTCTAGGTCAAAAATCAGAAATTGCCCTTTCCCAGTCAAAACCCTAATTTTGACCATTTTGCCCTTTTGGAGATTTAATCAAATTTCTTGAGGAATTGTGATCCAAACTTGATCAAATGACATATATGGGTTCATGATGTTGACGTGGATAAAAAAATCATGAAGTTTGACTGTAAATTGGTCATAGTTGACTTTTTCCCAATACAACTGATTTTTAGGTCAACTGATCAATTGACTGGGAAAAAATGTGATTCAAGACTTAAAACTTGACATGAGAAATCTTTAGGGTCCAAAATGATCCATGAAAGTCATATGAAGCATTGAAAGTTCAAAAATCCTTGTGCAATCTCAAACCTTAATTTTGGTCATCAGTGCATAAGGAGGTGTCTTGAGCTGATCAAACCCTAGTGCAGTTTTGAGCCCAAGGAGATCTTGTGAGCAAATTATAGATAAATGAGAGGGAAAATTTTGGGGTACAACACCAAAAAATAGTAACCAAATAGTCCAAGTAACATTAAAGTTTTTTAGGGTTTAAGTTGATTATTAAGTATCTTCAAGAAGAAATGAAAAGCTCAAGTGAGAAAAATAAGAAAGACATAAAAGATATATGCTCAAATGAGCAAATATGAATATAGCATGAAATGTAAATGCTAAAGTAAATGGTACATAAAATAAAAGCATAAGGTAAAAGACATAAAAATAAAGTCAATTGTAAGAAATTAGTGGTTAGTTGAATGACCATCTTGAAACTTGCATTTGTAACAAGTTACATTTGCTTTTTGTCAAGTATATCATCCATTTAAGATCTCCCAAGGCAACATTAAATGATCAATGACGTTTAAGTGATCCACTTCGACCAAAATTGATGAAGATTCATTAGAGGATCGGTAGAACCAAAGCCTCCAAACAATGAATCTCAAGTTTATTGGATCAAAGGGTTCAAATTAACATACTTGGGCTTGCAAACATGGGTTTGGACCACGAATGATCATTTCTCGAATCGGGACAAAATTTAGCGATATGTTAAGCAATCGTAAGTGAATTTATATAGAAGTCACACCTATTTTGAGGTCGGCCAATAGCAATCTATGCACCATATGGTTTGAGACATGATTTGGAAATCATGCTCTAATAATATTTAGTACAATTGAGAAAGAGATGAGATGAAGAAGAAATAGGGTAAAAAGTAAACCACATTTGAACCAAAAATTTAATCAAACTATTATTAAAATTATTCATCTATTTTTATGGAGTTAGACTGAACACCATAGATCCAATGATGTTAATAAAGTTCATAATCAAATTTTCATAGTCCAAGATCAGTCAGACTATGTACAAAAAACAAAATAATATTTAAAATAAAAGAAAAAAGGTTTTAAATGATTTTTAAATTTGGAAATAGGGGGAACTGGCAATTATGTTCAAAACACTCAAGAAAATTTGAGTGAGACCACAGAAAATCAGAAATGAACTCTAAATTTTTTATAAAATTTTTGATAATTTTTTAAAGTCAGAAACTATTTTTAAACTAATTTAAATGGCTCAAATAAAAGAAAAAATATCAAAAATAGTAAAAATTAAGATGAAATTCCATAAAAAATTCAGAACGTCAGAAATAATGAAGATGATTTTTATTAAAAAAATTCAGAATTTAAAAAATGTCAGAAAATATTTTTAAAACAATTAAAATAAAGGAAACAAAGCAAAAATTATGAAAAATATCAAACATCAAAATAAAAAAAGAAAAAATATTCAAAAAGTAAGAAATAATTCAAGATATTTTTGTATATTTTTTTAATAATTTTTGGATAAAAAATAAAAGAGTTGTGAATTTTTTAAATTTAAAACAATTCAAATATAAAATCAGAAAATAAAAATAAAACTAAAAAGATGTGGACCACCAGATCATAGTCAAAACGCGTTAGTAAGCTGATCAAGTGAACCAGACGCGTTGTGCTTGATATGGACCTTAATTGAAAATATAATGGATCAGAAAATAACCAACGAATCAAAATAAAACAATTGGCGTGCTATCATTGGTTGAGACGAGACATGTCATCATCTTCAACCTCGAGACACCCTGCAATGGAGATTTCATGAGTTTCTTCAAATGGATAAATTAGAATCTCAGACTAGTATCATTAAATTCGTCTCTTCAAGACAATCCCAACCCCACCATCGCGCCAAATTTATGTAAAGTGTGCAAAGAGATATGGATCAAAAACTCAGAAAAATAGGGAGCACTTTTCAATTGAGATTTCTCTCTTAATTATCAATTAATTTAAAAATGGTAAGAAGCATCAGAATCAGAAGGAGGAGTAGAGTAAGTTAGTGGTTCGTTTGGATCCAAATGGTGGAGAATTCTACTTGTTCGAAGTTCAAGAATGTAGCTCTGATAATGGACTTCTGTAACTTGATTTATGGCTCGTTCTTCTTGGTTTAAGTGTTAGAGAGCTTATATGATGATGGAGGATGATGAATGCGCAAAGAATTTTGGAGAAAAAAGTTTAAATCTCATAAACTGATCTCAAAAATTTGAAGTTCACGTGAGGCTTTGGCAGGGTGTGTTTGGCTCTCAAAGCTTGAGGAAATGAATGGAATAGGATTCTCTATTTATAGGAAAATGAATGACAATGAAAATTGTAGAAAACAAAGAAGTTTGGAGGGAAATTGAGTGGAGGTCAAACACGAGTGAAGTGTGACTTCATTTTCATCAAAACTCATCCAATCTTTGCATTTTGAGGTTCTAAACACTTATGGCAAGTTTGTTAATCAAGTTTAAATCAAAAACACGCACAAATCTTATGATTAGAAGCCACATTATGGATTCATAATTCTGACTTGGTGATAAATTTATTTTCAAGTTACCAACTTCAAAACAATGGCATTCTCAACTCAAGGGGTCTTAGGGCATAATTCTTGAAGCTTTATAAAAATGAGATTACAAGCTTTATAATGTGCAAAGAATGGGATCAAATGGATGCTTAAGCTGAAAGTTGCAATGAGTCAAAGTTGAGAAAAAGAGGTTGACTTTCTATACTTAGAAAATTTCTAAGTTTTTCTTCAAAAAATGGCTTGTAATGTCTTGCATCTAAACATGGCCTTCCTATTGAAATTTTCTCTTTACAAAAAATATTCCATGAAGTAGATCTCTTGAATGAAATTTTGAGACTTGAACCATTCAAAATCTCTAAAAACTGAGAAAGTTATGACTTGTTGAAGTTGGCAAAAATTCATGAAATAACCTATAATCTTTTGCATCCTTAGGGCATGTTCCATCCATTTCCATACTTTGTACTTAAAAGATGGTTTTGAGTTCAAATCTTTAAGATCATTGTGGAAAAAGAATGGGTTCAAGCTGATAAAATTGACCAAGTTATGATCATTTGAAATCACCTAATGGAATTTTAGGGTTCATCTGAAGGACTTGTAATCTTTCTTTATCATCAAGTTTCTTCCATACACAATTTCCTTGAAACCTTTGAAGTTATTTGTTAGAAACCATTTGAATAGAAGCATGCTTTTGGAATCACTCAAAAATACCAAAATATGAATAAGATATACCCCTTTAAAGTTCAAAACCCTAGCTCCTAGAGCAAGAAAATGCCTTGGGAATCCTTTGCAATTTCGACCTACCTCTTTTGTCAAATACTTTTGTAATGTGAATATGAGTTTTTGAGCATGATAATGAGAAATCATAGCAACAAAAACCACTTTCAAATCTTGATAACTTAAGGAGATGTGAACTTGTGATCAATGAATCAAGGATTTGCCCAGTTGAGTCAAACTCATTCAATCAAAATTTGTACCTTTGAACCATCTTTGACAACTTGAAGTATGATGAATCATAATAGACTTTGTCATGATATTGCTTCAAAGTATCTTCAATGTTGGGGATTGAGTCTCAATGAACTTTGTTTAGGGAGGCATAGGAATGAACTCATGAATCCATAGATCAATCATGTTGGAAAGTGTTGTGCTTTCTCCTACAATATTAGCAATTGGGGCAAACACCTGTTGCATTCATTAGTTAAAGGATAATAAAAACATGGATGATCAAAAAATACAAGTCAAGGTGCTTGGTGATTCCCCATAGAGCAAATCTAAAGAAGAACCAAACTCTAGTGTGTTATCTTGTTGTGATTAAATTGATATGATGTGATAGAGGGATCTTAGGGTCAAAAATTGGGGTACAACAACTGCCCTTATTTAAGTGTCTTCTATCCGGAGATGCGAAAATATTCGTGTCGACGTGATTGAAGATACTTAAACATAAAACAAATCCTCTTTTTGGCTCTAAGATGCCATGCAATGCTTATGATTATGAATGTAGATGAACAGATGCAAAAAATGACGCAAGACTCCACTGGGGATATAGCACATAAAATAGGGATCAAAAGGGAAACTTGACCAAGAAAAAAATAAATCATTAGTGAACAAAAGACAAAACTCTATTGTGGTAGAGCCCCAAGAGAAGAGATAAAGCATCATCAACTCAAAAAAATTTAGGAGAGAAAATAAAGGATAATGGTGATCAACAGGTGACTACAAACCATCCCCTCCCTGAGGAGATAGCAAAAAAAGTATCGTCAACCCACTGTGGAAAGAAATGGTAAGATATTACCAATAAATTTTAATAAGCAGTCAGTACTCATAACTAAAAACAAAGGAACTACTTCAGGGCAATAGAATCTAAATGAAGAACCACCTCACATAATGACAAGGCTACCATTCATCGAAAAAAGATTTCAAGAACGAATTACCTTCCATAATGACAAGGTTACCATTCATTGGAGAAAGATCTCGATAATGAACTACCTTCCATAATGACAAGGCTACCATTCATTGGAGAAAGATCTCAGCAACGAACTACCTTCCATAATGACAAGGCTACCATTCATTGGAGTAACAAATCTCAATAACGGACTACCTTCCATAATGACAAGGCTACCATTCATTGGAGAAAGATCTCATCAAAGAACTACCTTCCATAATGACAAGGCTACCATTCATTGGAGTAACAAATCTAAACAACAAACTACCTTCCATAATGACAAGGCTACCATTCATTAGAGTAACAAATCTCATCAACAACTTACCTTCCATAATGACAAGGCTACCATTCATTGGAGTAACAAATCTCAACAACAAACTACCTTCCATAATGACAAGGATACCATTCATTGGAGTAACAAATATGAATCTTTTTTGGGAGCTATCAGATTCACTGGGAAAATACAGGTTGCTCAAATAAAGAGACCTGCTATTTGTTGTTATGAGCAATAATGATTCCCTGGGGAAAGAAATATGGCTTCCTGGGGAAAGAGGTAGGATCTCCTGAGGAAATGCCAATATATTATTATTGAGGAAGTAAAATATTCTTATGCAAAATAAATGCACATTCTCAAACTAGGGCTTAAAGCTTGCAGAAATAAAAATAATAATATTGCAGGGGACCACCCATTCAAACTGGAAATAAATCGGGGTGAAACAGTTAACCAGAATAAATCCTCATGAGAAATAAACTCAAGAGGGAAACACCTTATGTCCAAACAAAGAGCTGAACACGAAGGCTAAAGCAGAATCCTTCCATGAGAGCCAAACTTAATGGGGAAATTGAAAGAATATACACTTTCTGCTTAAGGTTGACACTCTATTAGAGAGAGGATAAAACAACTCTGCAAAACAAGGTAATATGCCAACACAAATATTAATGAATGCGAATGAGCAATGATTTGCTAAATTCAGATAGGCGTGATGTATGCATAAATGTTATCATGTATATGCTGACAAAACAGACATATAACACTGGGGACACACGGGAAAAAACGAGTGGGTACAATTAATACTCGGATAAATCACATCCAAGAATAAGAAAGTAATCACCAATGGAGGAAACAAATTCCTACTTCCCAGCTTAACTTTATTGGGGAGGAACAAAATCATAATAGTAAATCAACACCAACATAAAGATATAACATCTTCCTCCAGGCTCCACCGGGGAATATCACACAGACTTCAGTGGGGAAAACAAAAGTTTCGAGGTTTGTATTTCTGCTGGGGATGACATATTGACTTTATTGGGGAGAAAAAAATAACTCGTTGAGTGGAAACCAAAATACATCCTTAAAAACTGAGAGTGATGACTGAACCAGCCTTTGGGGAGAGAATATAAAACCTTAAAGGAAGAACAAATTCTAGAGAAAGATATAGCCTTAACTTTACTTGGGGATTCAAAAGGTTAAAAATTACAACATGAATTTAAACTTATGGGGAATTTAAATCAAACCCATCACTTGGCGGGAGAAAACCTTAAAAGTCGGCAACTGTTTCGACACTTCTTAATAAAGGCATTGCCCTTGCCTGTTTACTGGGGAAATAACAAAAATGCTAGCACTACAAGAGGGCGATGTCTTTCAAATGATTCAAACTCAGCATGCACGGGGAGAAGAGACTTTCATTACATGAGTGAAGACCTTATCGGGAAATCAGAGATAAATACTTCATATCAGGCAAACCCGAGATCACAATGTACCAATACTTGACTAGTGAAGATGGGATCACAAACCCAACATCGCAACATACACCAATTGGTCCCGTCTTCAACTAACTGAGAAACACATGAATATCATACTCGTTTCATCAAAAGTGTCCTGGGAGAAATTTCTTGGGGAAACCAGTCTTTCAAAAATTTCTGAATTTGTCTGTCACTAAAGTCACTATTTTTGTTCTCCTTGAGTCACAAAATCTAAAGCCATAACTAATTTTTAAATTCTTTTCAAAGAATAATTTTGTTATTTAATATGTTTGACTTGATCATTACTATCAATAATAAATAAAGTCTTTGTAAGCTGAATTAAATAAGAATTGCAAGGAATTGGATAAAAGCTCAAACTTTATTAATAGGATGGTAGTCTGCGAATGGAGAGACTCCATAGATGATTACAAAGTTTGGAAAATGGTAATATACATTGAAAAATATACATTGAGTTACAATGACCACTATTATCCCTAACAACTTTGAATTCTTGAGCAGAGACTTTGGTTGAAGAGTAATGAAAATCCAAGAAGATTGTTGCTTCAATGATCATGTCTTGACTGATGCAGTTACTTGCCAGAAAATCTCTAACTTATACCTAGGATGCCCTTGCGGGTTTTCAACCTACCGAGAAAATTTGATTCTATTTATGTCTCTAATTTTTTTCTAGACCGTCCTTTCGGCTTTTCAGCTTACTGAGACGCTCCTTTTTTCCTAAGCCGCCTTTTCGGGTTTTCGTCTTAGCGAGCTGCTCTTTTTATTTTTCTAGGCGAAGTATTTCTTGACTGCATCAGCATTCACAGGACATGGTAAATCCTCGCCATCCATTGTTTCAAGAATCAATGCACCACCAGAGAAGACTTTCTTGATAACATACGAGCCTTCAAAATTGGGAGTCTACTTTCCCTTAGAATCATTATTATAGGACATGATCTTCCTGGGCACGAGGTTGCCTTCTCTGAATTCACAAGGTTTGACCTTCTTAGCAAAAGCTTTCTTCATTCTCTTATGGTATAACTGACCATGACACAAGGCCTTCATTCTTTTCTCTTCAATTAGATTCAGCTGGTCAAACATGTTTTGGACCCATTGAGCCTCTGACAACTTGGCTTCCATTATCACGCGTAAAGAGGGAATCTCAACCTCAACGGGGAACACTGCTTCCATGCCATACACAAGAGAGAACGGGGTTTCCCCTGTTGAAGTGCATACAGATGTTCGATACCCATGCAAAGTGAAAGGGAGCATCTCATGCCAGTCTTTATAAGTGACAACCATTTTCTGGATGATCTTCTTGATGTTCTTATTAGCAGCTTCAACAGCCCCATTCATCTTTGGCCTGTAGAGAGATGAATTGTGGTGGATAATCTTAAATTCTTTACAAAGTTTCTTCATCATCTTGTTATTCAAGTTTGGGCCATTGTCAGTGATAATCCTACTGGGCACACCATACCGACAAATTAAATTATTCTTGATAAATCGCATGACCACCTACTTAGTGACATTAGCATATGAAGCTGCTTCCACCCACTTGGTGAAGTAGTCAATTGCCACTAGTATGAAACTATGTCCATTCGACGCCTTTGGTTCAATAATTCCAATCAAGTCAATACCCCCATATAGAGAAAGGCCATGGGGAAGAAATAACATTGATAAGTGTTGGAGGCACATGAATTTTGTCAGCATAAATATGGCATTTATGGCACTTCTTTGCAAATTTGTAACAATCATATTTCGTTGTCAGCCAATAATAAATTGTCCTAAGCATCTTCTTTGCCATCGAATGTCCATTGGAATTGGTACTAAAGGAACCTTTATGGACTTCATGCATCAACATGTTTTCTTCGTGTCTATCCATGCATTGAGCAAGACCATGTCATGATTTCTTTTATACAACACATCTTTATTGAGGAAAAAGCTGCATGCCAACCTTCTCAATGTCTTTCTATCTTTATTTGATGCGCCAACCAGGAATTCCTGAGTTTGGAGAAAATGCTTGATATCAAAATACTAAGGCTTTTATTCTTCCACTCCCTCTGTTGTAAACACATGAGCCAGTCTATCCAAATGTAGCACTGTGATACGAGGCACATCATTTCAAGTATTCACTTGGTACATAGAATCCAGAGTTGCCAAAGCATCCGCCATCTGATTTTCATCTCTAGGAATATGATGGAACTCAAATTTGTTAAATAAGGGTAATAATATTATAGCATAATCTTTGTCAGGGATCAAGCCAGGGTGACGAGTATCCCATTCTCCTTTAATCTGATTCACCGCCAAAGCTGAATCACCATAAACATCTAGAACTTTGATTCTGAGATCAATGGCTTCCTCGAGCCCCATGATACAAGCCTCATACTCCGCCATATTATTGGTACAATCAAAGGTTGGCCTTGCAGTAAAAGGGATGTGTGTTCCATGGGGAGTGATAATCACAACACCAATTCCTTTTCCGTAAGCATTCACAGCTCCGTCAAATACCATTCCCCAGCAAGATTCAGGATCTGGACCTTACCCAGGAAAAGGTTCATTGCAATCTTTCACTTTTAAGAACATTACATCCTCATCGGGGAAATCAAACTTGACAGATTGACAATCATCTACTGGTTGGTGAGCAAGATAGTCCTCCATAACACTTCTTTTTATGTCCTTTTGAGTGTGGTACTCAATATCGTATTCAAACAATAACATCTGCCAATGGGAAATCCTCCCTGTAAGAGCGGGATTTTAAAAAATATACTTAATTGGATCCATTTTGGAAATCAACCAAGTAGTATGATTCAACATATATTGTTGCAACCGCTATGCCGCCCAGGCCAGAGCACAACATGTTTTTTCCAACATAGAATATCGTGACTCACAGTCAGTAAATTTATTATTGAGGTAATAAATGGCATATTCCTTCTTTCATGTTTCATCTTGTTGTCCTATAATACAGCCCATAGAACTATCCAACATTGTCAGATACATGACTAATGGTCTTCCTTCAATGGGAGGGAGCAAGATGGGAGGTTCAAGTAGATATTCTTTGATACTTTCAAATGCCCTTTGGTAATCATCTGTCCACACACAACTCTGATCTTTCTTTAATAACTTAAAGATCAGTTCACACGTTGCAGTCAAGTGGGAAATGAATCTAGAAATGTAATTCAAATGCCCAATGAAGCCTCTAACTTGCTTCGGAGTCCTTGGCGCAGGCATTTCTTGAATTTCTTTGACTTTATCTGGGTCAACTTCAATCCCTTTCTGACTGACAATGAAGATGATACTTGAATATGAGTTATTGAGTATGATAATGAGAAATCATAGTAACCAAAACCACTTTCAAATCTTTAGAATTGAAGGAGATGTGCACTTGTGATCAATGAATCAAGGATTTGCCCAGTTGAGTCAAACTCCTTCAATCAAACTTTGTACCTTTGAACCATCTTTGATAACTTGAAGTATGATGAATCATAATAGAATTTGTCATGATATTATTAAAATTATCTTAAATTTTGAGGATTGAGTCTCAATGAAGCTTTGTTGAGGGAGGAATAGGAATGAACTCATGAATCCATAGATCAATCTTGATGGAAAGTGTTTTGCTTTCTCCTACAATATCATCAATTGGGGCAAACACTTGTTGCATTCATTAGTTAAAGAATAATCAAAACATGGATGATCATAAAATACAAGTCAATGTGCTTGGTGATTCCACATAGAGAAAAGCTAAATAAGAACCAAACCCTAGTGTGTGATCTTGTTGTGATTAAATTAATATGATGTGATAGAGGGGTCTTAGGGTTAAAAATTAGGGTACAACATCACCCATGAGCATTCTTTAAACAACTTTTCAAGGAACTTAAAGTTGACTTTTGCAAATATCTCAGGTACTTTTTGACCATTGATTTTGGAAAGAGAAAGACTCGAAAGTACAGTTTCAAGGATCCTAAGATTGAGGAACTTATGAGTTTGATCCTGAGATTGAGAGTCTTACAGATTTTTGGAAGAAGTATGGAGATATTGTGCCTCTTATGAAGCTCAAGATGAAGGATGGTATTCTTTCTACATTGGTCTAGTTTTGTGATTCATTATATCGGTGTTTTACTTTTCCTGATTATCAGTTGATGCCCATATTGGAAGAGTATTCGTACTTACTTGGTTTACTTATTATTGATTGTGTTCCTTTCACCGACTTAGAAGGAGAGCCTAAGTCTCATGATATTTCTACCATGACTCACTTGAAGAAGTATGATATTGAGGCTAACATGACTACCAAAGGAGGAATGAGAGGCTTACCTGCTCAATTTCAATTGGAGAAAGCTCGTTACTTTGACAAAATGAAGAGTACAAGTGCTTTTGAGGTTATCTTTGCTTTTCTAGCCTATGGTTTGTTCTTGTTTCCTAACATCGACAAATTTGTGGATGTTAATGCCATTAGGGTCTTTCTGATTGGGAATCCAGTCCTTATGCTACTAGGAGATACTTATCATCCAATCTATCTTCAGAATTTCTATCAGGGAGGGATGGTCATCTGTTGCACATCATTGTTATATCAGTGGTTTATTTCTCATTTACCTCAGTTTGTTGCTTTTTGGGATATTAAGAAGGAACCACGTTGGGCCCCGAAGATTATGGATCTCACTCATTCTGTCATTGATTGGTATCATCAAGCTTATTATGATGTGGAGATTATTGACAGTTGTGGTAGTTTCCCCAATCTTCCTCTTCTTGGTACAAAGGGAGGAATTAACTAGAATCGTGTTCTTGTGCATCGCCAACTTGGATATTCGATGAGAGACAAGCCAAACATCATTCATCTGAGTGGTTTTTTCTCAAAGAAGGAGAAGATCACAAGGCAGCTAAAGAAGCGATTGAAAAGTCGTGGCTCCATGTTCATAGAAAGGGTAAAAAAGATTTGGGACCAAGAGGATCTATTTCCTTAGAGCCTCGCCTCCGTTGGGTACAAGCAAGGGAAATTTAGTTGAAGATGCCTTATTCTCGTGAAGAACCTATATCTGCTATGTTTATGAGGACTACTCCTCCTCTCTTAAATGATATGGAAGAAATTTAGCTTTCCCTGGTTAGCATGCACCAAGAGAAAGAAGCATGGGAGAATAAGTACCAAACTTTGGAGGTGTCCTACTCAATAGAATTGAAAGAGAAGGATGACTTGATTGAGATTATTGAGAGTCATGATGTGGAAATGATGGAGAAGAAAGAGGATTTATTTTGCTCTAGAGTTCATCCCGGTCTCGGTCACCCATTTTCTGATTCTAGTGGATGGAAAGAAGTCGTCGACAAGTATGTAGAAGAGAATAAGCAGTTGAAGGCTCATATTCTAAGACTCAAGGGAAAGCGCCAGTGTGTGGGGATATCTTCATCAACTTTGGCTCTTTAGGATTTTTAAATTCTATATTTATTCTCTTGTACTTAGGATTATTGAAACTTGTACTAAAAGTTATAATCCATTCCAAAATTATTATTAAAATGAGAGTTTTCAGTATTTCCAAATGTGTTAGTACTTCAATATTTGCAATTGTTTATGATTCTTTGATTTCCTTGAATAAACACGATAAATCATGTGCATTGCATATCATGCATCATTTTTCACTAATTTTTTTGCATTCATGTTCACTCCCATGTGTCTTACCTGTTTCTTTGCTTTGTTCAATCGGAAAGTTGTCTCATCACTATAATACTCGGGATGATTCTAGAAATATGGAAAATATTGAACAAGAGAGTCGTGAGATGCGCAAAGAAGTTACTACTTTGAAATCCGACATGCTAATCTGACCACTTTGGTAGAGTCATTGGTGGGCTGCTCAGAATCATCCACCACCTCCTCCTCTGACTCCTCATGCTACTCAACCACAGTAGACAACTGTTATTTATGAGATTTTGTCAATTCTCGTCTCTGTTACTCCAATTACTTCTACTCAATATTGTATGCCTCGCGGTTACCCGTGGGGAATGCTTGAGAATTTCATGCAAGAAGGATACAATCCTGCTGCTCAAGTTGCTCCATTTGTTCAAAGTACTGCTGCTCCTGCACCTCCTAAGGTGCACGCTACTCCTATTGTTAAAAATGAGATTCATCATGCCGCACCTCCTACGGTTAATTCTATGCTTGTTATTAATGATAAAATTTATCATCCTTCTCCTGCACCAAGTGAAAGTTTGGGCTTTTATAACCGAATGGATGACTTTCAGGATCAATTTAATGAAATGCAGAAAGAAGTGAAGTCTCTCTAAGGGAAAAAGTTATTCAAATAGAATGTTAGTGACCTCTGTTTGGTTCTTAATGTGAAAGTGCCACCCAAGTTTAAGGTGCCAGCGTTTGAGAAGTACAAGGGCAACTCTTGTCCCTGTGACCACCCGGTGATATATATCAGAAGGATGTCCACTCATACTAATGACCAATGCTTGCTTATTCATTTCTTCTAGGATAGTTTAACCGGTGCTGCCTTGAAATGGTATATGGGATTGGACAGTAGCAATATTCGCACATTCAATGACTTTGGTGAAGATTTTATGAAACAGTATAAGTACATGTTTATGGAACCTGACTGTGACTAGGTGAGAGAAATGGCTCAGAAAGATAAGGAGTCATTTAAGGAGTATGTGCAGCGTTGGCGCGAGGTTGCTGCCCAAGTGGTACCCCCAATGGGAGGGCAAGAAATGACTAAGGTCTTCCTAAAAACCCTTGGTTCATTTTACTATGAAAGAATGGTGGCGAATGCGCCAAGTGATTTCATTGAGATGGTAAGTATGGGTGTCCGTCTAGAAGAAGTCATCAGGGAAGAATGATTGACAAAAGATGAAGTTTCTACTGGAACAAAGAAATCATCATATGAGTTTTCTAAAAGAAAGAAAGTGAAACAAATGGTGTTTCTGAAGAAAGAAGGGTTAGACCTCCAAGAAGACGTCATCAGCATCAACAACAAGTTTCTTTTGTAACCCCAGTTGTTAATATAACTCCGACCGTTGTTGCCTATCAAAGAGCACTGCAACAAAGTAATCAAGGGCAAGGTCAAAAGAGAGAAACTTTTGATCCTATTTTGATGAGTTATGAATAACTGTTTTCGACTTTAATTTAAAATAAATTGGTCAGACTAGGCATCCCTCTGCTATATCCTCAACTTTACCAAGGTACTATAAAGCTGATCGGACTTGTGCATTTCATCAGGGAGCCCTCGGGAACAGCATTGAAAACAGTTGTCCATTGAAGTCTGAAGTACAGAAGATGGTAAGATCTGGTATCTTGTCTTTTAAAGATGTTGGTCCCAATGTGAAAGATAATCCACTACCAAAGCATGGAGCTGGAAGTGTTGTAAATATGGTTGTTGGTTGTCCTGGGGACTTCCCGATTTGATATCAATCTGATCAGAAGTGATTTAGTGAAGATGCATGTTGATCTTTGTGAGTTCAACTATTACACACACGATCATGCCGCTTGTAGTGTTTACAGTACAGATGTCCATGGATATGATAAAGTGAGAGCTGATCTTCATGAAATAATGGATGAAGGACTTATCCACATAATCATACCAAGGGCTGAATATGAAAAAGAGGTGAATATGGTTTATAGTTGTCCCATAGAATTCCATATTTTTGATGTAAACTATATGGATGATGATCTGGTATAGTTGTACGCCACATTTTGTCACATGGATGGCCAAGAGGTACATCATTATGGGTTTTGTCAAGTCTGTTATAGGGATTCTCATGGTTGTTATGTTTTAAGAAGAGGTGTTCAATTGCTATTAGATAATGATACTATTAGAGTCACGAGAAACATAAATGATTATAATGGAGTTAATATGATTGAAGACTACTCTGTTGAGGCCATGTCTGATGATGAGTATGTTTCTGCTGATAAATTATTTTCTTCTGATGAAGGTATATTTTCTGATAATGATTATGTGATTCATGAGTATGCTTAAGAAGTAGGGGTGAGTGTTATTTTGCCATATTTTGGTGTTCCCGCTCCTGTAGAGATTGTGTACCACAGCAAGCCCGATGTTGCTCTCGTAGTTATCTCTCTGCCTGGTCCTATCCCATATGAATCAGATAATGTTGTGCCTTATAAGTACAATGCAACTGTCCTGGAAGATGGTGTGGAAATTCCTATCCAACCTTTTTTCCCATTTTGAGAATATTTCTTAAGCTAGTCGGGTAACTCGCAGTGGTCGTGTCTTCACTCGTAACTTTCAAGGAGATGTTAATTCTGGTAAAAAGGATGACAATGTTGAACCTAATAAAGTGGTAGGAGAATCTAGTGGTGCCTCCTTGTTAAAATATGTTGATGATCTACTAAAAATCATCCAGTTGAGTGATTACAAGATTGTGGATCAGTTGTTGCAAACTCCGTCTAAGATTTCCATTCTTACCTTGTTGATGGACTCTTCTACTCATCGGGAATATTTAATGAGGGTGTTAGATCAGGATTTTGTTGAAAGTGATATGTCTCTGGATCAATTCAATGGTGTTGTGGGGAATATTACATCTTGTAATAATCTGAGCTTTTGTGATGACGAATTTCCTGATGAAGGGAGAAACCATAACCTGGCTCTACATATATCTATAACTGTAACAATGACTCTTTGTCCAATGTGCTGATAGAAAATGGATCTACTTTGAATGTCATACCGAGAAGTAATCTCATGAAGCTCAAATACCAGGGAACTCATATGCGCCCAAGTGGCATTATAGTAAAAGATTTTGATGGTTCGAGAAAATTTGTCATTGGAGAGGTGGATTTACCTATTCACCTAGGACCACACTTATTACAAATCACCTTTCAGGTTATGGATATTGTTCCAGCCTATAGTTGTTTAATGGGACGACCTTGGATCCATGAAGCAGGAGTTATTACTTCCACCTTGCATCAGAAGCTGAAATTTGTTCGTGAAGGAAAAGTAGTCATTATGAATAACGAGAAAGCTTTGTTGATATCTCTTTTGTCTTTATTTAGAATTTTAGAAGTTGATGAAGTCACTATTGGAACTCAGTTCCAAACTTTGTCTATTGATATAAGGAAGAATGAAGATTCTATCACCTCATTTAAGGATATACAACAGGTAGTGCAGAAGGCCCTAGCTAGGTGTGGGGGCAGGTTATTAATCCACCTGTGAACAAGAATGGGACAGGTTTGGGTTTCTCCGTGAAGAAGGAAGTTTTGAAGTCGAAGTCCGCTTTGAGTAAATATCAAGATATCTTTCACAGTGTAGGATATCTCCATCCGACTACTCCAAGGATCAATGTTATTCTCGAAGATGAGTCAGAGCAAGAGATACCGAACTTTGTGACGCATGGAGTCAGAATCCAGAATTGGATCACTGTTGATGTTCCTTCTTGCATTCACATTTCAAAGTAATTTGTTTTTTGTTTTCCTTTTCAAAAATCTTTCACGCTGCCCAAGGTGAAAGTAATGATATTGTATGGGCGTGTATGTTGTTTTGAATTTTAAAATCATTAATAAAAGTTGTTTTTGATTTATAAAATTGTGTCTTTATTTTCTGCTTTTTCTTGGAAAATAGGAATCAGAAGAAAGAAAAACTTTAAAATAAAATAATAATTATAAATAAATCTGCATAATCACTTATTACATGTGTCAGTTTCTAAAATCAATCATAAATCATATGTGCAGATTAATTAAAAAACTCGTTGAGTGCAATGACCATACACCCTCTCCCAACTTTGAATATCTTGTGTATGTGGCTGAAGAAGAAGAATATGATGAAATCCCATAATATCTTGTTAGAAAAAAGATGTTGTGCTTTGGTCTGGGGGCGAAGCTATAGCGGGAATATATGTTGAATCATACTACTTGGTTGATTTCCAAAATAGATCTGATTAAGTATATTTTTGAAAAGCATGCACTTACTGGAAGAATTTCCCGTTGGCAGATGATGTTGTATAAATATGATATTGAATATCGTACTCAGAAGTCTATTAAAGGAAGTGTGTTGGCGAAGTACCTTGCTCACCAACTAGTTGATGATTATCAGTCTATTAAATATGATTTCCCTGATGAGGATGTGATATATTTGAAAGTTAAAGATTGTGATAAACCTTTTCCTATGGAAGGTCCTAATCCTGAATCTCGGTGGGGTATGGTGTTTGATGGATCTATAAATGCTTATGGAAAATGAATTGGTGTCGTGATTATCACTTCCTATGGGTCACATATCCCTTTTACTACAAGGTTGACATTTGATTGTACCAATAACATGGCGGATTATGAAGCTTGTATCATGGGTCTTGAAGAGGCTATAGATCTCAGAATCAAAATTCTTGATGTATATGGTGATTCAGCTTTGGTAATAAATCAGATTAAAGGAGAAAGGGAGACTCTTCACATTGGCTTGATTACCTAAAAATATTATGCAATAATATTATTACTTTTCTTCAATAAAGTTGAATTCATCATATTTCCAGGGATGATAATCGGATGGTAAATGCTTTAGCCACCTTGGCTTCCATGTACCAAGTAAGTGCTTGGAATGATGTACCTCAGATTACATTTCGACGTCTTGATAGAACAACTCATGTGTTTTCTATAGAGGGGATGTCAGATGAAAAACCTTAGTATTATGGTATCAAGCACTTTCTTCAGACTCAGGAATATACAGTTGCTACGTCGAACAAAGATAGAAATACATTGAGAAGGTTGGAAAGTATCTTTTTCCTCAATGAAGATGTGTTATACAATAGAAATTATGACATGGTCTTGCTCGAATGCATGGATAGACACGAAGCAGACATGTTGATGCATGAGATCCATGATGGTTGCTTTGGTACACATGCCAATGGACATTCGATGGCAAATAAGATTCTTAGGGCAGGTTACTATTGGCTGATAATGGAATCTAACTGTTACAAATTTGTGAAAAAGTGCCATAAGTGTCAGATCTATGCTGACAAGATTCATGTGCCTCCAACGCTTCTCAATTTTATTTCTTCCCCATGGCCTTTTTCTATGTGGGGTACTGATATGATTGGAATGATTGAACCCAAGACGTCGAACGGACATCGTTTCATCTTGGTGGTAATTGACTATTTCACCAAGTGGATGGAAGCAACTTCTTATGCTAATGTCACCAAGGAGGTGGTAGTACACTTTATTAAGAATAATATTATATGTAGGTATGTGTGCCAAGTAAGATTATTATTGATAACAACTTAAATTTGAATAACAATATGATGATAGAACTTTGTGAAGAATTCAAGATTTTCCATCACAATTCGTCTCCTTACATGCCTAAGATGAATGGGGTTGTTGAAGCTACTAATAAAAACATTAAGAATATCTTCCAGAAGATGGTTGTTACCTATAATAATTCACATGAGATGCTCCCTTTTGCTTTGCAAGGGTATTTTACATCCATCTGCACTTCAACAGGGGCAACCTTGTTATCTCTTGTATATGGTAAGGAAGCAGTGCTCCCCATAGAGGTTGAGATTCCCTCTTTGTGTGTAATAATGGAAACCGAGTTGTCAGATTCCGAATGGGTCCAAAACAGGATTGACCAGTTGAATTTAATTGAAGAAAAGAGAATGACAGCCTTGTGTCATGGTCTGTTATATCAGAAAAGAATGAAGAAATCTTTTGATAAGAAGGTCAAGCCTTGTGAATTCAGAGAAGGCGACCTCGTGCTCATAAAGATCATGTCTTTTAATGCTGATTCTAGGGGCAAGTGGACTCCCAATTTTGAAGGCCCATATGTTGTCAAGAAAGCCTTCTCTGGAGGTGCGTTGATTCTTGAAACTACTGATGGTGAGGAGTTCCCACGTCCTATGAATGCTGATGCAGTCAAGAAATACTTCATCTATATAAATAAAAGAACAACTCGCTAAGTTGAAAACCTGAAAGGGCGGCTTAGGCAAAAAAAGAGCATATCGGTAGGCTGAAAACCCGAAAGGGCAGTCTAGGAAAATCTTAGAGACACAAACAAAATAAATATTTCTGGTAGGTTTAAAACCCGCAAGGGAAACCTTGGAAAAAGTTAAGGATTTCCTAGTAAGTAATTGCATCAGATAAGACTTGATCATTGAAGCAACAATCTTCTCGGATTCTCATCACGTTTCAACTGAAGCCTCTGGTTGGGAGTTCAAAGTTTTTAGGGAGAATATTGGTAATTGTATTTCAATGTATCTTTTCCATGTACTTACCATTTTCCAAAACTTTTTAATCATCTATGGAGTCTCGCCATTCATGGACCACCATTCTATTTATAAAGTTTGAGCCTTTATCTAATTCTTTGTAGTTCTTATTTTATTCTGTTTACAAAAATTTCATATATTATTTATAGTAATTTTCAAAACAAAAAGACTTAATAATAAAAACGTGTTTTTGAAAAGAATTTTAAAATTACCTTTTACCTTAATTATGTGATTCAAGTGGGACAAAAGTAGTGGTTCCAAGGATGGATGAACTCTGAAGTTTCATAATTTCTCCCCAAGAAGTATCTCGGGTTACTCTTGCTTATATGCGCATAGTCCAATTGTGATTTTTTCATTGGATTAATGGATTTCATACCATTTTATATATGGTGTGGTGTTGGGTTTGTAATCCCATTTTTCCCTAGCTAAGTCTTGATTCACGTTTCTCTAGCTGAGTGTGATTCTTTTCCCAACTAGGTGGTGATCAGGCAAAGATTGCAAAATTATGTAGTATTTGCTTAGTTGATTGGATTCTTTCTTCCTTTGTGTTGAGAATTGATGTGGAATCTCTTGTAGAGCATTTCTTCCTCCAGTTACGACATTGTTGTTGTTATGTGCTTCCCAAGTAGCGAGACAAAAACAATATCATTTTCTAAGAAGTATTAAAACAGCTGTCAACTTTTCAGGATTTCTCTCGCCAAGTGTTGAGTTTGATTTAAAATCCCCATAATTTTGACTTCTTGCTATGATGTTAACTTCTTAACTCAACGGATAAAGCAAAGATGATGCTTCCCTCTAAAGTTGTTATCCCCAGGAAGTTCAAAAATTCTCCCCAGAGAAGTTTGTGTAACCACTACCCTTAATATTGAAGATTGTATTTAGGCTCCCCTCGGCATGCGTGGTTTCATTTTTCCTAGTGAAGTCAGTACGGAATCCCCAGCTGAAGACTAGCTGATGTGGAATTATCTTCCATAGCAAATTTTGTATGATATTTTCCAATGAAGCCTGAAGGAGGGTGTTTTATCCCCGCAACTATATTGGTTTATTACTATCATATCTTGCTTTAATTTATTTTCAAACCGTGTTTCTTCCCAGTGAAGTTAAGCCATGAAGTAGGACTTAGTTTCCTCAGTTGGTGCTTACTCTCTTATAGAATCTTCATCCTGGATGTGATTTAGCCAAGTTTTGTCCTTACCCAAGTTGGTTTTGTCTGGTTATTCCCAGTGCAGTATGTCTGTTTTGTCAGCATATACATGATAACATTCATACACTCATACATCATGCATAGATGAATTAAAATTCATTGCTCATTTGCATTCATTGATGTTTTATTGGCATATTATCCTCAGCAAAAATGTGTTGGTATTTCCCCACGAAGTCACAGATTCATTTCCCAGCATTGTTATCGCGATCCTTTTTGTAAAAGCAAGTGGCAGCCTCTTTATTTAAGCAACTTGTACTTCCCCATTAAGTCGGTTAATGCCAGAGAAGATGTTTTACTCTGATGTATTGTAGTCTCTTTGTTATGGGATATATTTCATTATTTAGGTTTGATTTACTCTGATGGATGGTAGTCTCTTCATTATGGGAGATAGACCGTTGTTGAGATTTTACTCTGATGGATGGTAGTCTCTTTGTTATGGGAGATAGTTTGTTGTTGAGATTTTACTTCGATGGATGGTAGTCTCTTTGTTATGGGAGATATTTTGTTGTTGAGGTTTGATTTACTCTGATGGATGGTAGTCTCTTCATTATGGGAGATAGTTCATTGTTGAGGTTGGCTTTACTCCAATGGTAAAGACAGATTATGGAAAGATTCTTAAAGTAATTTGTTACCCTTTACTCGTGGAATGCCTTGGTTAAAGAAGAAGTTGAGACTCGTTCTAGGTGGAATGCCAAAATTTTAGGAAACTTGTTGTGTTGTTATGTTTTTTCTACCTTCATTCTTGAGCTGGTAGTTCACCGTCGTTCGTATCCGAAATTTATCTCTTTCTCCTTATTGGACTTTACCCCAATAGAGTTGAGTTGTTCCCAGCCATGAGTGTTGATGTCAACCCTTTGTTCCCAGCCATAAGTGTTAATATTTACCTTTGTTTCCAACCATAAGTCCTGATGTCAACCTTTGTTCCGAGCCATAAGTGTTTATGTCATCTTTGTTACCAGCCATAAGTGTTGATGTTAATCCTTTGTTCTCAACCATGAGTGTTGATGTCAACCCTTTGTTCCCAGTCATAAGTTTTGATGTCAACCTTTGTTCCCAGCCATAAATGTTGATGTCAACCTTTGTTCCCAACCATAAGTGTTGATGTTAATCTTTGTTACCAGCCATAATTGTTGATGTTAATCCTTTGTTCACAGCCATAAGTGTTGATGTCAACCTTTGTTCCTAGCCATAAGTGTTGATGTCAAACTTTGTTACCAGCCATAAGTGTTAATGTCACGTTCCTAGCCATAACTGTTGATGTCAATCTTTGTTCCAGGCCATAAGTGTTGATGTTAACTCTTTGTTCTAGCCATAAGTGTTGATGTCAACCTTTGTTCCCAACCATAAATGCTGATGTCAACCTTTGTTCCCAGCCATAAATGTTGATGTCAATCTTTTTTACCAGCCATAAGTGCTTATGTCAATCCTTTGTTCCCAACCATAAGTGTTGATGTCAACCTTTGTTCCCAGCCATAAGTGTTGATGTCAATCTTTGTTACCAACCATAAGTGTTAATGTCAACCTTTGTTCCCAGCCATAAGTGTTGATGCCAATCCTTTATTCCCAGTCATAAGTGCCAATGTCAACCTTTCTTCCCAGCCATAAGTGATGATGTCAATCTTTTTTACCATCCATAAGTGTTGATGTCAATCCTTTGTTCCCATCCATAAGCGCTAATGTCAATCATGTGTTTCCATTCATAAGTACTTATGTCAATCATTTGTTTACTAGTCTCGATGTTGATGTTTACTATTATCTCTGAACTGGTATTATCTTACCATTTCTATTCACATCCTTTGGTTTGTTAGTTTCCGATCCCTTGCGAGTTGATGTTACTCTCCTTTTGTTATATCCTCTCTGAGTGGATAGTTCACAGTTATTTTTCGATCGTTTTTATCCATTGCTTTTTCCTCATTTATTGAGTTAATGATACTTTGTCTCCTCTTTTTGCCTTACACTAGTAGAGTTAAGTTTTCTTTTCCCCAACAAAGTTGAGTTTATTTCCTCCAGTAAAGTCGGTAGTCCTGTCTTAATGGTTACCTCCTTGATAGTTTGTTGCTTGCATCATTAAGAGTTTCCGTTGTAGAAATATTACTATACATTTGGATTCTTTGATCGTGGTTTTGGCTTTATCTGTATATAGCCATCCCCATAGTCGTGTTGTTCCCCAATAATTTATTTTCCTGGTCGAACTCTCTTTTTGGTCTGTTGGTTTTATTTTTTGCTTCCCCGGGAATGTTATGTGTCACCTTTGGAGTGGATCATTTGCATTCATAATCATAAGCATTGTATGGCATCTTAGGGCCAAAAATAGGGTTTGTTTTATATTTAAGTATCTTCAATCGTGTCGAGACGAATATTTTAACCTTTGCATCTCCAGATAGAAGACACTTAAATAAGGGCAGCTGTTATACCCCAATTTTTACCCCTAAGATCCCTCATCATCTCATATTATCAATACATCAAGATCACACATTAGGGCTGGTTCTCTCTTTCTACTTTATCCTATCTTTAATTTTGCTCTTAAGGGATCACCAAGCACCTTGAATTGTGTATCTTGTACATGTGTTCTTTTAACTAACATCAAGATATGTATATATGTTTCTTTGAATGTTCATATTTTAGGTGATGACACAATTACATTCATCTCACCATCTAACCTAGGGTTTGAGGGGTGGTCCTCAATCAAATGGTTCTTCAATGGATTGTAAGAGCTTAAGCTTTAAGTCCATGTCTATGAATATTAAATATTAGTGGTTTAAATAGCTCCCTCACTTTACTTAGGTCAAACTTTCCTCAAATTTGGTGGTGAAATTCATCAAGAAGATTCATAGATTCATGTGTTTATTTCCATGCTTTCTTCAAGAATTTTCATTTAGACTTAAGCTCCATCTTTGAGTGTGCTTCAAGATAACATCATCTCAATGCCTATTGTGATTCATCATGCTTTCATTTCCAAGAAAGCTCAAAAGATTTAAGGTTGATTCAATAAGTTTAACCTAATTGACCAAATGCTTGATTAAGTGATCACATGTGCACCACTCTCTCAATTTTAAACATTTTGAGTTGGTTCCTTTTAGTATGGATTCTTACCATCATCTACAACAACCTCTCTTCACATGACAAGATCCAATTGTGCAAGAAAAATCATCAAAAGTTGAAAGGGATTTCAAGTCCTTTTGACACTCTCTGGGATAGGGTTTGTTGACTTATAAGGACTATATCTTTATCATTTTTTGACATTTTTTATTGAATCCAAAGCCATTATTCTCTTTAAAGAGTCCTTAATAAGTTATCTTCAAGGATCTAAGACAAATTTTGAATGGAAGATCACTAATGGTTGAGAAAGATTACAAGTCTCTTTGAAAAGCCTTTGAATCTTAGGGTTTGACTTCAAATGATCATAACTTGGTCAATTTTTATCTCCTTGAGACCATTCTTTTTCAATAACAATCTTTGGTATGTCTACTATAACTTTGTTTAAATGTGCAATACTTGAAAAGGCTTGGAAAGTTTTTTAAGAGTTGAAAAGGTTATAGGTCTTTTGTGAACTTTCCCAAATTTGTTCATCATCTTCCAAAGACCATAACTCTTTCAATTTTTATGATTTTGAAGTTGTATCAATTCCATAATTAAATTAAAGAGATATACCTTATGTCATATTTAGATATCATGATCAAATTTTGAGTGAAAGGTCATGTAATTTTGAATAACATTATAGGTCATTTTGAGGTCTCATACTTTGAAATATTTCTAAGTACAAAAATCAGTTTTTTTCCCACGATTTCAAGAGGAAATAACTTCTAGATCAATTATCCAATTGGAGTCTTTCTTGGAACATTGTAAATATTGTGACCTTGTATTTCAAATGCTTCAAGAATCATCCCATAAAGGTCCCTGAGTAGTGAGCTATGCAATGTTGAAATTGGCTCCATGGAATCTATTTTTGCCTCGAGTCAGAATTTTTACCATGAGTAAACTTGGATTATAGGTCGAATTACTCGAAGTTTAGTTGCTAAACATGTTTAACTAATTGCCCAAATGCATTTTGATAAGAATTGAACTTGGTATCAGTTCGTTTTAATGCATTTCAAGACACACGTTTGGCATGATCACAGTTGGCTCGGTTTGCACGATTTGCTCACAATTCCTCTCATTTCTCAACATCATTCACTTCCTATAAATAGAGGATCATATTTCATTCATTTCCCAAGATTTAGAGATCCAGAGAACCTCTGTCAAACTTCCACTATACCTCTCAATTCTGCAACTTCAAATTTGGTTTTAGAGCTGTTTTCAATCCAAATTCTTTGTTCATTCTCCATCCTTGAACTTCACTAAAGCTAACAGAAAAAGAACCAAGTCTTGAAGTGCTCTAAATCGTGCTAGCCAAGTCAAGTTTCATAGCAATTTCTTCATATTTCGTTCAGGTAGTTTAAGGAATTAATTCTTCTAACTCATATAACTAGAATGATATATGATGTTCATTGATGCTTGTTATTGGTTTAATTTTGATCAATTGATGCATTTGATGCATCTTTTTTTTTTATTTCAAAAAGTTTCAAAACTCTCTGGTTTTTCTCAAATCGACTGAGCTACACTTTAAATAAATTTTTCACGAGGTTACCATTGGAATCATCTTGAAGAGGCAAAGTGAATGGCACCGATATGAGCTTCTAGTTTTTCCATTTGAAGAATCATGAATTCTCTGGTTTTTCTGAAGGCTGGAGGTTGAAGACGATGACATGTTTCGCCTCAACCAATAAGAGTGTGCCAATTGTTTTATTTTTGATTGGACTGTTTTTATTTGATTATGTTTTTTATTGCTAAGGTCCATATTAAGCACAACGCGCCAAGTCTTTTGGATCTGTTTACTAACGCGTTTTGACTATGATCCAATGGTCTATATTTTTTGTTTATTTTTTTATTTTATAATTGATCTGGTGTGTTATTCAAGAGAGACCATGCTATGCACAACGCGCCAGATCTCTTGGATTTGATTACTAACGCATTTTGACATTGATCCAATGGTCCACATTATTTTGATATTATTTTTATTTTCTGATTGTTCTATTTAATTGTTTTAAACTTCAAAAATTCATAAAAAATTAATTTCAACTTCTAAAATTCTGAAAAAATTCCAAAAAATACTTTTTATTTTTCGCTTTTTGATTTTTATTTTTTCAACATTTTATTTTGTGATTTGATATTTTTTATGATTTTCACTTTATTTGACTTGTTTTAACTGTTTACAAATACTTTTCTTGATTTTAAAATTCTGAAAAAAATTATGGAAGGATCCAATGACCTCTTGACAAATATTGGTGACCTCATTTTATTTTTATTTTTGAGTTTACAATTTTTCATAAATTATGGTTTATTTTGCTTATTTCTTCAAGTTTTAAAAATAGTTTGACTTTCAAAAATTCTGAAAAAATTTGTCAACACTTGTTGACTCATATTTGACTTTTGAAATTTTTTTAGGATTTTTATTTGGTGTTTTAATACATGTTCTGTATTTTTCCAATTATTTCCTTTTTGAATCATTTAAATTTTGTTTTATATTAAATATTTTTTTTTTATTTTTTATTGGTAATGATTTGGAGACACTTAGGTGTTATTTTGGGGCAAGTTCCTCAACTTCATTGGATCTTGGGTGTTGATAGGTTGAAAAACAAATCCACCAAAATTGATGAATAATGTTGATGATATTTGAAACTCTTGTTTCATCTGATACATCTCCTTCCCTCTTCATCTCATCCATTTCTTGTTTTTACTTGTGCTACATGTTTTTGGAGAATGATCTACATATCATTTCTCTAACATTTTGGTACATAGATTACTATTGACCGACCTCAAAATAGGTGTAACTTCTACTTAAGTCCACTTAAAATTGCTTAACACAATGCTAAATTTGTCCTGATTCAAAAATGATCATTCGTGGCTCAAACCTATATTTGCAAGCCCGAGTATGTTTAATTTGAAACCTTGGATCCAGTAACTCTGAAGTTCATTATTAGGAAGCTTTGATTCTATCAATCCTCTAATGAAATTCATGAACTCTGGTCTAAGTGAATCAGTTGAACATCATTGATCATATTTGGTTGTTTTGAGCACTCGACATGAATGATATACTTGACAAAAAGCAAAATGAAACTTATTGTTCAGAAGTTTTGATTTATCAATCTTCTAATGAGTTTTCAAATGCAAGCTTCAAGATGTTCATTCAACTAACCTCTAACTTCTAATTCACTAACAATTGACTTTACTTTAGGTTTTTACTTTATTCCTTTTATTTCATGTATTTACTTTTATGTACCATTTACTTTAGCATTTATGTTCCATGTCATTTTCCTTTTATTCATTTGAACATTTATCTTTATGTCATTTTATCTTTTCTCATTTGAGCTTTTATTTTCTTTTGAAGACACTTAATAACCAACTTGAACATTAATAGTCTTAAGGTTACTTGGACTATTTGGTTACTATCCTTGGCATTGTGAAGTTGTGGACCTCTCGGACTTAGGATTAGAAGTCTTGGTATTTAGGGACCTCGTTGCTCTATTTTTAATTTGTCTGAAGTTCCTGGGGTTTACTCCAAGGCATTGGGTTTTTCTTTGTGTGCAGGTTATTCTGATTATAAGTTATGTCCGTGATTTAGAATTCCTCTGTATACAATCGTTACTATGCCCAATTTTTATGAAGACTTAATTCATCTGAAGCTTGGTGTTTATCAGAGGTTTACTATTTTTGCTTACTTAGTTTCAATCCAAAGGATGGGAAATCTATATTGACTTCATATGTCAAGTGTTGGCTTCTGTTGGTTAGATCGTTCTTTTCCTTAGATTTTACCTTATGCTTTAGGATAGTCCCTTCATCTCCTCCTATCATCTTTAATTTCAAAATATTCTCCCTCCTTTTCCAAAATTCTTCTTGTTTTCTAACTTGAACCGCTTTCATATTAAACTTGGACTTATATCCATGCGTTTTCAATTTTTTTTCTTAATCAAACATTAATAAATTTAATCATACTTTAACAATTTTATCAAGACTAAAAGTCAATTAACCTCATTCAAACCATTTTTTCACTTTGGCTTTTTACTTTAAAATTTTTTTCTCAAAAGACTAGACTATAGTCAATTCTTGTAGTGATGCGAGCTACTATACTTCTACGATATGTACTGAAGTGAGATATTTTCCACCTGGGTGTTGAGTGAGGCTCTGTTGATTTTAAAATCTAAGTTATATCCTCCACTTTTAGATGATGAAAATTCTCCAAGTTATATCCATGTCTCTTCTCTTAAAATTAACTAATATACTTGTATTTTAAAAAATTTGAGATGAACTATGAGTACCCTGATCCCCTATTGCACAAAAGGTGGTGCATAGGTGTGATACGGTGGGAGAACTGACTGTGGTTTTGCGTTCGTATTCGCACTTGTGCGGTTGAGTAAGAGTCTCCACCGACTTTTTATTTTATCCTAAAGGAAAGGTTTAAAAAGCACAGCAAAAACCTTTTGAGATATTTCGTGGGTTCGGGGGGTAGATTATGAAAAGGGAAGGTATTAGCACCCTTTTCATCCATGGTTATCCATGGGCTCTTAGTTACTTGGTTTTTTAGATCACTTGCCTTGATTTTCGATTGCTTGAAATTGTGGTGTGTGTATGTGCGTTTTGAAAAATGTTTTGGAAGAAAGATGCCTTGTCTTAGGCTAACCAATGTATTTGACTCGTGTTTGAGTGTTTTACAAAAGTGTGGATCTTTTCAAAAAGATGTTTCAAATGTTTTTGAGAGTTTGTTTGAAAGTGTTGTGGATTGTGGTTTTTGAAAAGAAGGCAAGCGTTTTTGCAAGTTGATCTCAAGTAACTAAGAGTTTTATCTACCATATTGTACTCAAAGGTTTTCTCTATGTTTTCAACCCTTTTTTAACAATTTTGTTCCACCATTGAATTTGGTGGACAATCTTGCGTTTAGGAAGTTTGTTCGGGACGGGCGCGGGTCATCGTATGGACCATGAATGCAATGATGCCAAGTGTCTTTGGCAATTTGTTTTGAAGGGACTATGATCATTCCTTTTAGGCAACATTCGAAAGCGTCATCGAGGGACTTATGATCATTTGAATTTGTTTTGCCAAAGATACTCGACGTGCAAGCAGGGCCCATTTTGGAAGGCAACATGTGGGATTACCCTAGAGGGTGCAAGTGTGATTGTGTATTGATTTCATGTATTTGTCTTGTATTAGGTTATCTAGCGTTTGATTTTTTTTATGTACATACAAACCCTAGGTCTAACCATGGTATAATTGAAAGCGGTAAATTGCGAAAATGTAAAATCTACGCTATTACAAGATAAGTATCCGGGAGCGGGGGTACAATATTCACAAATGGGGATGAGACTTATAGTATCCAATAAGTTACAACCAAATCGAATTTGCGATCAAATGTAAATAAGGTATATCAATGTATGGAAATAGCAATTGTATAGGTGTCAAGTGTATAATGTGAAATGTATTGTGTAAGTAATTATTTACAGGTTAGGATGTGAAATTGAACATGTATTAAGTATTGTTTAACTTAAAGAAAAATTAAATGTCTATTTAATTTAATTAATAATCTTGTATTTTCTTAATATGCACAAAAATAAATGTTTTAATCAAATGTTTTAAATTCTAATTAAATAAAAATGATGTTTTAAGAAAAGAAAATATTTCTAATTTTGAGAGTTATTATTTTACATTTGACATATAAAAAAGGTATCTTTGTATTATTAATAAGAAAATTTGAATTAAAAAAAAGAAGTGTTTTCAATTTTAATTATATGGTGTAAGAAAATGTATTTTTATGTATATGTGTTTAATATATATATTCAAAAGTGTTTTAAATTAATTAAATTAGGTATATAGAAAAGTATATTGATTAAGTATAAGAAAAATATTTTAATTATATGTTTAAAGAAAAAAAAAGTATTTTCAATTAATTAAGTATTGAACAAATGTATTTTATTAATAATAAAAAGAATTATTGTAAAGAAAAATGTGTTTGTTTAAGTTTGCATTAAGAGGAGAATAAAGGAATTAAAAGAGCAGATGCGTTGGGCTTTGTATTGGAAACGGGTTAGGCCCAGAGTTGAGACAAAGGTTTTTTGTTAGGGTTTCGTTGATTTGTTTTCAGTTGGTCATACGCTTAGGTTTTGTGACAGCGGCGGCGTTCGTGTACTTCGTTCGTCTTCGTTCATCCTTGCAAGCTTCTGAGTTCGTCTCCTCGCCTAAGCCACCAGTATTTCCTTCGCCTCCTTTCCCTCTTCATGGTTCAGTGAAGCGCGCAGAATGGTAATCCTCTTTCTTTGGCTTTTCGCGTTTAGGGTTTCACTTATCTTTGCATGTTACGATCTTGTGTTCTGATTATTGTTTGTTTAACGAGGTCACCAAAAAAAGGATGAGAGGAAGATCTTACTACCTTTCGTTTGAGGAAGGAGGCGAGCGCGGAGGTGCTCGGAGGCTTGGGCGGAGATGAGGCTCGCTTGGACGACACTTGGTATTTCTGTACTACTCTTAGGCTTTATGATGTTTACTTGAAAGCTTGATAACACATGTCTTCTTTTCTTCTTCTCCTTCTTGGCTTGTCTCTGTATGCTTCTTTGGTTGCCTCTTGATTGCCTTTGAACGTATTTGCCTTAGATTTTCTCTCTTCTTCTGACTTGTTGCCTTTGAGCTTGCCTTTGAAATTGTTGAGCTTGTTGCTTGCCCAATGAAGAGCCTAGGGTTCTGAGGGCCTGTGGTTTGGCTTTGGATGCTTTTGGTTGCTTTGAACAATTTACCTTTTGTATGCTTCTGAATGCCTTTCTTTTTCGCCTCTGAGTTGCCTTGAGATTAGTATGCTTTTGAATGTTTGTTTTTTGCTCAATGATGATTTTTACTGAGGGCTCGAGGGTTTTGACAGGGTTAAGGGTGTGAAAGGTTTATGCTGGTATGGCTTTGAGGTCTTTACTGGTTATCTGTTAGACTTGAGGCTTTTTGACAGGGTGAGGCTTGAGTTTGAATGATATTGGTACAGGTTTCGATACTTTAGGTTTGGAAAATGGTAAGGCCTTTCTTGTAAGCTTAAGGCAGGTTTGACTGGTTTTATGGCCTTAACAGGTTTTTTGCTTGAGGTTTGATGCCTTTCAGGCAGGTTTAGGGCTTTGGGCGTTTTTGAACTGGTCTCTGAACTTGTTGACAGGTTATGAGGGTTTGATGGTTTAAGCAGGTGCAGGCTTGGCCTGGTTTCTTAGCCTGGAATGCTTTGAGGCTTTTTGGTGATAAGGCTAATGCAGGTCTGGTTTATGCAGTAGCAGGTTTATGCTTGGATTTTTGTTTACTGGTTGTGAGGCTTTACAGGTTTTACTGCTGGTTTAGGCCTCTTCAGGTTTAATGCTTAGCAGTTTGTATATATCTTGTGTTAGAGTTTTTTTGAACTTCTTTTCTTATCTTCCTGTGTTCAGTCCTTTTGTATATTTCTCTCTTCTGCCTAAAGCCTAAAAACCTGCATTCTTTTATCTCTCTCCTCTTCTCTCTCAGTACAGCTAAATATTAAACTATGCTTTTTTTTCTGTACTTCCTCTGAAAGGGCCATTGGGAAATGATGAAAAGTGAATAACTTGCTTGCATAATAGTTTTCCTCTGCATCTTTTATCTTTTCTTTTGACAGTTTTTGTACCTTTGGAACTTCTTTGATATCTTTGCCAAATCCTCTTCTTGACAGCTTTGAATAGACTTTTTGGCATTTTGACAGTAAATTGTACTTTTTGGATTTTGACAGAAAGTAGGGATTTGGATTTTTCAGTTTGGTTTGAACTTGGAGTT
Organism: Vicia faba; assembly: GCA_948472305.1. NCBI lineage: Eukaryota > Viridiplantae > Streptophyta > Magnoliopsida > Fabales > Fabaceae > Vicia > Vicia faba. The sequence continues at coordinate 596,207,040 of OX451738.1, forward strand.
TGAGATTTTGAACTTATGCAGTTTGACACTTTGCATTTTTTTCTCAACTTTGCATTCATGATTAACAAATAAAATTCTTCCCTCTTTGTGAACCGGGAGAAATCCCGTGATTTGCAGAGAGGGTTAACTGATCCCAATCAGTGGCCTTTAATGATGAATTTCTTTTATCTGTCTTTCCAATTCAATTCAACTGTTATTTGACTTTTCTCTTTTCTTTTGCAGATGAAAAATGGAGCACTGGAGCAAGGGATAGTGGATGAAGATTTGAAGATTAGAAAAATAATTAGGATAGTTTTTATTTAGCTTTAAATAAATGTAACATTATTTTTGTCAACATTTTGTAAACAAAAACAATTATACAAATGACTTAAAGATAAATAAAAAGCCCTTTTATTTAATTAATTCTTCTCTTCTTCAATTGTTTATTTATTATTTATAGTTCTTTAAATCAAAATAAATTGAAAATAAATCCCAACTTATTTAATCTTTAGAATAATAAATAATTAACTAAACAATATTCCAGTATTGATCCATTAATAAACTTGACGCTTCCAATGTTCAAAGCGAAATAACAGTTAATCACAACAATTGATCAGACGCATTCCCTCTTTTCACCGATTTTCAACAAACACTGTAATTCCAAACTGCGTATATCTTTTGACTGGTGAATTCAAACCAACTGCCTTCTTTTACTGATTAAATCAAAACAATGCGAATTCAACCCGAATCTCGGAATAACTTACAAAGTGCTGTGGAATTTAAATCCTTCTGAGAATATGCCCACAAAAACCTTAATTCCTGATTAAATGCCAAAGAACGTTCGCCTGATCAAAATTGAGTCAAAGTCAACCAAAACCCTAAGCCAACTAGAGCCATGAAAACCAGTAAAACCCTAATTGTGTATGACTGACGAGAAAAGTCTGTTTGACCGATTCTTGAGCCAGTTTGAAAAATCAGGAAACGCCTGAAGCTGTGATTTCTTGAGGAAAAATGCGAGGGCAAATTTTGGGGTACAACAGTTGCCCCTGTTCAATCTTCTTGAACCTGAAGAGTTAGATTGGCAAGTTTGCCTTTCGCGACTTGAAGGTAAAAGAAGATTGGACACTAAAGTACCCAGAAAATTTGCACTCGTCGATGTGATGGTAGAGGTGAATGGGCTTAAAGATGCCATTTGGTGATGGGCTTAAAGATGCCATCTGGTGCGATAGAATCTTGTCAGGGAATGGGCTTAGAGATGCCATCTGATAATGGGCTTAAAGATGCCCTCTGGTGACTGCTGGTAGGAGGATGGGCTTATAGATGCCATCTGGAATGAGTATTAGGAAGGCGTCCATGTTTTGGAATATCTCTGAATCGGGAGGTCCGAATAAGCAATAGGTTGTCATCCATGTCTGGAGAATCCGTAAATTATTTTCAGAAGTTGAGATTGAATAAGCAATAGAGCAACGTCCGTTGTTGGGAAGCGTCCGTAAACTGTTTTCAAAAGTTGAGAAGAGTCTGAACAAGTTGGTAGATTGACATCCGTTGTAGGGAAGAATCTGTAAACTGTTTTCAAGAATCTTGAAGTTGAAGAGGAACCGGTGTAGGGTTTCCTGATGATGCGTCTGAATGGATCTGTAATGAGTATCAGAAAGTCGCTGTGTCCGGGTCACCTCTGAACTATTTCTGGATGAATCTCGGGAGATGATCTTTGTCTGTCGACTGATCTTACCTGAAAAAGTAAAGGGTTAGTTGTATGCAATGTCATGATGCATTATGCAATGTATGTGACATCAATGTTTATGACATGAATGTGATGAATGCGCATGTGAGCTGATGAGCTATCTTGCTGAGGATAAATGAATCTTGGACGGCTGAAGATAAAAGAATCTTGACCGCTGCCGGGAAAATAAATCCTTGGCTGCTGCTGGGGAAGAGAATTCCTGATGACCTCTACTGGGGAGTTCCAATCTAATTGACCCATGCTGGGGAGGTAAGACTGAGAATCTTCAGTTCGGTGGGAAGTAACTCTGGCGACTTCACTGGGGAACTCAAGATTTGCCCTCCCAAAACTCTGTGGGGAGAAGGTTCATTAGTCTGGCTCCGCTAGGGATTGATAATTTGAAGTTTTAGCTTCGCTGGGGATAATGAAGCTTGACTCTGAGTGGAGTTAGCTTCTGGAAGGTTCTCTGGCTGGGGATTGCGAGAGTCCTCTGATTGTTGTAGGTGAAGGCTTGGAATCTGAACAAGCTATAGATTGACATCCGTTACTGGAGAATCCGTAAACTGTTTTCAGAATGTTGAGAAGAGTCTGAACAAGTGATAGGTTAACATCCGTTACTTGGAGAACCCGTGAACTGTTTTCAGAACGTCTTGAGGTTGAATAAGCAATAGAGCAGCATCCGTTGTTGGGAAGCGTCCATAAACTGTTTTCAGAACGTTGAAAAGAGTCTGAACCAGTGATAGGTTAACATCCGTTACTTGGAGAACCCGTGAACTGTTTTCAGAACGTCTTGAAGAGGAACCGGTGTAGGGTTTCCTGATGATGAGCTCGTGTAAAACTGCATCGGGTTTTTGAACACTTTTGACATTCGAATGCCCCAAGTGGTGATGTAGATAATTTCCTGGCTTATTACAGGTGTTGGTCTACAATCGGTCGTTCACAGATGCTTTCCTGGCTTGTTACAGGTGTTGATCTGGAATTCTTCAGACGTGCCCTGGCTGGATACAGGAATCGAATCTAGAAAGGTGATAGTTAACAGATATGCCCTGGTTGGATACAGGAATCGAATCTTCAAACTCTTCAGACGTGCCCTGGCTAGATACAGGAATCGAGTCTGGAAATGTGATAGTTGATAGATATGCCCTGGCTGGATACAGGAATCGAATCTTCAAACTCTTCAGACGTGCCCTGGCTAGATACAGGAATTGAGTCTGGAAATATGATAGTTGATAGATATGCCCTGGCTGGATACATGAATCGAATCTTCAAACTCTTCAGACGTGCCCTGGCTAGATATAGGAATCGAGTCTGGAAATGTGATAGTTGATAGATATGCCCTGGCTGGATACAAGAATCGAATCTTCAAACTCTTCAGACGTGCCCTGGCTAGATACAGGAATCGAGTCTGGAAATGTGATAGTTGATTTGTTTGAACACTTTTGACATTCGAATGCCCCAAGTGGTGATGAAGGAATCTTGAATCAGAGTACTCTGCATATTGAGAGATTTCTTGAAATCTTGACTGGACTGCCCCAGGTTAACTGAACTTTGAAAGATCTGTTGGACCTTGACTGGACTGCCCCAGGTTAATTGAATTGTGACATGGCATGCCCCTTGCGGATAGGATATTTGTAAAGGAAGTGTCGTCCCTTTGAAGTGACTTTGCTCACTGAGAGAGTTTTCGTTCTTCCGAACATTCGCTTTATGAATTTCTTCGCTGTCAAACAAAAAAGTCAAATGCAGACAGTGATATTCAAATAATGCAAGGTTTATGTTTGTCTCGAAGTTTTGAAAAATGCGTTTTTAGCAGAAAACCTTTTATAAGACAGATCAACACAAGATTTAGAGCAAAGCCCTACAGGAGTCAGGATACCTTTTGTAACAGTATGCTTTCGAACTAACCCATGCTTCAATTAGGACTTTTAAAGGGTTGTAACGTAGCTTGGTTCACGGTTTAAGAAACAAAGGATAAAGGCTCAAAGTATATTTGTACCCACCCGCTCTTCGTGATGTCCTTCAACCTAAGCTCAGTTAATTGTGCGTCACACTCTGTTTTGAGTTTTGAACGACTTTTGGGCGACGGTTCATCAGTTGAATTTGGGGAGACAGTCATCATCTCTTCTTTTCTTTTTTCAACATTTTTCATGTTGTTGAGGATTTTTTAATGACCTCACTATTTTGATTTTGATTTGTTATCCCTAACTTTTGCCTGACTGTTCCCATTTTCCGGGATTACAGTCAGCGGGATGCCCCAGCTTTCTTAAGCCTCCTTTACAGATTTTGGCTTGGTGGGCTTTTCTCTTTTGAGAGATTGACTGTCTATGTGATAGGGAACCACCCTTGTCTTTTTATTCTAAAGGAATGCTTTCCTTTTTTGACATCGTTTGTTGTGTTACGAACTGAGAGTTTGCGACTTCAATGCGCATTTCCTTTTGAATTAACTGAGAGACTACCCTGCCTCGGGTTTATATCAAAGGTTTTGATTGTTTAGAACAGAAAACTCCTACTTCTTTGGCTCGAAGGGGTTGACTAGGGATTAACTTCCTTATAACTCTGGTGTTTAGGATTTGAAAGAAATGCATGTACCTCATCAGCAAGGTCCGTTCAGAAGCATACTGTATAAGATCATGGTATTGTTTCGTCATCCTCCCTCTAAAGGCTTACAGCTTTTTATCAAGAGTCAAATATCATAAAGAAAAGCATAAGAGTAGTGAAACGAATGGATGAATTCAAGACAAACATATGCAATGCATTAATGAAAACAGAGTTTAACATCAACAAATAATTGTTTGACAGCAAAAGAAATTACAACTTTGAAAATTCAAAAAGAAGCAAAAGTCTTTCAGCTCGAGCTTCGTCACTTCAAGTGGAGAACCCTTTAACGGAATATTTTCATCTTGCCGTCTGGCATGAATTCCAGCACCCCAATGTCGATCAGATCTTGAATCTTGTTCTTCAAGGCCCAACAGTCGTTGGTGTCGTGTCCCGGGCTGTAGGAGTGGTAAACACAGAATGCATCGGGATGATAGTTAGGAGAGGAGGTATTGAGCTTCTGAGGAGGATCCTTTACGGTAAGCAAATTGACCTCCAATAGGCGCTTCAGTATGAAAAATGATGGTATTTCAGTCTCCGTGAACTGTCTTCCCGACGTTTCTTGCTTTCGCCGATTACCCCATTGACGCTGGCGAGGTTGTTGATGGGCTTGTGACCCTGAAGCAAGCAAGGAGCTTTCCCCTTGTCTTCTTGAGTGGATGGAGGCTGAGCGGTGACTTGCTCTTCGACCTCAGATGTTTGCCCCAGTTCGTTGTTTGGGAGCAGTTGGTGGACAAGAACTCTGAGTTCCTCTTGTCTTTGAGATAGGTTTTGGATGAGAGCCATCTGGCCCACCAACTGTCCCATCACTTGGGTCCTCAAGGTTGTCAGATCAAACTGTAGCTCCGCAAGCTGGTCACCCCTGGCATTGTTGGAATTCTCCAAGCCCTTTGTGAGGAGAGCTTTCATCTCTTCTTGCCCCAGAGACAAGTTCAGGAACATCTCCTGCAGCTGAGCAGTTTGGTCTTAGATGTCTTTGACAGACCTTTCTAGAGCCATCTCTTGTTGAAATAAACAGCAGGAGAGTAAGGAAACCTGAAAAAGGAAAGGCTGTCAAAATGCAATGCATGATATGTGGATGCATGCTTTCAAGGATCTCTTGGGGTAAACACAAGAAAATGTTAGAGGTTGAACTTTGCTCTTGGATTGGAGATCTCTGCACCGGTGGATTTCGTTCCACGAGAATCAAGCTCACCATGTCAAGTGGGTCATAGCCACTGATTCAAGTTGTTGCACTTGATCTTTGATTGGAGAGCTTTGTATCGGTGGATGTCTTTCCACGAGAATCAAGCTCACCATGTCGAGTGGGTCATAGCCACTGATTCAAGTTGTTGCACTTGATCTTTGACTGGAGAACTTTGTTTAGAGGAGAAAACCTCTTGCCCCTTGGTAGATGTCTGGTTCAACGTAACCCTGCATCAAAATAACCCTCGAGATCCTTGAAATGGTTATTGAAAATGCTATGGTATGATGTCATGATGTTATGTACATGTATGCACAAGCAAGTGAGTGTATATACAGGCAAACATATTCACACAAAGCAAACAAGTCCTTAGGTTTAGGCTTGCATGAGGTTCAGGTACTACCCTCTTTCAGTTCGTTGGTTAAAACCTGTCCTATCAAAAGTAACCGGGTTCTAGAGGATCTCAAATCATTGGCTACCCTCAATCGGTCATAACTCCAGCATCGCAATCTTTTCTCGCGGCCGGAACCATCGCGAGAGTTTAGCCTCAATGAGCGTAGCATACTGCTACTGTTCTAATGGCCAAGTTGGGTCAATTTAGGGTTCTAAGGTCAGTTGGTGCTTAATGACTCCTTGGAAGACCCATATTCTCCCTGTTTCAACACGAGGGATATCGGTACAGACCAAGGCGCCACACCAACGTAGCCACTGCTTCACCCATGTCGGTATACGCTGGACAGGTCCCTCACAGATTATGCTACCTAAAAGGGTATTCCCCAGATCCGGGTTAGGATCTATGAAACTCCTATACAAAGCCCACAAATGTAAAAGCAAACAAAGCAATCAATTGAAAACGAAGGTGATCTAAACCCTAAGGTAACCCCACTTTAAAAGTATTCCCCAGCAGAGTCGCCAGTTCTGTGATACGGTGGGAGAACTGACTGTGGTTTTGCGTTCGTATTCGCACTTATGCGGTTGAGCAAGAGTCGCCACCGACTTTTTATTTTATCCTAAAGGAAAGGTTTAAAAAGCACAGCAAAAACCTTTTGAGATATTTCGTGGGTTCGGGGGGTAGATTATGAAAAGGGAAGGTATTAGCACCCTTTTCATCCATGGTTATCCATGGGCTCTTAGTTACTTGGTTTTTTAGATCACTTGCCTTGATTTTCGATTGCTTGAAATTGTGGTGTGTGTATGTGCATTTTGAAAAATGTTTTGGAAGAAAGATGCCTTGTCTTAGGCTAACCAATGTATTTGACTCGTGTTTGAGTGTTTTACAAAAGTGTGGATCTTTTCGAAAAGATGTTTCAAATGTTTTTGAGAGTTTGTTTGAAAGTGTTGTGGATTGTGGTTTTTGAAAAGAAGGCAAGCGTTTTTGCAAGTTGATCTCAAGTAACTAAGAGTTTTATCTACCCTATTGTACTCAAAGGTTTTCTCTATGTTTTCAACCCTTTTTAACAAATTTGTTCCACCATTGAATTTGGTGGACAATCTTGCGTTTAGGAAGTTTGTTCGGGACGGGCGCGGGTCATCGTATGGACCATGAATGCAATTATGCCAAGTGTCTTTGGCAATTTGTTTTGAAGGGACTATGATCATTCCTTTTAGGCAACATTCGAAAGCGTCATCGAGGGACTTATGATCATTTGAATTTGTTTTGCCAAAGATACTCGACGTGCAAGCAGGGCCCATTTTGGAAGGCAACATGTGGGATTACCCTAGAGGGTGCAAGTGTGATTGTGTATTGATTTCATGTATTTGTCTTGTATTAGGTTATCTAGCGTTTGATTTTTTTTATGTACATACAAACCCTAGGTCTAACCATGGTATAATTGAAAGCGGTAAATTGCGAAAATGTAAAATCTACGCTATTACAAGATAAGTATCCGGGAGCGGGGGTACAATATTCACAAATGGGGATGAGACTTATAGTATCCAATAAGTTACAACCAAATCGAATTTGCGATCAAATGTAAATAAGGTATATCAATGTATGGAAATAGCAATTGTATAGGTGTCAAGTGTATAATGTAAAATGTATTGTGTAAGTAATTATTTACAGGTTAGGATGTGAAATTGAACATGTATTAAGTATTGTTTAACTTAAAGAAAAATTAAATGTCTATTTAATTTTATTAATAATCTTGTATTTTCTTAATATGCATAAAAAGAAATGTTTTAATCAAATGTTTTAAATTCTAATTAAATAAAAATGATGTTTTAAGAAAAGAAAATATTTCTAATTTTGAGAGTTATTATTTTACATTTGACATATAAAAAATGTATCTTTGTATTATTAATAAGAAAATTTGAATTAAAAAAAAGAAGTGTTTTCAATTTTAATTATATGGTGTAAGAAAATGTATTTTTATGTATATGTGTTTAATATATATTCAAAAGTGTTTTAAATTAATTAAATTAGGTATATAGAAAAGTATATTGATTAAGTATAAGAAAAATATTTTAATTATATGTTTAAAGAAAAAAAAAGTATTTTCAATTAATTAAGTATTGAACAAATGTATTTTATTAATAATAAAAAGAATTATTGTAAATAAAAATGTGTTTGTTTAAGTTTGCATTAAGAGGAGAATAAAGGAATTAAAAGAGCAGATGCGTTGGGCTTTGTATTGGAAACGGGTTAGGCCCAGAGTTGAGACAAAGGTTTTCTGTTAGGGTTTCGTTGATTTGTTTTCAGTTGGTCATACGCTTAGGTTTTGTGACAGCGGCGGCGTTCGTGTACTTCGTTCGTCTTCATTCATCCTTGCAAGCTTCTGAGTTCGTCTCCTCGCCTAAGCCACCAGCATTTCCTTCGCCTCCTTTCCCTCTTCATGGTTCAGTGAAGCGCGCAGAATGGTAATCCTCTTTCTTTGGCTTTTCGCGTTTAGGGTTTCACTTATCTTTGCATGTTACGATCTTGTGTTCTGATTATTGTTTGTTTAACGAGGTCACCAAAAAAAGGATGAGAGGAAGATCTTACTACCTTTCGTTTGAGGAAGGAGGCGAGCGCGGAGGTGCTCGGAGGCTTGGGCGGAGATGAGGCTCGCTTGGACGACACTTGGTATTTCTGTACTACTCTTAGGCTTTATGATGTTTACTTGAAAGCTTGATAACACATGTCTTCTTTTCTTCTTCTCCTTCTTGGCTTGTCTCTGTATGCTTCTTTGGTTGCCTCTTGATTGCCTTTGAACGTATTTGCCTTAGATTTTCTCTCTTCTTCTGACTTGTTGCCTTTGAGCTTGCCTTTGAAATTGTTGAGCTTGTTGCTTGCCCAATGAAGAGCCTAGGGTTCTGAGGGCCTGTGGTTTGGCTTTGGATGCTTTTGGTTGCTTTGAACAATTTACCTTTTGTATGCTTCTGAATGCCTTTCTTTTTCGCCTCTGAGTTGCCTTGAGATTAGTATGCTTTTGAATGTTTGTTTTTTGCTCAATGATGGTTTTTACTGAGGGCTCGAGGGTTTTGACAGGGTTAAGGGTTTGAAAGGTTTATGCTGGTATGGCTTTGAGGTCTTTACTGGTTATCTGTTAGACTTGAGGCTTTTTGACAGGGTGAGGCTTGAGTTTGAATGATATTGGTACAGGTTTCGATACTTTAGGTTTGGAAAATGGTAAGGCCTTTCTTGTAAGCTTAAGGCAGGTTTGACTGGTTTTATGGCCTTAACAGGTTTTTTGCTTGAGGTTTGATGCCTTTCAGGCAGGTTTAGGGCTTTGGGCGTTTTTGAACTGGTCTCTGAACTTGTTGACAGTTTATGAGGGTTTGATGGTTTAAGCAGGTGCAGGCTTGGCCTTGTTTCTTGGCCTGGAATGCTTTGAGGCTTTTTGGTGATAAGGCTAATGCAGGTCTGGTTTATGCAGTAGCAGGTTTATGCTTTGATTTTTGTTTACTGGTTGTGAGGCTTTACAAGTTTTACTGCTGGTTTAGGCCTCTTCAGGTTTAATGCTTAGCAGTTTGTATATATCTTGTGTTAGAGTTTTTTTGAACTTCTTTTCTTATCTTCCTGTGTTCAGTCCTTTTGTATATTTCTCTCTTCTGCCTAAAGCCTAAAAACCTGCATTCTTTTATCTCTCTCCTCTTCTCTCTCAGTACAGCTAAATATTAAACTATGCTTTTTTTTCTGTACTTCCTCTGAAAGGGCCATTGGGAAATGATGAAAAGTGAATAACTTGCTTGCATAATAGTTTTCCTCTGCATCTTTTATCTTTTCTTTTGACAGTTTTTGTACCTTTGGAACTTCTTTGATATCTTTGCCAAATCCTCTTCTTGACAGCTTTGAATAGACTTTTTGGCATTTTGACAGTAAATTGTACTTTTTGGATTTTGACAGAAAGTAGGGATTTGGATTTTTCAGTTTGGTTTGAACTTGGAGTTTGAGATTTTGAACTTATGCAGTTTGACACTTTGCATTTTTTTCTCAACTTTGCATTCATGATTAACAAATAAAATTCTTCCCTCTTTGTGAACCGGGAGAAATCCCGTGATTTGCAGAGAGGGTTAACTGATCCCAATCAGTGGCCTTTAATGATGAATTTCTTTTATCTATCTTTCCAATTCAATTCAACTGTTATTTGACTTTTCTCTTTTCTTTTGCAGATGAAAAATGGAGCACTGGAGCAAGGGATAGCGGATGAAGATTTGAAGATTAGAAAAATAATTAGGATAGTTTTTATTTAGCTTTAAATAAATGTAACATTATTTTTGTCAACATTTTGTAAACAAAAACAATTATACAAATGACTTAAAGATAAATAAAAAGCCCTTTTATTTAATTAATTCTTCTCTTCTTCAATTGTTTATTTATTATTTATAGTTCTTTAAATCAAAATAAATTGAAAATAAATCCCAACTTATTTAATCTTTAGAATAATAAATAATTAACTAAACAATATTCCAGTATTGATCCATTAATAAACTTGACGCTTCCAATGTTCAAAGCGAAATAACAGTTAATCACAACAATTGATCAGACGCATTCCCTCTTTTCACCGATTTTCAACAAACACTGTAATTCCAAACTGCGTATATCTTTTGACTGGTGAATTCAAACCAACTGCCTTCTTTTACTGATTAAATCAAAACAATGCGAATTCAACCCGAATCTCGGAATAACTTGCAAAGTGCTGTGGAATTTAAATCCTTCTGAGAATATGCCCACAAAAACCTTAATTCCTGATTAAATGCCAAAGAACGTTCGCCTGATCAAAATTGAGTCAAAGTCAACCAAAACCCTAAGCCAACTAGAGCCATGAAAACCAGTAAAACCCTAATTGTGTCTGACTGACGAGAAAAGTCTGTTTGACCGATTCTTGAGCCAGTTTGAAAAATCAGGAAACGCCTGAAGCTGTGATTTCTTGAGGAAAAATGCGAGGGCAAATTTTGGGGTACAACAATAGGCACTAAAGATTTGCAACTGCAGCGGGTGAAAAAATTGTAAAACATATTTCTTTTCTCTTCTCCACCATCTATTTTTGCATACACCTTTTATAGCCAAAGTACACAGATTTTCAAAGATGTTCCAGCGGAGTACCATAGATGTTTAGGTTGCTAATACCTTCCCTTTTTATAACCAACCCCCGTACCAAGATTATCTCCCTCTCTTTTTTGGGTTTATTCTCTCTTTTCCCATTTCCTTTGGAAATAATAAAGCGTGGTGGCGATTTTTATTTGATTTGTGTGAGTTAAGTCAATTCAATGGCTTTGTCTCAATATTTTTACCGCTACACCATGCTAATCTTAAAAGTATAATTTATTGAATAATTTGTTGCTAGATTTCACACATGATGAGTCTTTGAACACATGAATTGATGAAATGCATTTGAGGATTTTCCATACTTTTTTACAAGAACATTTCAATTGCACTTTGTTAGAACAAGATTTAGATCTATGTTAAATCTCTGGATTTGATGATAACAATACATATATTTTATATGTAAACAATTTTGTTTTTAATAGTTTCTTGAGTGTGCAGATTAGAAGTTTTAATTGATTCAGAACTGTTTGTCGTAATCGGCTAAAAATTAGAGTCACCACAATTAATTTTTATTCTAAGGATGGGGAATAACGGATAACCTTAATTCGTACAGAGATTCTAAATTCGTAAGTAAATTAGACGAAGGGAAGATGTTAGGCACCCTTCGTCTCCCTTGTTCTCAAGGGGCTCCTCTTTTAGGTTTAAGGGTTAAATGGGTATTCGGTAGTTAATAATTATACATGTTGAGAAAAATGATCTAGTTTCTTAGTGCTGAATTCGCCTTGGTTTTAACCGCGTGCATACGTATCTCCTTATGATGATCCAGAGTCCAATTTCATAGTTCGAATGTTTAGTTGGTGTTTTTTTATAAGATTACGTAGAATAACTTTGGAATTATCCACGAACTTTGTTCGGGTTTGAAGAGTGAGTGATCGTAGATGCAGTTTGCAGTTAAGTTTGAAGGCAATACTTTTTAATCCTTTTTTGAAAATATCTTGTAGTTTTTTTTAAGTTAGTAAAAAGGGTTTTTTTGGGTTTGTTAGCTATTAACATTTGATTTTGCGGATTAAAGGAGAATTGATAATTATCATAATTAATTTTCTCGAGACAAAGAAATTGACTTGGTCGATAAGGAGTTAATCCTTTTTTGAATTCGATCGCTCTAGGCGAAGAAATTTGACCTTGATTTGTTTGTGAATTTTAATTAGTGTGGTTTTTGATATTTTCATGTTATTTGTCAATTAAAAGCAAAATCTAAATATTTTTATATTTTTCTTAAGGATAATTAAAAGGGGAATGATCAACTAAAAAGAAATTAAATTATGTTATGGAATTAATAACAATAATTATTAAAAAGAAGTTAGTATATATAAAATAAATAGAGGTTGACATTAGACTAATCCGGAAATAATAATATGTACAATTTTATTTATCAAAGAAATTAATTCTAAGTAATAAAAACTAACCAAAAGAAAATGAGTTAAATCTATTTCTTTTAGTTTTTTTGTGTTTTTTTTTTGTGATTTTTATACATGTAATATGTGAGAAAGAACATAAATAGTGCTTTATAGAAAAATCATGAAAGAGCTTGTGTCGTTATTTTCGTGAAGAAGGTACAAAAGTTAGAACGCTTGTTTGGATGATAAAAGTTATAATTAAAATAATGATTATTGTAAAATTCTTTTTATAAAATGATAATAAACAACAAATTAAAAATTAAGCAGAAAAACTAAGTGAAATAAGAATTAGATTAATTTTAGGAAAAAGATTAATCAAGTAACCTGGTTATAAATTATATCATCCACAAAGCAATCTCAATTTTTTCATCCGTCATCAATCAAAGACACAAACACAAATGATTCACCACAACAAAAATCACACGCAAACTATCAAACAAAAAACATAAAAAAATTTAAACCACACGCAAGCTATAATTAATATAGTAGAAAAAAACTAACCTGTGGGTGAAATGTGTCAGACGAGAACCGACTACCAGACGGGAATTGGATTTGATTGAACTGTTAGACAGGAACTGACTACCAGATGGGAACTAGACTTTTTAAATGATGCGCCAGATGGGAACTGGGCTTTTGAAAAGACATGCCAGACTTGTATGCTTTTGACTGATACCCTTGTGGTAGGTCGTGGATGGTTAAGACGCAGAGAGGTTGTTTGTGTAACAAGGTTGCTTGTCACACGATGGTAGGGTGTTATGTTGACATGATTTCTCGATACTCGATTTGAACTCGAAGATTTCTGATGTAGGTGAAGGATCCATTGGGGATTATGAAAGTATGCAGATATCTTCCCCTTTTATGGAGTGTCTTTCCACAATTTATTGATTTGTAGAGATTCTCCTTGATATGATCTCGAAAGTAGTTTGATCATAATATGAATGGCCCTACTATCTTAAACTATGCCCCTGATTAACGGACTCTTGAAGATATTTGTCTTTGATGAACCGTTTTGAATCAACTCCTTTTGATCGAGCCTCAAAGTGGTTTTCCCCAACATTTTAATTTTGAAAGATGTATCCCCAATCTCCAGGATCTGGAGGAAGTAACCTTAGAAATAACTTGGACTCACCATGAACTTGATATAGATTTCCCCAAGTATCCAAATTTTGAATAACTTTTACTTGAAGTTTCTTGAACGGGAACTTGGACCCTATATTCCGGATGAACTTGATATGCATTGTCCCAACATTTGAGTCTCAAAAGGTTATTGTGATACGGTGGGAGAACTGACTTAGGTGTTTTGCGTTTTATCGCAATTGTTGCGGATAGCAAGAGTCGCCACCGAATTTTCTTTTATCCAATAAAGGAAAAGGTGAAAAGAACAGGAAATACCTTTTGAGATATTTTCTTGAGTTCGGGGGGTAGGTTATGAAAAGGGAAGGTGTTAGCACCCTTTTCATCTGTAGTTATCTACGGGCTCTTAGTTGCTATCTCACTTTGAAATGCTTTGTTTGAAATGTGTGTGTGATTGGTTTTGAAAGTATTTTTGAAAAGTGTCTTCGTTTAGGAGAACTTTGTAATGATTCTCGTCTCTATAAGAATGCATACAAAGTGTTGACTTTTGAAATGATTTCATGGAAAAGTGTTGGTGTATTTGAAAGATGTTTTGAAATGTAGTGAGAAAGCAACTACGAGCATTCTACCTACTCAACTAATCTTTGTTCATTTCCTCCTCCTTTAGATATTGCTATCTTACCATTGATTGATAAGAAGCCCTATCATTGGATGTGAAGGGACATGCGTGGGTCATCGTATAGTCATAGAAGGCAACATTGTAGGATTCCTTAGCAATTTGTCATAAGGGTCTAAGATCATTTACAAAGGCAACATCGAAGGGTCATTGATGGATTAAGATCTTGTATTCGAGGGTCATTACTAAATTATCCCATGTTCGAGGGACATGACTATTTTTATCTGAGACGACAAGTGTGGGTTACCCTAGAGGTGCGAGTGTGCGAGTGTATTGATTTCATACATTTTTATCTTGAATTAGGATTGTCTACTTGTTGATTTTATGTCTTTCCATACACACCCTAATTACTAGCAATAATATTGAAAGCGATAAATTGCATAATTTTAAAATTCAACGCTACTACATATTTTTTTTGGATGGGGATACAAGTTTATGAATGGGGAATGAAAGAAATAAAGTTCTAATTATACTATTACAACCATATTTAATATTTAATGGCAATAAAAATATAAATAAATATAAAGATAATGTAACAAAAATAAAAAAATGGTTTAAGATAACTTTTATGTATTGATACATAAGCTTATGCGTTGACACGAAAAATTTATGTATTGACGCATGCGTTGGCTCATACTGCTTTGTGTTGGCTCATATCATCTCCTTGCCCCTGGAAATCAAAATCAACTCAGTATGAGTCGATACATAAGGGTTTTGTGTCGACTCATACTACTTTGTATCGACACATGCACGTTTTTTATCGACTCATAGTCATTTCTAGCTCCTGGAAGTCAAAACAACTCAGTATGAGTCAACACATAAGGGTTTTGTATTGACTCATACTGCTTTGTGTCGACACATATGCATTTTTTGTCGACTCATAACCTGTTTTGTACATTATATGTGTCGACTCATAGTGTTTTATATCGACTCATACTGCTATTTTTTAGCTACTAACATTGTTCAGCTGCATATATGGGTAAGTTCTCAACACATGGTTAGTGAAAATGAAAATCAAGCATATGGTTAGCTTAAAGGAAATGATATCTACATTTTATCTTCAAAAATGAAACAATAATGATGCTTTTTATGAAGATTTCAAAGTCAAGAAAACTTACCTTGAAACTAAAATTTGTGCTTTGAGTTTGAGTTGGAGAAGTCAAGTTTTAGGTGGCTGTTTTTTTTATAGTTTGGAAAATAGTGATGTTACAGAAGTTGTTCTTGAGTTTGGAAAACTTCTATATGATATATGTGGAGTGTTTAGATGGTTTGTTTGGACAGAACTTGCAAGGTGTGAGAGGTTCAAAGGGTTTGGACTTTAAAGCTCAAAGATGGAGGTTTTTGTGGATAGTTCTGGTTGTTAAAGTATGTGGGGGGTTTGAGGTTTTGTCAATACACAAGAATCTCTCTATTTTTCTGACCTTTTCTATTTCAAATTCTCCCTTTATTTATAGGCAAAAGGTTTGTGAACAAGGGTTGAATAGGTTTATAAGACAACATGTTATGGTTTGGTTGGGATGCAAATATCAAACTATGTCAAGTATTCCATGGTTCCAAGATGAGGTACCAAAGTTGCTGGTATAGAGGGGCTACTTTCCATGATTTAAGGTGGAGTAAAATCAGAAGCAAACAAGGTATGGGCTCAAGACAAGTTGTGTGCCAACAAGCTTGCTTTTCAAGAATAGCAAAGGTCCCTTTATGCCATAAATGGAAAGATGTTTTGGACAATGGCTAAGACACTTGGGTAATAGATCAAAAGTAGGTGTAAGCATTAAATTATGGTGAGATTGGCAAGTTAGAAGGCCTGAAACACAAGATTATGCAGCATAGCATAAGGATTTTGTTATGTGTTCTTCAACAAAAGGACTTGCAATTCAAGGATGAATACCCAACTTCATACCCTTGAATATCCTAGCTCAAGTATGATAAATTCATGCTCTTGGATGTTTTGGAAAGCTTGAAACATCCTCTATAATTTTCCTTTTGACCATTTTGACAAAATCATCTTGGAACTATGTGAAAAAATGCCAAGAAGTTGGGATAAAATCCTGACCAAAATCTGTTGAAAATTTCTCTAAGTGCTAGATGAAAATGTCATGTCTTTATGGGCTTATATCTTCAAATCTAAGCATTTTTTGGACATTAAACCTCTAATACAAAGTTGTAAAATTCATCAAGATCTACAACTTTCATGTTGAAAGTTTCCTTTGAATCATTTTTCATCATGGTGAAAAATTGGTATGAAGTTATGAAATAAACTTGTGCAAAACACTTAGAAAAAATTCTCAAGTCTTGAAAAATTTGATTTTTCAAATTGGCTTTTGATTTTCTTGACTTCTTGATGATCAAGTTTCATATTTTTGAACGTGTTGATGAATTTTGATCTTTGAGACTTAATATTGACCAAAAAGTCAAAGTTTGACTTTTGGCATATCAGTTGACTTTTCGTCAATACAGTTCATTTTTGGACATCTAGTCAATTGACTGAGCAAAATTTGTGATACAAGATTTAAAAATTAACATGAGCATTCTTGAAGGTCCATAATGATCCATGAAAGTCATTTGAAGTATTAGAAGTCCAATTGTCCTTGTGCAAACTCAAACCCTAATTTTGAGGTATTGGTATTGAGGAGATGGCTTGACCTAGTCAATACTTGTGCAAGCTTTGAGCTTTTGCAGATCTTTGTGAAAAATGTCTTGAGAAAAAAGAGGGAAAATTTTGGGGTACAACAGCTGCCCCTGTTCAATCTTCTTAAAACTGAAGAGTTAGATTAGTGAGTCTGCCATTTGTGACTTGAAGGTGGAAGATGATTGAACACTAAAGTGCCCAGAAATTTGCACTCGACTATGTGTTAGTTGATTGAGTCGAGAATGGGCTTAAAGATGCCATTTGGAGAAGTGATGAAGAGTTTGTTGGAGATGGGCTTACAGATGCCATCCAAAGTGACTGTCAAGG
This sequence comes from Vicia faba, assembly GCA_948472305.1. NCBI lineage: Eukaryota > Viridiplantae > Streptophyta > Magnoliopsida > Fabales > Fabaceae > Vicia > Vicia faba. The sequence continues at coordinate 596,224,147 of OX451738.1, forward strand.
GAGAAGTATCAAAATAAATCTTTGGTCGATTTATACTGAAATTGTAGTTGTCTTTTTCCTGTTTTTAACTGAAAGAGATAAATCTAAAACATAAGAGGTCTTTGCTTGGGGACTTCACTGGAGAAATGTATCTAACCAGAAGAGGTCTATTGATTGCCTATCATTAACTGGAAGAAGTGAATCTAACCAGAATAGGTCTTTGTTTTCCTATTATTAATTGGGAGGAGCAAAATCCACCAGAAGAGGTCTTTGATTCGTTGATTGACTTTTCCTACAAGGAAGAGGGTTAGTTGTATGCATATGTATGCATGGCGTAATGATGTTCTCAAAATAAATGGTACTATGCTATATGCATTTTTCATGTATGTAATATGACGAATGAATGTTATTGAAATGTATCTTTGTCTAGGAAAATAAATCCTTGACAAATGCTGGGGAGTATTGGGAAACTGAATCTCAAACTACTGCTTAGAAATAAAGAGTATGTGTATCTTCAAACTTTTCTTAGAATGTTTCCGCTGGGAATTCATGTTTGCTGTTTGAGGATAAATCCGCTGGGGAACATGGACTTTGCTTGAGGAAACTCTGATGGGAGTGTTTATTTCTGCTTGGGGAATAGAGTTCAGGAGTTTTAGTTGTCCATTGCTTTATCGGAGAACTATCTCTTGATTTGGAGAGGAAGAAAGTTTAGTTGTTATCTGGTTAGATTCCAGGCTTCACAACAACTTGCTAGGGATAAAGAAGTTAACTGTTATCTGGTCGGATTCCAGGCTTTGCAGCAACTCACTAGGCATAGCATAAAACTCTACTGGAGAAGAGGAGTTTTGTTAGTGATTTGAAGAAGTTAAACTATTATCTGGTCGGGTCCAGATTTCGTAGTAACCCGAATGGTTATCTGGTCGTGTCCAGGTTTCAGCAAATCGAATTGTTATCTGGTCAGGTCCAGGTTTCAGCAATTCGATCTTGAGGTTAACTGGTATTTGGTCGGGTCCAAGTTTCAGCAACTCAAACTGTTATCTGGTCGGGTCCAAGTTTCAGCAATTTGATCTTGAGGTTAACTGGTATCTAGTCGGGTCCAGATTTCTGCAACTTGAAATGTTATCTGGTCGGGTGTAGGTTTCAGTAATTGAAGAAGTTAAACTATTATTTGGTCGGGTCCAGGCTTTAGTAACTTAAAATTGAGATTTACTATTATCTGGTCGGGTCCAGGTTTCAGCAACTCAAAGTGTTATCTGGTCGGGTCCAGGTTTTAGCAATTGAAGAAGTTAAATTATTATCCAGTCGGGTCCAGACTTTAGTAACTTAAAATTGAGATTTATTGTTATCTGGTCGGGTCTAGGTTTCAGCAACTCAAACTGTTTTATGGTCGGGTCCAGGCTTTGTAGTAACTGAAGAAGTTAAACTATTATCCGGTCGGGTCCAGGCTTTAGTAACTTAAAATTGATATTTACTGTTATCTGGTCGGGTCCAAGTTTCAGCAACTCAAACGGTTTTCTGGTCGGATCCAGTCTTTGTAGTAACTAAAGAAGTTAAACTATTATCCGGTCGGATCTAGGCTTTAGTAACTTAAAATTGATATTTATTATTATCTGGTCGGGTCCAGGTTTCAGCAACTTAGATGAAATTAACTGTTATCTGGTCTAATTCCCGGCTTCACAGAAAATTGAAGTTAAACTATTATCTGGTCGGATTCCATGCTTCGCAAAAACTTACTTGAAAAGATGAAGTTAACTGTTATCTGGTCGGATTCCAGGCTTTGCAGTAACTTGTTTGAAAGGATGAAGTTAACTGTTATCTGGTTGGATTCCAGGCTTCACATTAACTTCTTGGGATATTAATGACTCTCTTGGGGAATGCAATGACTCTACCGGGGATTAATGGGTTTTGTCCATTGATTTGTAATAGTCTGAGAGGCAAACTCGAGCTGGGAAATTTGCAGTTTATTGGAGAAATAAACCCTGTTGAAGAGAATATTTTGACGAACTGTTGGGTAAGTGAATTCTGTAGGAAGAACTCCATAAGGCTTCTTCTTTTAAGACCAACTCAGCTGGGGAGAGGTTTTTCGAGAGATTGGAACTCTGGTTGGGGATTGCATGAATTTGTCTTTGTCGGGATAATCTTATTGAAGTATCTCTGTGGGGATATCCCAAATCCTTAAGGAGATACTTGTTACTATTTTTATGTATACATTTGTTAATAGTTTAATCATGCTTATATACATATGTTCATTCAATTTTAGTCATTGGACACTTTTGCACTCAAAACAGAAAAACAAAAAGTTTGCACTTCAAAGTATATTTGTATTGATGTTTGCCTATAAACATGCGTTTTTGTACAAGGAGACAGAGATCCTAGTAAGAGGAAATCGTCGAAGTAATGAAAGTAATACTAAGTGAAAACAAAAATAATAGCCACATGGAAGTGATCTCATTGTGTTCCAACTCCGCTATTGCCCCTATATCTTGAAACATCATCCCTCGTTGTTGAAAGAAGTCGATTGAATTGATCTTGGACCATTGAACTTGGACCTTGCTAATAACGTTGGGTGCAGAGATCTTATGGGACACAGTCATACACTTTGATCCTTAACTTTTTCCTAGACCTCCCTTTCAGGTTTTCAGTCCACCAGGATACCCTTTTGCCCAAGTCGCCCTTTCAGGTTTTCGACTTGACGGGTGTATAATCTTTTATATGTATCCCTAACTTTTGCCCGAACATTTTGGTTCACCGAGATACCCTTATTTTTGCCTAGGTATGTCAACCTAACGGGTCATTCTTTATGCGTAGTATTTTTTTGACTATGTCTGCATTCACATGATGTGGGAAATCTTTGTCGTCCATAGTAGTTAGCATCATGGCACCTCCAGAGAATACTTTCTTAACAACAAATGGCCCTTCATAAGTGGGAGTCCATTTGCCCCTGGGGTCGCCTTAAGGAAGAATGATGCGTTTTATTACCAAATCTCCAATCTGATATGCTCGAGGTTTGATCTTCTTGTTGAAAGCCTTGATCATACGCTTTTGATACATTCGACCATGACAAATGGCAACCAGCCTCTTTTCATCAATCAAGTTCAACTGATCCAATCTAGTTTTGAATCCATTCATCTTTGTCTAAATCTGCTTCTTTCATAATCCTTAAAGAAGGAATTTGAACTTCCACAAGCAGGACAACTTTCATGCCATAGACTAAAGAGAAAGGGGTTTCCCCAGTTGATGTTCGAGCCGAAGTACGGTAGCCATGAAGAAAAAATGGTAGCATCTCGTGCCAGTCTTTATGGGTCACCACCATCTTTTGCATAATCTTCTTTATGTTTTTATTAGCAGCTTCTATTGTGCCATTCATCTTAGGTCTGTACGGAGAAGAATTGTGATGCTTGATTTTGAACTAAGTGCAGAGCTCCGTAATCATAGCATTTTTGAGATTGGTTCCTGTTGTACCCCGAAATTTACCCTCATTTCTCAAAGGATCATCCTGGACCCTCAGGTTTACTTCTGTCAAGTTTCAAGTCTCAGATTACAGTTTTCTAATAAAGTCCTTCACAAGGGAAAATTGGTCAAAAGCACACTGAAAAAGTCAATCTTTGACTTTTTGATCAAAATCAAGTTTCGACAATCATATTTCATCAAGATAAGAAGTTGGTTCATCAAGAAATCAAAAGTCAGAAATTACTTTGAAAAAAATCAAATTTCTAAACACTTGGAAAATTTTCTAAGTATTAAGAAAATATGACAATTTCAGAACTTCTGGGCCAGATTTCACACAAGCACGATCAAAATTTGCAAAGACGGTTCAGAACATGACCCTTCAATCAAAATATATGGAAACTGTGTTCTTCGATCAGAACATGACTCTTCAGCATATGGAGACTATGTTCTACGCTTCGATCAGAGCATCACCCTTCGAATCTCATTCTGGCCTTCTTCGATCAGAACATCACCAAACCCCAAAACCTTGTTTGAGAAGTCTGTTGCACTGCTATAGGATAGTCCTACAACCATCTTCCACAACACTCCAAAGTGCTGCTGATCCAGTCCACGCCTGCATTTTTCTCAAACCTCATATTTTCACCAAATTAGCACATGAAAGTTGTGTTTAAAAAGCAATGGAACATTATGCCAAAAAGGTTTAAATCTTATTTGGTTTCCCCCTCAAAACCACAACAAACTCATATATAAATAAGTTGTTCCATCATATGTTTAGGGGGCTGGCTTTGGAAAGAAGGGAGTGATCAAATACAAAAAATAGAGAGAGAGAAAAAATTCCAAACATTCTCGAAACCTAGAATTCTCAAAACAATATTTTTGTTCTTCCCTTTAATTCAAAGAACATAAAATTTTATGTACCATTTCTTGCTGACCCCAGAAAATTCAAAGGCAGCAGCTCAGGTCCCAAACACACGTATCAGATTCAAGGTAAGTCATTTTGACTTTGAACTTTTCATTTCGAACATTATTAAATATGTAGATATCATAATGTTGAGATTGTACATATCATTGCCTAAGTAGAAAAAACTGTGGATCTGAACTTCTTGAAGAAAATCAGGCTCAGAATTAGGATTAGAACTTCTATAAATTGTTGTTGTGATATGGTGGGAGAACTGACTTGGGTGTTTTACATTTTATTGCAAATGTTGTGGTTAGCAAGAGTCGCCACTGACTTTTCTGTTATCCAATAAGGAAAGTCTGAAAAGAATAGGAAAGACCTTTAGAGATGTTTTCTTGAGTTCGGGGGGTAGATTATGAAAAGGGAAGGTATTAGCACCCTTTTCATACGTAGTTATCTACGGGCTCTTAGTTGCTTGCTAGATCACTTGCTTTTGTTTGAAAGTGTGCTTGTGGTGTGGGTTTTGAAAGTATTTTGAAAATGTCTTTGTAATGGTTCTCGTTTCTATAAGAACACGTACAAAGTGTTGTTTCGAAAATAGTTCAAAGAGGTGTTTATGGAATGTGTTTTTGAAAGTGATTTTGAAAATGTGTCTTTGTAATGGACCTCGTTTCTATAAGAACGCGTACAAAGTGTTGTCTTTTGAAAATGTTTCAAAATGAGAGTGTTGGTGTATAAATTTTTTTTGTTGTGAGTAAGCGAGCAACTAGGAGAAAATCTACCTACTCAAAAGGTCTTAGATGTTATTTTCCTCCTCCTTTAGATGTTTCTATCTTACCATTGATTTGATAAGAAGCCCCATTGTTGGATGTGAAGGGACGGGTGTGGGACGTTTGTATATTCATAGAAGGCAACCCATGGGACGTTTTAGTAATGTTGCTTTAGGGACTAGATCATTTACCGAAGGCAACATCGAGGGTTATCGAGGGAGTACGATCTTTTATCGAGGGTCTTTGTTAAAACGCCCATGTTCGAGGGACATGACTATTTTCCGAAGCAACAAGTGAGATTACCCTAAGGGTGCATGTGTGAATAGTGTGTTTGATTGCATGAATTTGTCTTTGATTTTTAGGTTGTCTACTTGTTGGTTTTATCTTTCCATACACACCTAATTACTAACATTTGTATAAAAAGTAATAAAAAGTGCAAAAAAATAAATCCTACACTATTACAACCATATTGAAGTGCATAAGAATATAAAGGCAAAAATAAGATAAAAAGAAGAAAAATGAGCTCCTCCGATTGGAGGAGAGCAGCCTTCAATTCTACTTTTGTTGGCCTCCTTCGATTAGGGACTAGCATCCAGCAAGTCAAGGCCTTCGATTGGGCCTTGGCAGCATTTGGTCATGGATTTCGATTGGGCTTGTCAACAGCTAGGCGTGCCTTCTGATTCTGCCTTGTTTCCTTATTTCCTTCTTTGATTGAGGATGGCAGCAGCAAGTCATGGCCTTTGATTCTGCCTTTCTGGGGCTTGGAAGTTAGCATGAGCCTGCGTTTTGGCTGGGCCTGGAAGTTGGCATTGAAGCCCAAGGCTTCGTTTCATGATTCTTTCCCCCTGTCTCTTTCGTTTGGGACATTAATAAATAACATGGCTTAAAGACATGTTAGCATTTGTCTAGTGGTCAAGTTAATTATTAAAGTATATTTAACAAAACTCAAGAAACAATAAACAAAAGATTAGCCATAAAACAAATTAAAGGGTGCAAACGAAAATGAGACCAAATATGTATACATGTTATGTTTAAAATGAATGATTCAAAGATAAGAGTTACTTACCTTATTTTAGCCTTGAATGGGTGTGGGACCTTGAGTGGAGGCCCTGAGTGTTTCCTAGATTCAAAGGGAAGGGCCTGAAGCTGGGCCTTGGATGCTAGATTCGAAGGAGGAAAGAAACAAGTGTTATGTTTCTTTCTACTGGATTCGAAGGGATGTAAAGTGTTTGTTCTTTATAATCGAGAAAAGGTGACAAGGGGATTTTGGGTTTGTTCTTCACAAGTGCTTACGGACTTGAGAGATTTTGTTGTGTTTTACATGTGGGGGGCCTCTTGGCAGTTGGGGTGCAGAAGATGTGACTTGTGCTTCTGGCCTTGCTTGTGCTCAGACCAAAATCAGATTCAAAGCTGATTTTGTGACTAAAGTAACTTTTATGAAAAAAAGGTACACATTCCTTTGCCAATTTATCCAAGAATGTTATTATCCTTCGAATAAACCTTCGAACCCTTAGGAAAACTATCACAAACTTGTGTAAACCTCTATTTATGTGAAGATTTGAAAGTAACATAGCCTGACAAGTAATATTTGGTCTTGGGTCGAATGCAAGAATGAGATCGAAGCATACTTGTTCGAAGAAAACCTTTGCCTCAGTCGAAGCTTGTGGTCAAAACAAGCTTACTCGAAGGAAGCTAATGCCCAGTCGAAGCTTGGATCAAAGAAAACACATTTTCCAATCGAAAGCTTATGTTTGAAGGAAGTATATTTCCCAATCAAAGCATGTGGATCGAAACAAACATAAAGGGAGTCATTTCCTGGTGTCTGTTTAGCATGAGGGAAGTTCCTGGCTTCTGAATCGAAGGGTGTTCTTTCAAGGGAAGTAAGAACTTAGTCAAATCTTGTATGAAGATATCTCTTGGCTCAAAAGAAGCTTGTGAGAGGCAAAGTCTGCAAGAGGCCCTTGGCACAAGTGGATTCGAAGGGTGCATATAGATGGTTACTTTGTCCCATTGAAACTTGTCCAAACGAAGCAAGCATGCAGGCAGCAAACTTGTCCAATCGAAGCAGGCTTGTAGGCAGTGTGCTTGGTGAATCGAAGGGTTTGCCTTGTAGGGGGAAACTTGTGGACAGCATGTCATGGCCTTCGATTGCGAGCATGCAAGCAGCAAACTTGTCCAATCGAAAGGTTGAATCGAAAGAGGCCTATTTTCTCCAAATTTGTCAAAATGTTATTTTTATCTGCTTTCTCCCTTTCTGACAGATTCCTTTTAATTTTGGTACTGGAAAATCCCAATTCACTTGTGCAAGCTTGAATCCTGAGAATCTTTGTGAGAAAACCCTTAAGAATTGAGAGGGAAAATTTTGGGGTACAACAGCTGCCCCTGTTCAATCTTCTTACACCTGAAGATTTAGATGGGCAAATCTGCCATTCATGACTTGAAGGTGGAAGATGATTGAACACTAGAGTGCCCAGAAATTTGCACTCGATGATGTGGTGGTTGATTGTGTAGGGAATGGGCTTAAAGATTCCATTTGGAGAAATGATGGATACTTGTTGGAGATGGGCTTATAGATGCCATCCAAAGGTGATTGTTGACAAAAATTAGATTAATTCTAAGCTTGACTTCAACTGGAAAAGAATCAGAATAAATCTTAGAGCGATTTATCTGAACCAGAAGAAATGTATACCAGAAAGAATCAGGATAAACTATTGAGAGATTTAAACTGAACCAACAGAGGTCTGGAAAAAATCAGAATAAATCTTGGGGAAATTTATCTGAACCAGAGAAAATATCTACCGGAAAGAATCAAGATAAACCGTTGAGAGATTTAAACTGAACCAGCAGAGGTCTGGAAAGAATCAGAATAAATATTGGAGCGATTTATCTGAACCAGAGAAAATGTCTACGGGAAAGAATTATGATAAACCGTTGAGAGATTTAAATTGAACCAGTAGAGGTCTTGAATTTTCTTTAACTGGAAATAATCAGAATAAATCTTGGAGCGATTTATTTGAACCAGAGAAAATGTCTACCGGAAAGAATCAGGATAAACCGTTCAGAGATTTAAACTGAACCAATAGAGGTCTGGAAAGAATCAGAATAAATCTTAGAGCGATTTATCTGAACCAGAGAAAATGTCTACTGAAAAGAATCAGGATTAATAGTTGAGAGATTTAAACTGAACCAGCAGAGGTCTTGAATTTTCTTTAACTGGAAAGAATCAGAATAAATCTTGGAGCGATTTATCTTAACCATAGAAAATGTATACGGGAAAGAATCAGGATAAACTGTTGAGAGATTCAATCTGAACCAGTAGAGGTCTTGAATTTTCTTTAACTAGAAAGAATTAGAATAAATCTTGGAGCGATTTATCTGAACCAGAGAAAATATCTACCAGAAAGAATTAGGATAAACCGTTGAGAGATTTAAACTGAACCAACAGAGGTCTTGGGATGAGTATAATATCCATAAATGAATTGTATCTGACTTTTATCTGAAAGGTGTACTGAATGAGCGTCAGAATGACATTCACGTCTGGATCGTATCTGGACTGTATTTGAGTGAGTGACATAATGACATCTGAATCTAGATCGTATCTGGACTGTATTTGAATGAGTGACAGAATGACATCTGAATCCGGATGGTATCTGGACTGTATTTGAATGAGTGACAGAATGATATCTGAATCTGGATCGTATCTGGACTGTATTTGAATGAGTGACAGAATGACATCTGAATCTGAATCATATATGGATTGTATTTGAAGGGATCTGGAGCAAGTATTAGAATGTCATCCATATATGGATCACATCTGAATTGTTTCTAAAAGAGAATCTGGAGTAAGTATCAGAATGTCAGCCATATCTGGATCGCATCTGAACTGTTTCTAGAAGAGAATCTTTGGTCGCCTGTCATTAACTGGGAGAAATAAATCTAACCAGATGAGGTATTTTTGATAATGATATGTGATGAAGGAATCTTGGACGATTACTACCTCAGAAAGATGATGAAGGAATCGTGGACGATTGCTACCCCAACAGGACGATGAAGGAATCTTGGATGATTACTACCTCAGCATGATAATGAAGGAATCTTGGATGATTACTACCTCAGCAGGATGATGAAGGAATCTTGGATGATTACTACCTCAGCAGGATGATGAAGGAATCTTGGACGATTACTACCTCAACAGGATGATGAAGGAATCTAATACGATTGCTACTCTAAAAAGATGATGAAGAAATCTTAGACGACTACTACCTCAGCAGGACGATGAAGGAATCTGAGACGATTGCTACTCCAAAAAGATGATGAAGGAATCTTAGACGATTACTACCTCAGCAGGATGATGAAGGAATCTTGGACGATTACTACCTCAGCAGGACGATGAAGGAATCTTAGGCGATTACTACTCCAAAAGATGATGAAGGAATCTTGGACGATTACTACCTCAGCAGGATGATGAAGGAATCTTGGACAATTACTACCTCATCCAGACGATGAAGGAATCTAAGACAATTACTACTCTAAAAGATGATGACCTTTATTTGTTGACCTTTTCCTGAAAAGGTAAAGGCAAAGTTGTATGCAATGGCATGGTGGATGAGATGCATTATGTAATGGTGTTCTAAAAAATGAGATTATGATGTATGCATTTATCATGTATGTAAATATGATGCATGAAGGGTGAAATTTTATTTGAATGTATCTTGGTCTGGGAAAATAAATCAATGACAAATGCTAGGGAGTTATTAAATCTTGAACTGTTGTTTGAAGAGTAGGTGTATCTTCAAACTTTGCTTAGAATTTTTCCACCAGAGATTCCTGTTTTATTGTTTGAGAAGAATTCCACTGGGGAATTTCGAAAACTCTTGTGGAGAGTGTTGATTCCTGTTCATGGAAAAGAGCCTGGGAGCCTTGGTTGTCCGTTGCTCTACTGGGGAGTCAAAGTTGAACTGATATCTGTAGCGATAGAAATGTTTAAGACTAATTCATTGGATTGACTAGACTTATATAGATCAAAATAAAAATCGTCACCGCGCTTTATTGTTTCCAAAGGAATGGGAAATAAGCGAATAACCCAAAAGAGGGGGGAAAGATTCAAGGTAAGGGGGTTGGTTATGCAAAGGGAAGGTATTAGCACCCTAAACATCTACGGTACTCCGCAGGAATCTCTTTGTAAAAATCTGTATATTTTGGCTATAAAACATTGTATGAAAAATAGATGGTGGAGGTGAGAAAAGAAGTATATATTTTTTTATAATTTTTGCACCCTCCGCGGTTGCGAACCTTTAGTGTCTACATACCACCTTTCATGCAATAGGGGGTCAGGGTACATGTGGTTCACCTTTAAAAAAATTTAAAACATAATTGTGTTGGTTGATTTTATGAGATAAGACATCATCGTCATTGTCCGTGTGGAAAACATACTTACTACCCACAATCATGAGAAAGGAGAATTTGCATCATCTCAAAGTGGAGGATATGGCTTGGATTTTAAAATCAACAATGCCTCACTCAACTTCCAAGTGGAAAATATCACTCTTCACTATATATTATAGAAGTATAGTTGTTTGCATCACTACAAGGATTGACAAGAGTCTAATCTTTTGGGAAAGGTTTTACAAATAAAAAAGTCGAAGTGGTAAAACGGTTTGAAATGATATTGATTGACTTTTAGTCTTCTTACAAAAAATGTCAAGGTATTATTAAGTTGATTGAATTTTATTTATGAAAATATTTTGAAAATGCATGGACATAAGTCCAAGTTTATTTTGAAAGTGGTTTAAGTTTTAAAAACAAGAAGAATTTTCAAAAGGAGGAAGAAGATTTTTGAAATTAAAGAAGATGGGAGGAGGAGAAGAGACTATCCTAAAACATAAGATAAAAGCTAGGGATAGGAACCATCTAACCAACAAGAAGCCAATACTTGACATTATGAGTCAAGATAGAATTATCATTCTTTAGATTGAATCCAAGCAAGCAAAAATATTAGACCTCTTGAGAGAACCAAACTTCAAGTGTATTAAGTCTTCACAAAAATTGGGCAGAGTAACGGCTGTATACGGGTGAATTCCAAATTATAGACAAACAATGTAATCACAATAAGCTGCACATAAAACAAACAAACAACCCAATGTCTTCAGATAAACCTTAAGAACTCCAGACAAAATATCAATTAAGGTCACAAGGTCTCGAAAATAGACCAAGGTTTCTAGTTCTAAGTCCAATGCTCCATAATGCCAAGGATAGTATCCAAATAGTCCAAGTTCATTAAAGGGTTTTTTGTGGTTCATGTTGATTATTAGGTGTCTTAGAAGAGAAATGAAAAGCTCAAGTGAGCAAAATAAAAATGACATGAAATGTAATGCTTAAAGTAAATGGTACATAAAGCATAAAAAATAAAAGGCAAAAAGTAAAAATAATTTAATAATTAGTTGTTAGTTGGATGACCATCTTGAAACTTGCATTTGGAACTCATTATAGGATTGGTAGAACCAAAGCTTCCACACAACAAATTGCATTTGCTTTTTGTCAAGTATATCATCCATTTGGAATCCTCAAAATTACCATTTAATGATCAACGATGTTTAAGTGATCCGCATTGAACAAAAGTGTTGTAGATCCAATAGAGGATTGGTAGAACCAAAGCCTCCACATAATGAATCTCAAGGTTATTGGATCAAGGAGATCAAATTAACATACTTGGGCTTGCAAACATAGGTTTGGGCCACGAATGATCATTTATTCGAATTGGGACAAAATTTGGCGCTATGTTAAGCAATCGTAAGTGGACTTATGTAGAAATCGCACCTATTTTAAGGCCGGTCAATAGCAATCTATGCACCATTTGTTTTGAGACATGATATAGAGATCATACTCCAATAACACTTAGTACAATAAGAAAGGGATAAGATGAAGAGGGGTGAGAAAGAACATACAAACCACATTTGAATTAAATTTCAATTAAACTATTATTAAAATCATTCATCCATTTTTATAGAGTTAAACTCAACACCATGGATCCAATGATGTTAACAAAGTTCATAATAAAAAATTCAACCAAAGATCAGCCAGAAAATAATCACAAAATAATATTGCATTTAGTATATACATTAAAAATGTTTTAAAATGTTTTAAAATAGAAAAAAAGATAAAAATATCAACTATATTCAAATTAATCAAGAAATAAAAAGTAAGACCATAGAAAAATCAGAAATGAACTAAAATAATTTTATAAAATTTTTGGTAATTTTTTAAAGTCATAAACTATTTTTAAAATTAAAAGTAATGAGTAAAATGAACTAAAAATGATTTAAAAAATACCAAAGTCAGAAATGAAAAATGAATGAGGTCACCAATATTTGTTACAATACCATTTGATCATTCCATAATTTTTTCATAATTAAAAAATGCATAAAAGTATTTTTAAACATTTAAAAAAATCAAATAAAGTGAAAATCTATAAAAAAAATATCAAAACACAATAAATTTGTGAAAAATTAAAAACCAGAAAGAGAAAATTCAAAAATATTTTTCATAATTTTTTCAGATTTTTGGACTAAATATGAATTTTCTATGATTTTTTAAATTTAAAACAATTAAATATAAACATCAGAAAAGAAAAATAAAGTCAAAAATATGTGGACCATTGGATGAGAGTCAAAATGTGTTAGTAATCAAATCCAAGGGATCTGGCGCGTTGTGCATATCATGGTCATTAGTGAATAAAGTATAGAATCATTAATTAAATCAGATTTTCAAAAAAACAGATGGTGCGTCTTTATTGGTTGGAAGATGACACGTTGGTCATCTTCAACCTCCATCCAACGTGAATTGCAGGTCTCTCAAACTGTAAAATCATAAGCTCAGACCTATGTCATTTGCTTCGTCTCTTCAAGACGAAGACAACCACGCTTTCACGAAATATTTATATAAATTATAGCTCAAGCAATTTGGAAGGAAAGTTTTAAAAAGGGATTTGAAATTTCATGGTCAAAACATGTTTCCATATAAAAGTAAGTGTTGCAACTAGAACCAGGGCAATGAGAGCATCACAATGATATCAAAGTTTTGAAGAATTGATGAAGAAATCTACCTATTGAAGTTGAGTTGCAGAGCTCTGAAACTGGACTTCTATGGAGCAATATAGGACACGATTCTTGAAGGTAATTATATGGTTAGCTTCAGGGAAGATTAAGGAAGGTAAATTGATAGAAAAATTGGATTGAAAAAGGCTTGAAAACAGATTTCAAAGTTGCAGAAATTTGAGTTATGGAACAAGTTTGGCAGAGTGATTCTGGTTATCCAAGCTTGAGAAAATGAATGAGGGATGACCCTTTATTTAGACGGAATCAAATGGAATGTCCAAGCGTGTGAAATGATGAAGTTTGGAGGGAAATCGTGTGAAGTTGCAAACAAGAAAGGTGTGACTTATAATTTGATCAAAACTCATCCAAAACGTGTGTTTCATTGTGCTAATCACTTATGGAAGTTCAATAAACATGTTTAGAGGCAAAAACACACAAACAAGTGTTTAGAAGCTAAATCAATGATTTCAAATTCCGACTTTTGAAGAAACTTCAGCTTCAAGTTACCAAGTTCAAATCAATGGCATTCCCAGCTCAAGGGGTCTTAGGGCATGATTCTTGATGCTTTAGAAAGATGATGTTACAAGCTTTGCAATGGAAGAAGAATGAAATAAAATGGATGCTTGAGCTGAAAATTTGCATTGAGTCAAAGTTGGAGAAAAAAGGGTTGACTTTCCATACTTAGAAATATTTCAAATTTTTCTTCAAAAGTGACCTATAATGTTTTGCATCCAAACATGGCCTTCCACTTGGAATTTTATCTTGACCAAAAAATATGGCATGAAATAGACCTCTTAAATGATACTTTGAAACTTGAACCATTCAAAATACCCAAAAATTTAGAGAGTTATGAATTGTTGAAGTTGACAAAAAATCATGAAATGACCTATAATCTTTTGTATCCTTAGGGCGTCTTCCATCCATTTTCTCACCTTGCATATAAAAGAAGGAATAAAGTTAACATACTCAAGATCATTATGGAAAAAGAGTGGGTCTAAGGGGATAAAAATTGACCAAGTTATGATCATTTGAAGTCACACATGAGAAATTGGGGGTTCATCTAGAGGACTTGTAATCTTTCTTCATTATCAAGTTTCTTCCACATGAAAACTCCTTGAAACTTTTGAAGTGATTTGTTAATAACCATTTGAAGAGAAGGATGTATTTGGAATCACTCAAAAATACCAAAAGATGAGCAAGATATACTTCTTTGAAGTTCAAAATCCTAGCTCCTAGATCAAGAAAATGCTTTGAGGAACCTTGACAATTTTGAACCACCTTCTTGTATCAACACTCTTGATTTGTAAATAGAAGTTATTGAGGATGAACATGAGAATTCATAGCTACCAAAATCACTTTAATATCTTGATAATATAGAGAAATATGTACTTGTGACCAATGGGAACAAGGCCTTGTCCAACAATGACAACTTCTTCAATCAATCCCTTGCATTTTTGAATCAATCTTGATAACTTGGAAATGTAGTGAACCAAAATAACCTTGCCATGCCATCCCTTCCAAAACAACTTCAATGGTAAGGTTTGGAATTCTCAAGCTTTATTGACTAGGGCATGTAAATAAACTCATGAACCCATGGAGCAATTTTCTACACCTCATTGCCTTTGCCTACATTATTAACAAGTAAGACAAACCAACATTGCATTTTATTAATTAAAAGGAAAATCAAGACAAATTATTCATGATCACAAAAGAAAACAAGTAAAGGTGCTTGGTGATTCCTCAAAGAGTAAAGCTAAAAATAGGGAGGAGAACTAAAAGCCCTAATGTGATCTTGTTGTGATTGAATCAACATGGTATGATGAGGGGATCTTAGGGGGGGAAATTGGGGTACAACAGCTGCCCTTATTTAAGTTTCTTCTATCTGAAGATACGAAGGTTAAAATTTTCGTTTCGATGCGATCAAAGATACTTAAATATAAAACAAACCCTATTTTTGGCCCTAAGATGCCATGCAATGCTTATGAGCATGAATGCGCATGAACAAAATGAAAGAGACGCAAAACACCGATGGGGATGTAACAAAGGAAATAAAGAAACAAAAGACAAACCCTACTAGGAAAATAAATCACTGGTGGATCCAAAGACCTGGCTCATAGAGGATGATAAAAAGTCAAAGGATACACCAACTTTTACTGAAAGCGAAACTACCAATGTTCAATGTAGGTAGAAAGAGGAAAGAAATAACAACACTGATGTTTACTAACAGTGAGCTACCATTGTTCATTGAAGGTAGAGAGAAAGAGTAATTGACGTTCACTGACCATGCACTACCAACTTTCACTGAAGGTAGAAGTAAAAAAATATCATAGCAACTCCGTTCACTGACGATGAACTACCAACGTTCACCGAGGGTAGCAAAAATATAACAATCACCAACTTTCACTGATGGTGACCTACCAACTTTCACTGAAGGTAGAAAGAGAATATATCATAGCATCGCCGTTCACTGACGATGAACTAACAATGTTCACCGAGGGTAGCAAAAATATAACAATCACCAACTTTCACTGAAGATAGAAAGAGAATATATCATAGCACCTCCGTTCACTGACGATGAACTACCAACGTTCACTGAGGGTAGAAAAAAGATAACAATCACCAACTTTCACTGAAGGTGACCTACCAACTTTCACTAAAGGTAGAAAGAGAATATATCATAGCACCGTCGTTCACTGACGATGAACTACCAACGTTCACTAAGGGTAGCAAAAAGATAACAATCACCAACTTTCACTGAAGGTGACCTACAAACATTCACTGAAGGTAGAAAGAGAATGTATCATAGCATCGCCATTCACTGATGGTGAACTACCAACGTTCACTGAGGGTAGCAAAAAGATAACAATCACCAACTTTCACTGAAGGTGACCTACCAACTTTAGATGAAGGTAGAAAGAGAATATATCATAGCATCGTCGTTCATTGATGATGAACTACCAACGTTCACTGAGGGTAGCAAAAAGATAACAATCACCAACTTTCATTGAAGGTGACTTACCAACTTTCACTGAAGGTAGAAAGAGAATATATCATAGCATCGCCATTCACTGATGATGAACTACCAACATTCGCTGAGGGTAGCAAAAAGATAACAATCACCAACTTTCATTGAAGGTGACCTACCAACTTTCACTGAAGGTAGAAAGATAATATATCATAGCATTGTTGTTCACTGACGATGAACTACCAACGTTCACTGAGGGTAGCAAAAAGATAACAAGTTTTTTTCCAAAATCCTGGCGTTTCGCCTAAAACGGGTATCAACTTCATCTTTCACAGTGAACTGTCTCTGCGATATTGAAAGTCTTACCATCCACTGGTGTAATGTGACAACGGACTGCAAACTATCCACTCATAGAGAAGATAGAAAAAAAGTTACGCCGACTTTTACAGGGAAGTACAAGTTTCTCAAATAAAGAGACCTGTTACTTATTGTTATAAGAAGGATTGTAAAAAATGATTTTCAGGGAACGCAATATGACTTCCTGGGGAATGAAATATGACCTCCTGGGGAAATGCCAATATATTCCTGCTGAGGAGATAAAGGTCTTCTCGTGAAAAATAAATGCACATTCTCAAACCAAAACTCGAAGATTTCAGACGTCCAAAGTAATAATATTGCTGGGAAAC
Source organism: Vicia faba (assembly GCA_948472305.1). Classification (NCBI taxonomy): domain Eukaryota; kingdom Viridiplantae; phylum Streptophyta; class Magnoliopsida; order Fabales; family Fabaceae; genus Vicia; species Vicia faba. Next base: position 596,240,988 of record OX451738.1, read on the forward strand.
AAAGATTCGATCCAGAAATAAACTGGAGTAAAACAGTCTACCAAAATACATTCTCTGAGAAATGAACTCAAGAAGAAAACCCAAATCATCCAGTTGAGGAGTTGTGCAGGAAGGCTAAAGCAAAAATCTTCCACAAGGGATAATTCAGTGGGGAAATTGAAAGAACATACACTTTCTGCTTAAGGCCAACACTCTATTGGAGAGAGGACAACACAACTCTACAAAACAGGGCAATACGTTCACAAAATAATAACAAATGTGAATGAGCAATGATTTGCCAAATTTAAGTATGCATGATGTATGTATAAATGTATGAGTGATATCGTGCATATGCTGACAAAACAGACATATAACACTGGGAGTAACCAGGCAAAACTAACTCGAGCACAAACAACCCTCGGCTAAATCACACCCAAGATGAAAATTCCAAGAAAAAGTAAGCACCAACTGAGGGAAAAAAATCCTACTGCATGGCTTAACTTCACTGGGGAGAAACGTAATCCGGAAGTAAACAAAACATAGCGAGAAAACAGTACAGATACAGACATATAACATCCTTCTCCAGGCTTCACCATGGAATAACACTCAGACTTCAACGGGGAAACAAATGTTTTCAAATGTAACGCTTCTATTGGGGATTGCAAAACTAATTTCAAGTAAATCAGATGGGCACCAAATCATCAAAACATTCACTGGGGAATTCAGGCCCATTTTGAAGGAGGAAAAACATACAAACTTCGCTAAGGCATATAATGCCTCATCATCAAGACATTAACTAGGGATTTTGTGTTGACTTTATTGGGGAGGTCAACACCATATTCTCAAAGGGAAAACCAATATACATTCTTCATTGGAGAAACCGGAGACACATGGTCTTTGAGAGTAATTATTGTACCAACTTCTCTGGGAAGAAAGAACTTCTATCAAACAAGTGAAACCTTCACTGGATAAATATTGGATTGAGTCTTCACATCGTGCAAACTCAAAAAAGAAGAAAGAAAATGAACCAAGACTTGACTGGGGGCGATGGAATCACAAACCCAATACAGCGAAAACATCCTGAGTAAACCTTCCCGGGGGAAACAAAAACTTCTCAAAACAACTAGAGTTCATCCATTCCTGGGATCACCACTTTTGTTTTTCTCTTCCATCACAAATTCTAAAGTAAAATAAAATTGTAAATTCTTTTTTAAGATCAATTTTGTTATTTAATATTTTCGCTTTGAAAATTATTATCAATAATAAATGGAGTCTTTGCAAGCTAAATAAAATAAGAAATATAAAGAATTTAGTAAAAGCTCAAATTTCATTAATAGAATGGTAGTCTGTGAATGGCGAGACTCCATGGATGATTACAAAGTTAAAAAAAATGGTAATATAAATAGAAAAGATGCATTGAGATGCAATGACCACTATCCCTTCTAACAACTTTTGAAATCCTGAGCAGCAGCTTCTGTTGAAGTATGATGAGGATCCAAGAAGATTGTTGCTTCAATGATTGAGTCTTGTCTGATGTAGTTACTTGCCAAGAAAGTCCCTAACTTTTGCCTAAGCTGCCCTTGCGGGTTTTCAACTTAGCGGGAAATTTATTCTGTTTATGTCTCTAATTTTTTCCTAGACCGCCCTTTCGGGTTTTCAGCCTACCGAGACGCTCTTTTTTTCCTAAGCATCCCTTTCGGGTTTTCAACTTAGCGAGATGTTCTTTTATTTCTTTAGGCGAAGTATTTCTTGACTGCATCAGAATTCATGGTATGTGGGAACTCCTCGCCATCCATAGTTTCAAGAATTAATGCACCGTCAGAGAAGGCTTTCTTTACAATGTATGGGCCTTCAAAATTGGGAGTCCACTTGTCCCTAGAATCAACATTAAAAGACATGATCTTCCTGAGCACGAGGTCGCCTTCTCTGAATTTACGAGGCTTGACCTTTTAATCAAAAGCTTTCTTCATTCTATTATGATATAACTGTCCATGACACAAAGTTGTCATTCTCTTCTCTTCAATCAAATTCAATTGGTCAAACCTATTCTGGACCCATTTAGCCTATGACAACTTGGTTTCCATTATCACTCACAAAGAGGGAATCTCAACCTCAATTGGGAGTACCGCTTCCATTCTGTACACAAGGTAGAACGGGGTTGCTCCTGTTGAAGTGCGGACAGATGTCTGATATCCATGCAAAGCAAAAGGGAGCATTTCATGCCAATCCTTATAAGTAATAACCATCTTCTGGATAATCTTCTTGATATTCTTATTAGCATCTTCAATAACACCATTCATCTTTGGTATGTACGGAGATGTATTGTGATGGACAATCTTGAATTCCTCACAAAGTTATGCCATCATCTTGTTGTTCAGATTTGATCCATTGTTAGTGATAATTCTGCTCGGCACACCATACCGACATATAAGATTATTCTTAATGAAACACACAACCACCTGCTTGGTAACGTTAGCATATGAGGCAGCTTCCACCCATTTGGTGAAGTAATCAATTGCTACAAAGATGAAATGGTGTCCATTCGAAGCATTGGATTCTATCATCCCAATCATGTCAATACCCCACATAGAGAAAGTCCATGGGAAAGATATCACATTGAGAAGTGTTGGAGGCACATGAACCTTGTCCGCATAGATCTAGCATTTATGACACTGCTTTGCAAATTTGTAACAATCAGATTCCATTGTCAGCCAATAGTAACCCGCCCTTAGCATCTTTTTAGCCATCGAATGTCCATTGGCATGAGTGCCAAATGAACCTTCATGAATCTCATGCATCAACATGTCTACTCCGTGTCTATCCACGCATCTGAGCAAGACCATGTAATAATTTCTCTTGTAGAACACATTTTCACTGAGGAAGAAGCCGTCAGCCAATCTTCTCAATGTCTTTCTATCTTTATTCGATGCACCTATCGGGTATTCCTGAGTCTAGAGAAAATGCTTGATATCATAATACCAAGGTTTCTCATCTACTACCTCTTCTGTTGTAAACACAGGATCAAGCCTATCCAGTCGATGAACTATAATTCGAGGTATATCATTCCAAGTATTCACTTGATACATAGAAGCCAGAGTTACTAGAGCATCCGCCATTTGATTTTCGTCTCTGGCGTTGTGATGGAATTCAACTTTATTAAAGAAGGGTAAAAATCTTCTAGCATAAGATTTGTAGGGGATCAAGCTGGGGTGACGAGTATCCCACTCTCCTTTAATCTGATTTATTACCAAAGTTGAATCGCCATACACATATAGAATTTTAATTCTGAGATCAATAGCTTCCTTGAGACCCATGATGCAAGCCTCATATTCTGCCATATTATTAGTACAATCAAATGTCAATCTTACAGTAAAAGGAATGTGTGATCCAAGTGGAGTGACAATCACAGCACCAATCCCTTTACCATAAGCATTCACAGCTCCATCAAATATCATGCTCCGGAGAGATTCAGAATCAGGACCTTCCTCAAGCAATGGTTCATCACAATCTTTCACTTTTAGAAACATCACATCCTCATCGGGGAAATGATACTTCACAGACTGATAATCATCAACTAGTTGGTGAGCAAGATAATCTGCCAACACACTGCTTTTAATAACTTTTTGAGTGCGGTATTCGATGTCATATTCAGATAACAGCATCTGCCAGCGGGAAATTCTCTAAGTGAGAGCAGGATTTTCAAAAATGTACTTGATTGGATCCATTTTGCAGATCAACCAAGTTGTGTGATTCAACATATACTTTCGCAAACGTTTTTCCGCCTAGGCCAGAGCACAACATGTCTTTTCCAGCATGGAATACCTCGACTCACAATCAATAAACTTTTTATTGACATAATAAATGGCATACTCTTTCTTCCCCATTTCATCTTGTTGTCCCTGAATACAGTCCATGGAATTATCTAACACTGTCAGATACATAATCAATGGTCTTCCTTCAACAGGAGGGAGCAAGATAGGAGGTTCAAGCAGATATTCTTTAATACTTTCAAATTCCCTTTGGCATTCATCCGTCCACACACAACCTTGATCTTTCTTTAACAACTTAAAGATTGGTTCACATGTTGCAGTCATGTGAGAAATGAATCTGGAAATATAATTCAAACACCCGAGGAACCCTCTGACTTGCTTTTTAGTTCTCGGAACTGGCATCTCTTGAATTACTTTGACTTTGTCAGGGTCAACGTCAATTCCTTTCTTGCTAACAATGAAACCTAACAATTTCCCTAATCGAACATCGAAGGTACATTTATTTGGATTCAAGTGGAGACGATACTTCCTCAAACGCTGAAACAACTTCAACAAATCTTCTACATGCCCTTCTTCAGTATGGGATTTAGAACTCATATCATCAACATATACCTCAATTTCCTTGTGCATCAGATTATGGAATAGGGTTGTCATAGCCCTCTGGTACGTTGCACCAGCGTTCTTCAACCCGGAGGGCATCACTCTGTAACAGAATGTTCCCCGGGGTGTGATAAACATTGTTTTTTCCATGTCCTCTGGAGCCATTCTTGTTTGATTATACCCAAAAATCCGTCCATGAACGAGAATACTTTGAATTTTGTTGTGCTATCCACTAACATGTCAATGTGTGGCAATGTAAAATCATATTTTGGACTAGCTTTATTTAGATCTCTATAATCTACGCACATGCAAACTTTTCCGACTTTCTTCGGTACTGGGACAATATTGGCAATCCATTGAGGGTATAATGATGTCACAAGAAAACTGGCATTAATCTGCTTTAGAGCTTCCTCTTTGATCTTCAATGCCATATCTAGGTGAGTTCTTTGCAACTTCTGTTTGATTGGTGGACACTCTCGCTTTAATGGCAAACGGTGCTCTACAATATCTGTATCTAGACCAGACATATCTTGGTAAGACCAAGAAAAAATGTCCACATACCCTTTCAGCAACTCAATCAATCTTTTCTTCACATCAGGATGCAGTAACGCTCCAATCTTGACTTCGTTCGAATCTTCTTCTGAACCCAAATTGATTACTTCCAATGGATCTTTATATGGATGAATGGAATTCTCCTCGTGCTCAAGCCACCGTGAGACCACTTCCAGAATCTCATAATAGTCTTCTTCTTCGGCCCCATACACAGGACATTCAAAGTTGGGAGAGGGTGTAGGGTTATTGTATTCAACGGGTTTTTTAATTAATTTGCACATATGATTTATGATTGTTTTTAGAAACTGACACATATAACAAGTGATCATGCATATTGAATTTCAGTTATTATTTATTTTGAAAGGTTTTTTCTGATTACCATTTTCCAAGAAAAAGCAGAAAATAAAGACATAATTTGGGAAACAAAGACAACTTTTATTATTGATTTTAAAAGTCACAGCAAACAGATAAGCCCATACAATATTAATACTTCCACCTTGGGAAGAGTGAAAGATTTTTAAAAAAAGATTAACAAGAAAAATTACTTTAAAACATGTATGCGAGAGAGAACGTCAATGGTGATCCAGTTATGAACCCTAACTCTGTGCGTCACGTAATTAAGCATTTTTGGCTCTACTTTATCTTCCGCAATGGCATTAATCCTGGAATCAGTTGGATGAAGATAACCCCCACTATGAAAGATGTCTTGATACTTTCCTGCAACATACTTCGGCTTCATGCTCTTACCTTTGTCATTATTCAAAGAGAACCCCAAGCCAGCTCTGTTCTTGTTTACAGGTGGATCCATAATTTGTCCCCATACCTCACTATGACCATTACGCACAACTTTATGTGCATCCTTAAGTGAAACCATGGAATTCTCATTTCCTCTTATGTTATCAATGGATAAAGCTTGGAATTGGGTTCTAACAGCAGCTTCATCTGCCTCCACAATGCTGAAAGAGGACAAATGAGATATCAATAACGCTTGTTCTCTATTTATAATTACCACTTTTCCTTCATGTATAAACTTCAACTTCTGGTGTAAAGTCAAAGTGATAGCTCCTGCCTCATGTATCCAAGGTCGTCCTAGCAAGCAGCTATAAGCGGGTACAATATCCATGACATGGAAAGTAATCTGAAACAAATGTGGGCCTATATGAATGGGCAAGTCCACTTCACCAATAACAGATTTCCTTGATCCATCAAAGGCTTTCACAATAATACCACTTGGGCGCATGGGCGTTCCTTGATATTTCAACTTCATAAGTGTGCTCCTTGGTATAACGTTTAAAGTGGATCCATTATCAATCAACATATTGGATAGTGAATCATTATTGAAGTTCATAGAGATGTGGAGGGCCAAGTTATGATTCCTTCCTTCATCTGGAAATTCATCGTCACAGAAACTCAAGTTATTACATGACGAAATGTTCCCTACTATACTGCTGAATTGGTCTATAGGCATGTCACTTTCCATGAAAGCTTGGTCCAATACCCTCATCAGAGATTCTATATGAGCAGAGGAGTTCATCAATAAAGCCCAGATGGATATTTTTGAAGGAGTCTGCAATAGCTTATCTATAATTCTATAGTCTCTCATCTTGATTATCTTCAAAATATCATCCACCTCCTTCTCTAGCGTAGCTCCACTAGATGCACCCACTGCCTTCTTGGGTTCAACATTTTCAAAAATTTTCTTTCTAAAACTAACATCTCCATGAATAACTGGTGCAAATACAATAGGCATTGGCTGGATGGGAACTTCCACACCATCCTCTAAGATTGTAGCGTTATATTTGTAGGGTACAACCTTATATGACTTGTAGGGGACAGGACTCGACAAACTAATCACCAGTGGAGTAACAGCTGGCTTGCTATGATACTGAACTTCAAAATGGGCGGGTGCACCAAAATAAGGCATAATGACGTTTACCCCTTCTTTAACACAATCAGTCATTATGGAGTCATCTCTGGAAAACAAATCTTCATCCAAGGAAAAGAACTCATCTGCAGAGGCATACTCATCATCCGACTCTTCTTCAGCCAAACAAACCTCAATCATATTAACTTCATGGTAATAATCCCTTTGACTTGTAACCTCGATAGTTCCATTATCCAACAACAACTGAACACCTTTCCTCACGATTGAACATCCTCGGGAGTCCAGTCAGCAAATTTGGAAAGATCTATACTGATGTTCCACCTGACCAGCCACGTGGCAGAAAGTAGCATGCAATTGTACAAGATCCCCATTCATTTACTCCACATCAAAAATTATGAACTCTCCAGGACATCCAGAAACCATGTTCACTTCCTCTTCATACTCTGCCCTAGGCCTGATTATGTGGATGAGGCCCTCATCCATCATCTCCTGCAAATTAGCCTTTATCTTATCGCAACCATGTATGTTTATACTGCAAATAGCATAACCGGAATGGTCATGTGTATAGTAGCTAAATTCACAGAGGTATGCATGCATTTTCACCAAATCTCCTCTAACCAGATGAATATCAAAAATCCAGAAGTCGCCTGGACAACCGGCCACCATGTTCACAGCATTCTCTCTTCCATGCTTGGGTAGAGGATTGTCTTTCACATTATGGCCCACATCCTTGAAATATAGAATACCATACTTCACCAATTTCTGCACCTAAGTCTTCAAAGGATAGAAATTCTCAACATTATGCCCTGGTGCTCCCTGATGAAAAGCACATGTTTGGTCTGCTTTGTAATACCAAGGCAATGGTGATGGTACAACGGGAGGTGGTCGGGTATGAACCAACTTCTTCTGAATTAATGCCGGCAGTAACTCTGTATAACTTATAGGAATAGGTTCATAACTCTCCCTTCTCTGATTATTCCTTTGATTCCCCTGTTGGGATGGTCTCTGATAAGCAACGGTGGTCGGAGCTACACCAACAACTGGAGTAACTGAGGCAACTTACTGATGACGCTGATAATTTCTTCTAGGAGGATTAACCCTCCTCTCTTGCATAACATAATTTGTATCCCCTTCCTTCTTCTTGGTAAACCCATAAGATGGCTTCTTCGTACCTCCAGATCCTTCACTCTTCATTAAATGGCCCTCTCTTACAACCTCTTCTAAACGGATACCCATGCCTACCATTTCAGTAAAGTCACTTGGCGCACTTGCTACCATCCTCTCATAGTAGAAAGCACCCAGAGTCTTCAAGAAAATCTTAGTCATCTACTTATCTTCCATGGGAGGAATCACTTGGGCGGCTACCTCACGCCATCTCTGTGCATATTCTTTGAATGATTCCCTGTCTTTCTGAACCATGGCCCTGAGTTGATCACGATCAGGCGCCATGTCCATGTTGTATTTGTATTATTTGATAAATGCTTATCCCAAGTCATTGAAAGTATGGATATTGATTCTGTCCAAACTCATATACCATTTCAACGCAACACCAGTCAAACTATCCTTAAAAAAGTGAATCAGCAAGCGCTGATCATTAGTGTGGGTAGACATTCTTCTTACATACATCACAAGATGAGCACAAGGGAAAGTGTTTCCCATGTACTTCTCGAACTCCGGGACTTTAAACTTTGCAGGTATCTTAACATTAAGGACCAAGCATAATTCATTCACATTCTGCCCGAATAACTCTTTTCCCCTGAGGGCCTTCATATCCCTCTGCATATTGTCAAACTGCTCTTGAAAATCATACATTCTGTCATAAAGATCCAAGTCTTCACTTGGTGAAGGAAAAGGACGACACAACATCATTAACAAATGGAACCAAATTCACCGAAGGACGCGCAGCAGGAGAAACATGCACCATATGAGGTGTAGGAGTAACAGTAGTCTGAACAACTGGAGCTTCTTGAGGACCAAGATTGAAACCTTCAGGTGCAAAATTCTCTGGCATTCCACATGGATAACCTTGAGGCATGTGATTCTGAACAACAGTTGGGGTAGCAAACGCAGGAACAGTCAGAGCTTCAGCAATAGTCCTTGTTAGTTGAGGTTGAACACTCGGTGGCTGATTCTGAGCAGCCACCAGAGATTCCATCAGAGCAGTAAGATTGGCCATTCCGGCCTTCAAAGCAGAAACCTCCTCGCGCAGCTTGCAAATCTCTTGTTCTAAGTTGTCCATCTTCCTTTTGAAATTAGACCGATTGTTGTAGTGGTGGGTCAACTTGCGGAACAAAGTAAAGAAGCTTGGTAAGACACCTGGATATGCAAAGAAATGCAATAAATATGTGTAATATGATGCATGATATGTGGTGCACGTGATTTATTTTTATTATTAATATTTCAAGGGACTTAAAGATTTATAGACGCATTGCAAATATCAAAGTAATAACACATTTAAAATACTGAAAGTTCTTATTATAATAACTTCAAAATAGGTTACAAGTCTCAATAATCCCAATTAAAAGATGAAAATAAAGCCTAAAACCCTGAGAAGTAAAGCTGTCGGAGATCACCCTATACAGTGGCGTTTCCCTGTAAGCTTGGCATTATGAGCCTTCAACATCTGGTTTTCTTCCGCATACCTAGTGGCAACCTCCTTCCAATCTCCTGAATTATAAAGTGAGCAACTAGCATCTGACTGAGGCTTAGGAGAAAATAAATCCCCTTGCCTCTCCATGGTCTCTACCGCTCGATTCTCAAGGATCTCAATCAAGTCGTCTTTCTCCTTCAAGTCTGCTCTATAGGAAATCTCTAAAGTTTGGCACTTATTCTTCCAAGCATCCTTTTCCTGCTGCATTCTGACCAAAGCAAGTTGTAGCTCTTCTATATCATCCAATAAGGGAGGAGTGATCTTTGCAAACAAATCAGGCATAGGTGTTTCCCGAGATAACGACATCTTCAACTGAATAGCTCTTGTTTGGACCCACTGAGGATAAGGTTCCAAATAAACATCCCCTCTTGGTCCCAAATCTTTCCTACTCTTCTTATGAATGTGACGTCAGGCCTTCATAATCTTCTCCCTAGCTTCCTTATGGTCTTCTCCCTCCTTCATAAAGAAACTACTCAAATGAATACTATTTGGTTTATCGCTCATCGGATAACCAAGTTGTCGTCGTGCAAGAACAGGGTTATAGTTATTTCCTCCCTTTGTACCAAGAAGAGGTACATTGGGGAAACTACCACAACTGTCAACAATCTCTATATTCTGGTAATCTTGATGATACCAATCAATATCCGAGTGAGTAAGTTCCATGATCTTAGGAGCCCATCGGGGTTCCTTCCTGACATTCCAAAAAGCATCAGACTGAGGCATATGAGAGATAAACCACTGGTACAACAAAGGCGTGCAACAGATAATCATCCCCCCATGATAAGAATTCTGAAGATGAATAGAGTAATAAGCATCACCCAACAATGTAGGAAATGGGTCTCCAATCATGAAGATCCTGATAGGATTAACGTCAACAAACTTAGCCACATTAAGAAATAAAAACAACCCGTAAGCAAGTAGAGCAAAGTTGGTCTCGAAAGCGACTGTACTCTTCATCCTGGAAAAGTAACAAGCTTTCTCCAATAAGAACTGTGGTGGTAATCCTCTAATCCCTCCTTTAGTAGTCATATGGGCTTCCACCGCAGACTTCCCCAGATGGATCAAAGCAGCAATCTCATGTGGTTTTGGCTCACCCTCTAAACCAGTAAAAGGAACGCGATCGGTAACTGGTAAATCCAGCAGATAAGAATACTCCTCTAGTGTAGGCATCAACTGATAGTCGGGGAAAGTAAAGCAATGATACATCAGATCATAGAACTGGACCAAGGTCGAGAGAATACCATCCTTCATCTTAAGCTTCATAAGAGGAATAATGGATCCATACTTCTTCCGAAAATCTGCAGAACACTCAATCTCGAGAATTAGAAACTCATATATCTTGGGATCCTTGAAACTATATTATCCGGTCTTTCTTTTTCCAGAATCCATGGTCAAAAGGTACCTAAGATATTCACAAATGGTCAACTTTCAAGTCCCTCGAAATAGAATTTCTTCAAAAGATGCTTATGAGTGCATGGATGCATGATGCAACAATCACACACAAGATCACACAAATATGGTTCATAGGTTCAACGTCACGAGGATGATGTTTAAGGTACTACCCATAAGGTATGGTATAAAAGTTATCACCTGCCAAATAAGGTTCTAGAGGTTCCCAGAGTCTACATCCTTCCTTCGGATATTACCAACTTCCTTATTAACTCGGTAATTAGTAATATTCTCAAGAAAAAATCGTACGAGTGTAGTATCGCGTGACAACTATTTCTGGATTACTCTATCATAGCTACCGCACTACACCTAAAAGGCCAGGATGGGTTAAGTATTCTACGGTCTTCAGCTTCAGCAGGCTCCCAGCTCGAAAGCAGTACGTCTTCCCGATTACTCGGTAAACGACACTACAGTCAAAGGGGGCTCCACTGAGTGGGGGATCTCATGCCTCCTTTTTTGGGATTACTCCCTCAAAGTTAATATGACTATACCGCCCGTCCTAACTTAAAGTTTGCCCAAGTCTGGGTATAGGACTTATGAGTAATCACCAAGCTCCCTGAAGACCAGGAAAATCCAAACAAACATATATACAACATATAACATATAAATAACAATAGCACATATAAAGATATAAACAAATATAGGTTTAACCCACTTAAGACTAAGTCATTGGATTGACTAGACTTATACAGATCAAAATAAAAATCACCACCGCGCTTTATTGTTTCCAAAGGAATGGGAAAAGAGAGAATAACCCAAAAGAAGGGGGAAAGATTCAAGGTATGTGGGTTGGTTATGCAAAGGGAAGGTATTAGCACCCTAAATATCTACGGTAATCCACATGAACCTCTTTGTAAAAATCTGTATAATTTGGCTATAAAATGTTGTATGAAAAATAGATGGTGGAGGTGAGAAATGAAGTATATATTTTTTATAATTTTTTCACCCACCGCGGTTGCGAACCTTTAGTGCCTACGTACCATCTTTCGTCCAATAGGGGATCAGGGTACACGTAGTTCACGTTTAAAAAATTATAAAACATAATTGTGTTGGTTGATTTTTATGAGATAAGACATCATCGTCATTGTCCGTGTGAAAAACATGCTTACTACCCACAATCATGAGAAAGGAGAATTTGCATCATCTCAAAGTGGAGGATATGGCTTGGATTTTAAAATCAACAATGCCTCACTCAACCCCCAAGTGGAAAATACATCTCTTCACTACATATTGTAGAAGTATAGTTGTTTGCATCACTACAAGGATTGACAAGAGTCTAATCTTTTGAGAAATTTTTACAAATAAAAAAGCCGAAGTAGCAAAATGGTTTGAAATGATATTGATTGACTTTTAGTCTTCTTACAAAAAATGTCAAGGTATTATTAAGTTGATTGAAGTTTATTTATGAAAATATTTTGAAAATGTGTGGACATAAGTCCAAGTTTATTATGAAAGTGGTTCAAGTTTTAAAAACAAGAAGAAATTTTAAAAGGAGAAAGAAGATTTTTGAAATTAAAGAAGATGGGAGGATAAGAAGAGACTATCCTAAAGCATAAGATAAAAGCTAGGGATAGGAACCATCTAACTAACAAGAAGCCAATACTTGACATTATGAGTCAAGATAGAATTCTCATTATTTGGATTGAAACCAAGCAAGCAAAAATACTAGACTTCTTGAGAGAACCAAACTTCAAGTGTATTAAGTCTTCACAAAAATTGGGCAGAGTAACGGCTGTATACGGGTGAATTCCAAATTACAGACAAAGAATGTAATCACAATAACCTGCACACAAAATAAAAAAATAACCCAATGTCTTGAGGTAAACCTCAATAACTCTAGACAAAATATCAATTAAGGTCACAAGGTCTCCAACATAGGCCACAGTTTCTAATCCTAAGTCCAAGAAGTCCAATGCTCCATAATGCCAAGGATAGTATCCAAATAGTCCAAGTATCATTAAAGGTTTTTTTTTATGGTTCATGTTGATTATTAGGTGTCTTAGAAGAGAAAAGAAAAGCTCAAGTGAGCAAAATAAAAATGACATGAAATGTAATGCTTAAAGTAAATGGTACATAAAGCATAAAAAATAAAAGGCATAAAGTAAAAACAATTTAATAATTAGTGGTTAGTTGGATGACCATCTTGAAACTTGCATTTGGAACTCATTAGAGGATTGGTAGAACCAAAGCTTCCACACAACAAGTTGCATTTTATTTTTGTCAAGTATATCATCCATTTGGAATCCTCAAAAGTACCATTTAATAATCAATGATGTTTAAGTGATCCGTGTTGACCAAAAGTGTTGTAGATCCATTAGAGGATTGGTAGAACCAAAGCCTCCACACAATGAATCTCAAGGTTATTTGATCAAAGAGATCAAATTAGCATACTTGGGCTTGCAAACATAGGTTTGGGCCATGAATGATAATTTATTCGAATCGGGACAAAATTTAGCGCTATATTAAGCAATCGTAAGTGGACTTATGTAGAAGTCACACCTATTTTGAGGACGGTAAATAGCAATCTATGCACCATTTGTTTTGAAACATGATATAGAGATCATGCTCCAATAACACTTAGTGCAATAAGAAAGGGATAAGATGAAGAGGGGTGGGAAAGAACATATAAACCACATTTGAATTAAATTTCAATTAAACTATTTGTCAGGAATAAAAAAATGAATGAGGTCACCAATATTTGTCACAATATTATTGGATCATTCCATAATTTTTTCAGAATTAAAAAATGCATAAAAGTATTTTTAAACATTTAAAACAAATCAAATAAAGTGAAAATTTAAAAAAAATATCAAAACACAATAAAATTTTGAAAAATTAAAAATCAGAAAGAGAAAATCCAAAAATATTTTTCAGATTTTTGGACTAAAAATGAATTTTCTATTATTTTTTGAAATTTAAAACAATTAAATATAAAAATTAGAAAAGAAAAATAAAGTAAAAAATATGTGTACCATTGGATGAGAGTCAAAACACGTTAGTAATCAAATCCAAGGGATCTGGCACATTGTGCATATCATGGTCATTAGTGAATAAAGCATAAAATCATTAATTAAATCAGATTTTCAAAAAAACAGATGGCGCGCCTTCATTGGTTGGAAGATGACACATTGGTCATCTTTAACCTCTAGTCAGCGTGAATTTCAGGTCTCTCAAACTGTAAAATCAGAAGCTCAGACCTATGTCATTCGCTTCGTCTCTTCAAGACAAAGGCAACCACACCTTCGCGAAATATTTATATAAACTGTAGCTCAAGCAATTTGGAAGGAAAGTTTTGAAAAGGGATTTGAAATTTCATGGTCAAAACATGATTCCAGATAAAAGTAAGTGTTGTAACTAGAACCAGGGCAATGAGAGCATCACAATGATATCAAATTTTTGAAGAATTGATGAAGAAATCTACCTATTAAAGTTGAGTTACAGAGCTCTGAAACTGAACTTCTAAGGAGCAATATAGGGCACAATTCTTGAAGGTAATTATATGGTTAGCTTCAGGGAAGATTAAGGAAGGTAAATTGATAGAAAAATTATATTGAAAAAGGCTTGAAAACAGATTTCGAAGTTGCAGAAATTTGAGTTATGGAACAAGTTTGGCAGGGTGATTTTGGCTATCCAAGCTTGAGAAAATGAATGAGGGATGACCCTCTATTTATAGGGAAGCAAATGGAATGTCCAAGCGTGTGAAACGATGAAATTTTGAGGGAAATCGTGTGAAGTTGCAAACAAGAAAAGTGTGACTTCTAATTTGATCAAAACTCATCCAAAATGCGCGTTGTGCTAATCACTTCTGGAAGTTCACTAAACATGTTTAGAGGCAATAACACGCAAAAACAAAGTGTTTAGAAGCTAAATTAATGATTTCAAATTCTGACTTTTGATAAAACTTCAGTTTCAAGTTACCAAGTTCAAATCAATGGCATTCTCAGCTCAAGGGGTCTTAGGGCATGATTCTTGATGCTTTAGAAAGATGATGTTACAAGCTTTACAATGGAAAAATAATTAAATCAAATGGATACTTGAGCTGAAAGTTGCATTGAGTCAAAGTTGGAGAAAAAGGGGTTGACTTTCCATACTTAAAAATATTTCAATTTTTTCTTCAAAAGTGACCTATAATGTTTTGCATCCAAACATGGCCTTCCACTTGGAATTTTCTCTTGACCAAAAAAGATGGCATGAAATAGACCTCTTAAATGACACTTTGAAACGTGAACCATTCAAAACCTCCAAAAATTGAGAGAGTTATGAATTGTTGAAGTTGGCAAAAAATCATGAAATGACCTATAATCGTTTGTATCCTTAGGGCATCTTCCATCCATTTTCTCACATTTCATATAAAATAAAGAATAAATTTCACATCCTCAAGATCATTATGGAAAAAGAGTGGGGCCAAGGTAATAAAAATTGACGAAGTTATGATCATTTGAAGTCACACATGAGAAATTGGGGGAGGACTTGTAATCTTTCTTCTTCATCAAGTTTCTTCCACATGAAAACTCATTGAAACTTTTGAAGTGATTTGTTAATAACCCTTTGAATATAAGGATGTCTTTGGAATCACTCAAAAATACCAAAAGATGAGCAAGATATACTTCTTTGAAGTTCAAAATCCTAGCTCCTAGATCAAGAAAATGCTTTGAGGAACCTTAACAATTTTGAACCACCTTCTTGTACCAACACTCTTGCTTTGTAAATAGAATTTATTAAGGACGAACATGATAATTCATAGCTACCAAAACCACTTCCATATCTTGAGAATTTAGAAAAATATGTACTTGTGACCAATGGGAACAAGGCCTTGTCCAACCATGACAACTTCTTCAATCAATCCCTTGCACTTTTGAATCAATATTGATAACTTGGAAATGTAGTGAAACAAAATAACCTTTCCATGCCATCCCTTCCAAAACAACTTCAATGGTGAGGTTTGGACTTCTCAAGCTTTATTGACTAGGGCATGGAAATAAACTCATGAACCCATGGAGCAACTTGCTACACCTCATTGCATTTGCCTACATTATTAACAAGTAAGATAAACCATCATTGCATTTTATTAATTAAAAGGAAAATCAAGACAAAATATTCATGATCACAAAATAAAACAAGTCAAGGTTCTTGGTGATTCCTCAAAGAGTAAATCTAAAAATAGGGAGGAGAACCAAAAGCCCTAATGAGATCTTGTTGTGATTGAATCAACATGGTATGGTGAGGGGATCTTAGGGGGGAAATTTGGGTACAACAGCATCTGGTCGGGTCCAGGCTTCACAGTAACTTGTTAGGGATTGTAGAGTAGTCTATTGGGGAAGAGGAGTTGTGGTCCTCTGATTTGTAGTGGTCGAAGAGGCAAACTCAAGCTGGGGAATCCTGTTGTTTGTTGGGGAAAAACAACCCTGTTTCCAGTCTGTTGGAGAGGTGGCGACTTCACTGGGGAAAATCCTCTAGGATTCTTGAGGTCGACTCAGCTGGTGAGAAGTTTTCAGAGATTGAAAATCTGGCTGGGAGTCATCCTATGAGAAGGATTCTGTGGAGATTTATCACTGCCCCTAGTAGCAAGTGTTTGTGTTACTGCCAGGAATTAATTAATTGTACGTAACCCTTTGTTGGGATTTGTGTTTAATGCCCCAACTGATGGAGATGGAGAGCTGCCTCTGGTTATTCAGCACTTCTTGAGAGGTTTCTTGGAATCTTGATTGGACTGTCCCAGGTGTGCTGGATAGTGACATGTCATGCCCCCTTGATTAGAGGATATTTGTCATTGGAAGTGTCATCCCACTTGAAGTGATTTTGTCCACTGAGAGAGCTTTCGTTCATCGGATATTCGTTGTGTGAATTTATTTGTTGTCAAACAAATAGCCATATGCAAACAGCGATATTCAAATAATGCAAATTTTATGCTTGTCTTGAAATTTTGAAAATGCGTTTTTAGCAAGAAATTTTGTAAGAAAATTCAACTCAGGATTTAGAATAAAGCCTTACAGGAGTCAGGATACCTTTTGTAACAGTATGCTTTCGAACTAACCCGTGCTTCAATTAGGACTTTTAAAGGGTTGTAAAGTGGCTTGGTTCACGGTTTAAGAAACAAAGGATAAGGCTCAAAGTGTAATTGTACCCGCCCATTCTTCGTGATGTTCTTTAGTCCTAAACTTAGTTAATTATGCGTTTGAACTCCAATTGAGTCTGGAATGACGTTTTGGTGATGGTTCAGACAAGTTTAGTTTATCGGAAGGCAGTCTTTTTGCAACATTTTTTATGTTGTTGAATATTTGTAGTGACCTCTTTTTGATTTGTTATCCCTGATTTTGCCTAACTGTTCTTGTTTTGAGATTACTGTCAGCGGGTTGCCCCCGTTTTTCTTAAGTCTCCTTTGTAGGTTTTGACTTAGTGGGATTTTCTTATTGAGAGATAACGACTGCCTATGTGATAGGGAACCATCACTGTCTTTTGAATCCAGAGAAATGTTTTTGATGCCATTCGTTGTATTATGAAGTGAAAGTTTGCGACTGAACGCGCATTTTAATTAACTGAGAAACTACCTTGCCCCTGGTTTTGATTAAAGGTTTTAGTTTGTGTGAAAAAGAAAACTCATAATTCTTAGGCTCAAAGGGGTTGACTAGGGACTATCTTTGTTATAACTCCAGTGTTTAGGATTTGAAAGAACGACTGTACATTGTCAGCAAGGTTTGCCCAAAAGCATACTGTATGGGATTAAGGCATTGTTTTTGTCATCCTCCCGCTAAAAGCTTGTAACTTTTAGAAAGAGTTTAATGTCAAAAGGAGAGTAAAAAGCATAGTTTAAATGTAGCTAAAATGAATGGATGAATTCAAGACAAACATATGCAATGCATTAATGAAATAAATTTTGAAATTAATAGATAATTGTTTGAATAACAAAAGAAATTACAATTGAAAAATTCAAATGAACATAAGCCTCTTTGTCTGAACTTGTCACTTTAGGTGGTCAGCCTTTGAGGGATGGCAGAAGAACTCAGTCTGGCCATCTTGTGTGAACTCTAACGTTCCTCCATCGATCAAGTTTTGAATCTTGTACTTCAACGTCCAACAATCGTTTGTATCATGTCCATGACTGTTGAAATCATAGGCACACCTGGCACCATGATTGTAGTTAGGAGAAGAAGTTTTGGGTTTTGGATGAGCTCCTATCAACGTAATCAGATTCATCCTCAACATGTGTTACAAATCTTGAGACAATGGCATGTTGATGTTAGTAAACTGTCTCTCGGGTTTGTTTTTCCTTTGTTAATTTTCCCGTTGATGTTGAAGAAGTCGTTGTTGGTCCCATGACGTGGAAGCAATTTGGAAAGGTCCACTCTTCATTGGAGGCTGATTAATGACTCGATCTCCAATTCTAGTTGTTTATCCTATTTGGTTGCATCTGTCTTGATGAAGCCTGTTGACAAGGGCTCTCAGCTCTTCCTGTCCTTGAGCCAAGTTTTGGATAAGAGCCATCTGGCCCACCAGTTGTCCCATCATCTAGACTTTCATTGTGGCTATCTCGGTTTGTATACGTTCCAACTGATAATCCTTGGTTCCCTCCGGATTCCCCATGACCATGCCCCTTGTGAGGAGAGCTTTCACTTCTTCTTGCCCCTTGGATAGGTTCAAGAACATTTCTTGGAGTTAAGCATTTTGAGCCTGGATGTCCTTGATAGTCTATTCTAGAGCCATATCTACTGAAATAAATAGTAGGAAGATAAGGAGACCTGTATGGGAGAAACCTATCATGATATGATGCATGATATGTGGATGCATGTTTTCAAGAATCTCGTAGAGTAAACACAAGAAAATGTTAGAAGTTGAACTTTGACCAACAACTTTGTTTGGAGAACCTCATATTGGTGGATGTCCTTCCACGAGAATTAAGCTCACCATGTCGAGTGAGTCATATCCCTTGACTCAAGTTTGTTGTACTTGATCTTTGACAGCATTTGTTTAGAGGAAAATAATTCCTCTTTCCCCTTGATAGACGTTTGGTTCAACGTGACCCTGCATTATAGACCCTCGAGATCCTTGAAAAGGTTATTGAAAATTCTATGGTATGATTTCATGATGTTATGTACAAGTAGGCAAAGTAAGCAAGTACAAATAATCATATTCACACAAAGCAGACAAGTCCTTAGGTTTAGGCTTGCATGGAGTCTTATAGGTAAATACCCTCTTGAAGTTTAGTTGGCTCAATCTGTCCTAGTTAATAGTAACTGGGTTCTAAGGTATCTCAATATCACTGACCTTTCTTTTAGGCATTGTCTCAGTTCAATCAATCTTTTCTTACGGCTGAGATATCCTAAAAGTCTAGTCTCAATGAGTGTAGTATCGAGTATCAACCAATTTTCAGCTTTCCACTGAAACCGGTTATCTCACTACGTCCTAATTGGCCAAGTTTGTTTAATTAAGGTTCTAAGGTTAGTTAGTGCTTCATGACGCCACTCAGCGGCCCCGTATTCTCCTCGATTCAACACAAGGGATACCGGTACCCACAAATGCGTCACATTAACGTAGCCATTGTTTCAACCATATCGGTATATGTCGTACAGTTTCCACAACCTATTGCTACTTACCTAAAAAGGTGTCCCAGATCCGGGTAGTGGATCAAAGCAAGCCCAAACAAGGAACCATAATGTAAAGCAAACAAGTCAAACAATGAAAGCAAGTAAAGGTGATCTAGCCCTAAGGTAACCCCACTTTTGAGTTTTTCCCCAGCAGAGTCGTCAGTTTTGTGATACGGTGGGAGAACTGACTTGGGTGTTTTGCGTTTTATCGCAAATATTGCAGTTAGCAAGAGTCACCGTCGACTTTTCTTTTATCCAATAAGGAAAGGCTGAAAAGAACAGGAAAGACCTTTAGAGATGTTTTCTTGAGTTCGGGGGGTAGGTTATGAAAAGGGAAGGTATTAGCACCCTTTTCATACGTAGTTATCTATGGGCTATTAGTTGCTTGCTAGATCACTTGCTTTTGTTTGAAAGTGTGCTTGTGGTGTGGGTTTTGAAATTATTTTGAAAATGTCTTTGTAATGGTTCTCATTTCTATAAGAACGCGTACAACGTGTTGTTTCAAAAATAGTTCAAAGAGGTGTTTGTGGGATGTGTTTTTGAAAGTGATTTTGAAAAGGTGTCTTTGTAATGGCTCTTGTTTCAATAAGAATGCGTACAAAATGTTGTGTTTTGAAAATGTTTCAAAATGACAGTGTTGGTGTATAAAATGTTTTTGTTGTGAGCAAGCGAGCAACTAGGAGCAAATCTACCTACTCAAAAGGTCGTAGATGTTCTTTTCCTCCTCCTTTAGATGTTGTTATCTTACTATTGATTTGATAAGAAGCCCCATCGTTGGATGTGAAAGGACGGGAGCGGGACGTTTGTATAGTCATAGAAGGTAACCCATGGGACGTTTTAGCAATGTCATTTTAGGGACTAGATCATTTACCGAAGGCAACATCGAGGGTCCTGGAGGGACTACGATCTTTTATCGAGGATCTTTGCTAAAACGCCCATGTTCGAGGGACATGACTATTTTCCTATGCAACAAGTGAGATTACCCTAAGGGTGCATGTGTGAATAGTGTGTTTGATTGCATGCATTTGTCTTTGATTTTTAGGTTGTCTACTTGTTGGTTTTATCTTGCCATACACACCTAATTACTAGCATTTGTATAAAAAGTAATAAAAAGTGCAAAAAAATAAATCCTACACTATTACAACCATATTGAAGTGCATAAGAATATAAAGGAAAAAATAAGATAAAAAGAAGAAAAATTAGCTTCTTCGATTGGGGGGAAGCAGCCTTTGATTCTGCTTATGTTGGCCTCCTTCGATTGGGGGCTAGCATCCAGCAAGTCAAGGCCTTCGATTGGGCCTTAGAAACATTTGGTCATGGCTTTCGATTGGGCTTGTCAGCAGTTGGGTGTGCCTTCTAGTTTTACCTTGTTGCCTTATTGCCTTCTTCGATTAAGGCTGGCAGCAGCAAGTCATGGCCTTCGATTCTTCCTTTCTGGGGCTTGGAAGTCAGCATGAGCATGCATTCTGGATGAGCCTGGAAGATGGCATTGAAGCCCAAGGCTTCGTTTCATGTTTCTTTCCCTCTGTCTCTTTCGTTTGGTACATTAATAAACAACATGTCTTAAAGCCATGTTAGAATTTTCCTAGTGGTCAAGTTAATTATTAAAGTATATTTAACAAAACTCAAGAAATAATAAACAAAAGATTAGCCATAACACAGATTAAAGGGTGCAAACGAAAAGGAGACCAAATATGTATACATGCTATGTTTGAAACGAAGGATTCAAAGGTAAGAGTGACTTACCTTACTTCACCCTTGAATGGGTGTGTGACCTTGAGTGGAGGCCCTGAGGGTTTCCTGGATTCGAAGGGAAGGGCCTGAAGCTGGGCCTTGGATGCTAGATTCGAAGGAGGAAATAAACAAGTGTTATGTTTCTTTCTACTGGATTCGAAGGGATGTAAAGTGTTTTTTCTTCAGAATCGGAAAAAAGTGACAAGGGGATTCTGGGTTTGTTCTTCACAAGTGCTTAAGGACTTGAGAGATTTTGTTGTGTTTGAGAAGATTTTGGAGGTTTCGTTCCTCTAGTCAAAAAATCCTCTCTTGCCTTTGCAAAGAATTCCTCTATTTATAGAGAAAGAATGGACATGTTGTCCAAAGCCAGCCTTGCAAAGAAATGATATAATAATGTAGCGTGAAAGTACATGTGAGGGGCCTCTTGGCAGTTAGGGTGCAGAAGATGTGACTTGTGCTTCTGGCATTGCTTGTGCTCAGACCAAAATCAGGTTGAAAGCAGATTTTGTGACTAAAGTACCTTTTACAAAAAAAGGATACACATTCCTTTGCCAATTTATCCAAGAATGTTATTATCCTTCTAATAAACCTTAGAACCCTTAGGAAATGTATCACAAACTTGTGTAAACCTCTGGTTATGTGAAGATTTGAAAGTAACATAGCCTGACAAGTAAGATTTTGTCTTGGGTCGAATGCAAGAATGAGATTGAAGCACACTTGTTCGAAGAAAACCTTTTCCTCAGTCGAAGCTTGTGGTCGAAACAAGCTTACTCGAAGGAAGCTAATGCCCAGTCGAAGCTTGGATCGAAGAAAACACATTGTCCAATCGAAAGCTCGTGTTCGAAGGAAGTATATTTCCCAATCGAAGCATGTGGATCAAAACAAACATAAAGGAAGTCATTGCCCGGTGTCTATTTAGCATGAGGGAAGTTCCTGGCTTCTGAATCGAAGGGTGTTCTTTCAAGGGAACAAGAACTTAGTCAAATATTGTATGAAGATATCTCTTGGCTCAAACGAAGCTTGTGAGAGGCAAAGTCTGCAAGAGGCCCTTGGTGCAAGTGGATTCGAAGGGTGCATAGAGATGGTTACTTTGTCCCATCGAAACTTGTCCAAAAGAAGCAAGCATGCAGGCAGCAAACTTGTCCAACGAAGCAGGCTTGTAGGCAGTGTGCTTGGTGAATCGAAGGGTTTGCCTTGCAGGGGAACTTGTGGCCAGCATGTCATGGCCTTCGATTGCTAGCATGCAGGAAGCACACTTGTCCAATCGAAAGGCTGAATCGAAAGAGGCCTATTTTTCTCCAAATTTGTCAAAATGTTATTTTTATCTGTTTTCTCCCTTTTTGACAGTTTCCTTTTAATTTTGTTACTGGAAAATCCCAATGCACTTGTGCAAGCTTGAATGCTGAGAATATTTTTGAGAAAACCCTTGAGAATTGAGAGGGAAAATTTTGGGGTACAATAGTTGTGCTTTTATTTGTCTGTTTTATCATTGTTAAGAACTAAATAAGTTGCAGATGCTCTAGCTAATGTAAGGAAGGAGGTGAAGTGTAACACAGAAATTCTGAGTTTTCTTTCCCACTGTTTTCACGCAGTATTAGAACTTCTAGATTTTTTCTCACTGTTTCAGCACAGCATCAGAACTTCTGATTTACTCTCACTATTTTAACACACACATAACTTCTAGGTTTTTCTTACTGTTTTAACACCCACAGAACTTCTAGTCTTTCTTACTGTTTTAACACACACATAACTTCTAGGCTTTCTTACTGTTTCAACATACACAACTTCTAGGCTTTCTTATTGTTTCAACATACACAGAACTTATGGGCTTTCTTACTATTTTAACACACAGAGCTTCTAGGTTTTCTTAATGTTTTAACACACACGGAACATCTAGGTTTTCTTACTATTTTAACACGCACAAAACTTCTAGTTTTGCTCACTGTTTAACACAACACAAAACTTCTAATGTTTTCTCACTGTTTAAACATAACACACAGAACTTCTGGTTTCCTCTAACATTTCTTTCAGAACTTCAGTGCGCAGTAACCCAGAGCTTCTAGTCCCCTCCAACGTTTCTTTCTGAACTACAGCACGTCTAGCATCAGAACTTCTGGTCCCTTTCATTTTGTCTTCAGCAACGTGTTGATCCTATTTTTTTGTTATTTTTTTCGTTTCTTTCTTATTCTTTTTATTTTCAGCATTAATAATGTTTTTATTAATATAAAAAATGGCATAAAAAATATTTTCTCTTATTAACTAATTATTTTCCTTTTAATTTATTAAGACAAAAAAATCATTTCTTAAAACAAAACCTTTCCTTTTCTTATTTTGTATAATTCAATATGGTTGTAATAGATAATTAGGATTTAAATTCTTGTAAATCCCAATTTGTAAATATGTACCCCCATCCCTGAAATGATGTAATAGTTTAGGATTTATTTTTTGCATTTTATTTACTTTCATATTGTTAGTAATTAGGGTGTATGGCAAGATAAAATCAACAAGTAGATAACCTTTAAATACAAGACAAAATGCATGCAATCAAACACACTTGCACACCAGCACCTCTAGGATAATATCACTTTGTTGCCTTTCAGAAAATAGTCATGTCCCTCGAATATGGGCGTTTTAGCAAAGACCCTCGATAAAGGATCGTTAGTCCCTCGATGACCCTCAATGTTGCCTTCGGTAAACAATCAAGTCCCTAAACGACATTGCTA
This sequence comes from Vicia faba, assembly GCA_948472305.1. Lineage (NCBI taxonomy): Eukaryota > Viridiplantae > Streptophyta > Magnoliopsida > Fabales > Fabaceae > Vicia > Vicia faba. The sequence continues at coordinate 596,264,912 of OX451738.1, forward strand.
AAATGTCCCATAAGGTGCCTTCTATGACTATATAAAACCTTCTGCGCCCATCTCTTCACATCCAAAGATGGGGCTTCTTACCAAATAAATGGTACGGTAGCAACATCTAAAGATGGGGCTTCTGCGCCCATCGCGAGCTGGGTGTTCTGCCTTATGGGTACAATGACGGTGGTGCTCGGTGTAGCTGTCCACGTCGGGCACTATCGATTGTCCTCGTTTGCCGAGCGATGTTGTGCGATTTGGTCGTATGTCGGGCTTGTACCTTAGCCTTTATACAAAGTCGGACGTTTTTCCTCGTTGACCGAGCGCGGGTGCCGCAGGTCGAGGGTCCCAGGTGTTAGTAGTTTTTAACTGTAGTACTGCTTTAGCTTAGCAGCGTTCCAGGGTCGTGGTAATGGCTCTCCGTCTAATTGCTCGAGGTAGTATGCCCCGGTACCCGTGGTGCCGTGGACGCGATAAGGTCCTTCCCAGTTCGCGGCCAGCTTCCCTTCGCGGGAATCTTTCTGGTTCCTGCGTAATACCAGGCTGCCGATTTCGAACTCACGCTTGATGACCTTGTCGTTGTGGCGTAGAGCCACTCGTTGTTTTAGGGTGGCTTCGCGCAGGGCTGCACCCGATCGGATTTCCTCGACTAGGTCGAGTTCATCCCTTAGTGCTTCGTCGTTCATTTCTTCGTCGAGGGGGTTCTCCGTTCGTCGGGATGGTTCCATGATTTCGACCGGGATGACAGCCTCGGTGCCATATGTCAGTCGAAATGGTGTCTCACCCGTCGTTGAATGGGGTGTGGTGCGGTATGCCCACAAGACGCTGTGGAGCTCCTCGACCCATCCTCTCTTGGCTTCGCCGAGTCGACGTTTGAGCCCTCGGAGGATAACTCTAAATGCGGCTTCGGCTTGCCCGTTGGTCTGAGGGTGTTCGACTGACGTGAAATGTTGTTTTGTCCCTAGTTTGGTGACGAAGTCCTGGAACCCGTGGTCGGTGAACTGGGTACCGTTGTCGGTCACCAGGGCCTGCGGAATTCCGAACCTGGCGAGGATGTTTCTTTTGTAGAAACGGAGGATATTGTGAGAGGTGATTTTTGCGAGGGCCTCGGCCTCGATCCATTTTGTGAAGTAATCCACGGCGACGATGAGAAATTTGTTCTGGTAGGTTCCTTGCACGAAGGGCCCGAGGATGTCCATGCCCCACCAGGCGAACGGCCACGGGGACGATAATATGCTCAGCTCGTGCGGGGGGGCGAGGTGCATATCCCCGTGCTTCTGGCACTTATCACATTTTTTTATGTGTTCCTTGGCATCCTGTTGCATCGTCGGCCAATAGTATCCTGCTCGAAGGCCTTTTCGTGCTAAGGATTTACCGCCCATGTGCTGGGCGTTGATCCCTTCGTGTATCTCCCGCAGCACGTCGGGGATGGTGGACTCGTCGATGCATTTCAGGAGGGGGATGGAGAATCCTCTTCGATACAGTTTCTGCTCGAGAACCACGTAGGAACATGCTCGTCGCTTGATAATGGCAGCTTCGGCCTGGTTCGACGGGAGTTCTCCTTTTGTCAGGAAATTATAAACCGGGGTCATCCAGGACGTGGCATCCCCGATGGCATGGATCTCGACTGTAGTCGAGGGTGGTTCGATACTTGGATGTGCCAGAGATTCCTGGATGACGGATTTATTTCCGCCCTTCTTTCGGGTGCTCGCAAGTTTGGACAATGTGTCCGCCCTCGTGTTTTGCTCGCGGGGAACATGAGAAATTTCTGCTCGTACGAACTTTGTCATGTGTTTTTTGACTAAGTTCAAATACTCGATGAGGTTGTCGTTTTTGGCCTGGTAGCTCCCCTGTACTTGGGAGGCGACGAGCTGGGAGTCGGTGTAAATCTGTACCTCGCGGGCTCCCAGGTCCTCGGCTAGTCTCAGTCCTGCGAGCAGGGCTTCATATTCTGCCTGGTTGTTTGACGTCGGGAAGGAGAGAGCTAAGGAGTGCTCGATTACTACGCCTTCTTCGTTTTCCAGGAGGATTCCTGCGCCGCTTCCGGATGAGCTGGATGCTCCGTCGACGAAGATGGTCCACTTGTGTTCTTTCCCCGGAGGAGGGTCGTGAGTGGTCATTTCCGCGACAAAGTCGGCCAAGGCCTGTACTTTCAGGGCTTTCCTGCTTTCGTACCGAATGTCGAATTCGGAGAGTTCCAAGGACCACTTCAGCATCCTGCCCGCCATATCTGGCCGACCCAGGAGCTGCCTTACCGGTTGATCGGTTCGCACGATGATGGTGTGGCTCAGAAAGTAGTGTCTGAGCCTCCTCGCCGCGTTGACGAGGGCCAGAGCAACCTTTTCTATCTGCTGGTATCTTCTTTCAGGCCCTTGTAAGGCTTTGCTCGTGAAGTAGACAGGTTTCTGCCCGTCGGGGGTCTCGCGGACAAGGGCTGCGCTGATGGCTTCGTTTGAAACGGCCAAGTATAAGTACAGCGGTTCCCCGTCATCTGGTCGAGATAGCACGGGCGGCTGAGATAGGCTTTGCTTTAGATGGCGAAGTGCCTGCTTGCATTCCTCATTCCATTCGAAGGCCGCTTCCTTTCGAAGGAGTTTGAAGAAGGGAAGGGCGTGCTGAGCAGATTTCGCAACGAAGCAGGACAGCGACGTGAGCATGCCGTTCATGATTTGTATCGACTTCTTCGACTTCGGTGTTGGGAGGTCGGAGAATGCCCGGCATTTGTCGGGGTTGGCCTCGATTCCCCGTTCTGTTAGATAGAATCCAAGGAATTTTCCTGCCTTAACCCCGAACGTGCATTTCTCGGGGTTGAATCTCATTTTGCACTGTCTTGCTTGGGCGAAGACTGTCTTGAGATGAGCTGCATGATCGGTGTCTGCTCGGGATTTGACGATCATGTCGTCCATATATACCTCGAGCATGTCGCCGATCTGTTTGTTGAAAACTCTGTTCATCATGCGTTGGTAAGTTGCTCTGGCGTTTTTCAGTCCGAAGGGCATTACGTTGTAGTAATAGTTGCCCGAGCTGGTCATGAATGCCGTGCAGTGTTTGTCTCCCAGAGCCATTGGGATTTGGTTATATCCCGAGTAGGCGTCCATGAACAACAAAGTTTTGTAGCCGACCGAGTTGTCGACCAGCATGTCTATGTTAGGTAAGGGAAAAGCATCTTTCGGGCAAGCCCGATTGAGATCGGTATAGTCAACACACATTCTCCATTTTCCATTATTCTTTTTCACAAGTACAACATTTGACAGCCAGGTGGAATACCGGGCTTCAGAAATAAAATTTGCCTCTAGGAGGTCTTTTACAGCTTTTTCAGCAGCCTCCGTTTTTTCTGGAGACTGCCTACGCCTACGTTGTACTACGGCCTTGGCGGCTGGATCAATGGCGAGGTGGTGACAGGCGACCTCAGGGTCGAGTCCGGGCATCTCCGCAGCGCTCCAGGCGAAGAGATCAGCATTCTCGCGCAGACAGGCCTTGATTTGCTTTCTGGCCAAGTCGGGGAGGTCCTTACCAATCTTCACTCCCTTGGTCGGGTCTGTGCCGAGGGGAACGAGTTCAAAATCCCCGTCCGGAATTGGTCGGAGTGGGATTTGCTCGCTGCTGGATGGCTCGTCCTGATCGAAGCGGGCGTCGAGGGCTATGGAGTCGACCTTTGGTGGAGCCTTCTGGACTTCTTCCTCGGGGGATGTTTTCCTGTCGGGCTCCTGTTTTGTCCTTTTGGCGGGTCTGGTCCCTATGTCGACGGTATCCCGTCCCTTAGAAGCAGCGTTGAAGCACCTACGGGCAGCGGCTAGGTCTCCTTGGATGGTGGCTACCCGTGCCCTTCTGGTGTAGAACTTCATCTTCAGATGGACGGTCGAGGGCACCGCTGTCAGCTCTGCCAGTGTCGGTCTCCCCAAGATGCAATTGTATAGAGATGGGAAGTCAATGACGAGGAACCGGACCTTAACTTGTCTCGTAGCCGTTCCTTCGCCGAACGTAACCAGGAGCTCGACATAACCCCAAGGTTTAGAAGTCGAGCCGTTGAAGCCTTGTAGATCCGACCCCACATATGGAGAGAGATGTGAGTCGTCCAGCTGTAAGGTTTGGAACAGCTGGCTGTACATAACGTCGACGGAACTCCCTTCGTCGACCAAGATGCGATGCACGTCAAAATTGGCCATTCTTGCCCTTATCAGTAAGGGGATGACCGCGTTCGGGGCTCCACCGGGGAGCTCTTCTAGGTAGAAGGTGATGGGCTCTGACCTGCCCTTCACCCTTTCGAACGTTACAGTTTGCGGGGGAGCCATGTCGACCAGCTCGTCCAACTTCCTCTTAGCTGAATTGATGGTGAGGTCGTTGAACCCGCCCCCGTTGATGACCATGGCCGAGGGAAAGTATTCCCACCTGCTGTGCGTTGTCAGAGGCTCCTGCAGGTGCTCGGGAAATTCGAAATCCTCGGGCCTGGTTACCGAGAAGGCGGTCTGGATAGGCACCGACTCGTCGGATGGTCGGGCGTCTTCTTCTGGCTCCTTGGTTTCATGGGCGTCACGACGAGGAGCGTCGTTTCGCCTGTATTGCGCGAGCCTCCCTCCCTTGATGAGGGTTTCAATGGCGTCCTTGAGGTGGACGCAGTCCTCTGTCAAATGACCATGACTCCTATGGTATTGACAGTATTTATTTTTATCCGCCCCTGGCTTGGCGGGAGTAGGTCGGGGACGCTTGACGCCGCCGTCCTTGAAATCTGTACTGGCACACTCAGCCAAAATACGCTCGCGGGAAGCTGTGAGCGGAGTGTACTCGGTGAAACGGCCCGAGGGGCCCCTTTGTTCCCGGACTTCCCGGGGTCGATCTTCTTTCCTTTTCTCCCCGGTACGTTGGGGAGGAGCCTTTTGTCGTGAGTTGCTGCTGTTGTTGGGACCCCGAGCCCTGGAGTCTCGGGCCCTGTTGGCAGCTTCCCTCTCCTCGTAGTCCATATATGCTCGGGCCTTATCGAGGAGGGCATCAAAAGTCAGAGGTGGCTCAATACCCACAGCCTTTCTGAATTCTGTGCCGGGGAGGAGACCCCTCTCCAGCAAGTATCTTTTCATATGGTCTGCGCAGGGGACCTGTATTGCTTCTCGGTTGAAGCGGTTGATGAACTCCCTCAAGGTTTCATCCTGTCTTTGGATGATGGCCTCAAGGGCCGCCACGGTCTTCGGATGGCGCCGAGAAGCTGTGAAGGAACTGATGAACTGGTTCTTCAGGTTCCGCCATGACGTGATTGAGCCCGGGGCGAGTCCTTTATACCAGTCCATGGCCGCCTTCCTGAGAGTCGTGGGGAAAAGACGGCACTTGATGGGCCCCCCGACATTATGATAGTGGAGCATGGCTTCGAACCCGTCAATGTGGTCGACCGGGTCCGCAACTCCGTCATACTCCTTCAGATGTGGGGGCTTCTCCATGCCCGGGGGGATGGGTGCATCCATGATGGCCTGCGACAGGGGACCGCGGGGGTCGTCCTCGTCGCTCCTCTCCGGAGAAAGAGATGGGGACCTGTAGTATTGTCTGGCACGGTGGTCGTGCTGAGTTTCCCTCGAGCGTGATGCTCGGTGGTTGAATGTCACACGCCCGTCCCCGGCGTGCCTCTTGTCGTGCTTTGTCGGGTCGCGACTGGGTTCTCTGGCAGGGATGGCGGGCTGTCTCTCCAAGTAGGGGCGCCTCTGCTTTGGCCGGGGAGAGGGGCTTCTGGAGTTCTCCCTGTAGTTTCTCCGCGGGGGAGAAGGGTGTCGAACTTCTGTGACCCGAGGAGGTGGAGAATGTGGCCTCCGATGCCTCCTCGGGGGTCGTCGGTCATCTTCAAGGGCCCTTAGTCTTTCTCCTTGGGCGAAGATGAGATAGTTTGTCTGATTAATGGCCGCGAACAGTGCCTGAGTCGTGGCATCTTCCCCGGCGGGAACTGGGACTTCGTGGAACCGGGCAGCTCTGTAATGAGCGAGAGCTACCGGGTCGTCTTCAAGTGGTGGTGGGATCGGGGAGGATGATGCGGTAGCCCCGTCCCTGTAGGAGGAAGTTCCAGGGGCGGTCGTCACAGGAATGGTATTGTGGCCGGGATCACCGGGGTTATCGAGGTGTCCATTCTTGTCCGCGGTGCCGTTATTAGTGTCGGCGACACGGACGTGCTGCTCGTCGCGAGCTGGATCAGCCATGACAGGTTGGTAGTTGAGTTTTGAGCTTTGGTCTTTTAAGTTGTTCGTAAGATGGGGAAGCTAGATTCCCACAGACGGCGCCACTGATCTGGACTGATCAGAAATGGACCGTCACGACTGGCTCCGAGCAGAAAGCTTTTTGAACGAAGTGGGGGGGGTACCTGCAAGGCACTCCGATGCTGAAGTAAGTAGAAGTACGAGCAGGTAATAGCAAGTGTATGGTTAGAATGATGAATACCTGACCCTCTGGAAACAGAGGGTATTTATAGCCCCCAGCGCTGGGCCAAGGTCCCTTCATTGGGCCGGGCAGGTTTGGCCCAATGGAGGAACTGCCAGGTTCTACGTGCGTAGTGGGGACCCGCATGTGGTCCCCTTCCTGGATGTTCTGCGTGTAGTGCGGGCGGACGGAGACGCGGTCTTTCAGGGGTCTCATTGGGAGAGCAGTGGACTGAGTCTGCCCTAGTTGGGGTGCTCGAGGCAATGTCGAGCTGGACAGCACGATGTCGAGCTGGACATCAGGATGTGGAGCTGGACCGCAGTATGTCGAGCTGGAGGTGTAGCTGTCGAGCATGCGAAAACCCGTCGGGCACGGCCGTGACCCTTTGGTCGGCGTGGTCCTCAGTAAGTCCATTTGGACTGGGCCTTAGCAATGCTTTTGGGCCTGTCGGGCCCAGTCCAGAACAAAAAGATTAGGCGGTAAATCCACTCCATAGGCAACATTCCCCACTCTCTCTGAAATCTGATATGGTCTAATAAAACGAGAAGTGAGCTTCTTAGACTTCAAGGATCACCCAACACCAGTCACAGGTGTAACTCTCAAAAACACATGATCACCATCTTGGAATTCTAAATCTTTCCTTCGCTTGTCATGATAACTCTTCTGTCTACTTTGTGAAGCTTTCATCTTTTCTCGAATCAACTTCACCTTCTCAGTAGTCTCACGAACAAGTTCAGGTCCAAGTACTACACTTTCACCAGATTCATGCCAACATAACGGAGTTCTACATCTTCGACCATACAACGCTTCAAAAGGTGCCATTCTAATACTAGAATGGTAACTGTTATTATACGTGAACTCTATCAATGGAAGATAAGTATCCCACGAACCTCCCTGCTCGAGAACACATGCCCTCAACAAGTCTTCCAACGATTGAATCGTCCGTTCAGTCTGACCATCTGTCTGAGGATGATACGATGAACTCAACCTCAACTTAGAACCCAACGCTTCTTGCAAACTCTTCCAAAAATCAGAAGTAAATATTGGATCTCTATCTGACACAATGCATACAGGAACACCATGCAGCTTCACAATCACACTAATATAAATCTTAGCCAACTTCGTCACTGGAAAACTGATGTTAATAGGAATAAAATGAGCTAACTTCGTAAGCCTATCGATAATCACCCAAATCGAATCATGTCCTCTTAAAGTATTAGGAAATCCTGTCACAAAGTCCATTGAAATGCTATCCCATTTCCATTCTGGAACTTACAATGATTGCATCAATCCTGCAGGCTTCTGATGTTCAACTTTCGACTTCTGACAAGTCAAACATGCATACACAAATCGAGCCACGTCACTCTTCATCCCAGGCCACCAAAACAAACCTTTCAAATCTTGATACATATTTGTAGCTCCTGGATGAATACTCAACTTACTTCTATGACTCTCTTCAAGTATCACTTTCTTCATCTCAGCATCATCAGGAATACAAATTCGATTACGAAACCTCAACACACCTTGCACATCTAGCTTAAAACCATTGTTCTCAGATTGATCAGTCCCAACCATCAAATCTACCAGTTTCACATCCAACTTCTGAGCTTCTCTGATACTGTCTAAAAATTCATTATTAATATTCAACATACCCAACATAACACTCTGCGGAGTAACCTCGCAAACTAAGCTCATATCTCTGAACTGCTCAATCAATTCCAATCTTTAATCATCATTGCTGACATATGTAAAGTCTTTCGAATCAACACATCAGCTACCACATTCGCCTTTCCTGGATGGTAATTCAAACCGAAATCATAATCCTTTAACAATTAAAACCATCTTTGTTGCCTCATATTCAGCTCTTTCTGATCAAACAAATACTTTAGGCTCTTATGGTCACTAAACACTTCAAATCTAGAACCATAAAGATAATGCCTCCAAATCTTCAACACAAAAACAACTGCAGCAAGCTCTAAATCATGTATAGGATAGTTCTTCTCATGAGTCCTTAATTGCCTTGACGCATAAGAAACTAACTTACCATTCTGCATAAGCACACCTCCTAAACCCATCTTATAAGCATCACAATACACCACAAAAGGCTCTTCTGGATTAGGCAACGTCAAAATCGGAGTCGACGTCAACCTCTTCTTTAATTCTATAAAACTTTCTTCGCACTGAATATCCCACACAAAAGCTCTACCTTTACAAGTCAACTTAGTCAATGGAAGTGACAACTTAGAAAACCCTTCGATAAACCTTCTATAATAACCAGCTAATCCCAAGAAGCTTATAATCTCAATAGCTGACTTTGGAGTTTCCCATTGCAACACAGCATCAACCTTCGATGGATCTACAGGAATGCCACTACCTGAAATCACATGACCAAGAAAAATAACCTCTTTTAACCAAAATTCACACTTGGACAGCTTTGCATACAACTTCTTCTCTTTCAAAATTTGTAATACTACTCTTAAATGTTCAGCATGCTCTTCTTCTGACTTAGAGTAAATCAAAATATCATTAATGAACACCACTACAAACCAATCCAAATAAGTATGAAAGATACGATTCATATATTCCATGAATACTCCCGGAACATTAGTAACACCGAAAGGCATCACTGAATACTCGTAATGTCCATAACGCGTCCTGAAAGCCGTCTTCTGAATATCTTCATCCTTCACTTTAATCTGATGGTAACCCGACCTCAAATCAATCTTACTAAACACACGAGCATCCACTAATTGGTCCATCAAATCATCTATTCTTGGAAGCGGATACTTGTTCTTAATCGTCACCTTATTCAACTGTCTATAATCAACACAAAGCCTCATACTTCCATCTTTCTTCTTCACTAACAACACTGGAGCACCCCACGGCGATACACTTGGTCTTACAAACCTCTTCTCAAGTAACTCTTCCAATTGCTTCTTTAATTCTGACAATTCAGATGCAGACATCATGTACGGTGCCATAGACACAGGTCTGGTACCAGGTACAAGATCAATTACAAATTCGACTTCCCTCTCTGGAGGTACATCAGGAATCTCATCAAGGAAAACTTCAGGAAATTCACACATCATCTGCAATTCCTCAATTATAGCTTGAGTCTCTACAAATAGCGACGCCATCAACGAAAACATTTGTGCTTCCTCTTGCATCAACTTCCTCAACTGTCTAGCAGACAACAGACCATCTTCTTCTTCCTCAAGAGTAGAAAACTTCACTGACTTGTCATAACAGTTAATATGAACACATTTATGCTCTAACCAATTCATACCCAAAATTACATCCAAACCTCTTAACAGTAAACAAACCAAATCAACAACAAAGTCTCTGCCGAAGATCGACAAGGGACACTTAGCACACACAAAAGAATTAGTCACTGACCCCTTGGCTGGAGTATCGACAACCATTTCTCCATTCAAAGAAGACAACACAAGACCCAATCTTTCAACACAATTAGCAGCAATAAAACAATGTGTAGCACCAATATCAATAATAGTGATTAAAGGAGTACTATTAATGAAACATGTACCTCTAATAAGTCTGTCCTCAGCAGCTGTCTAATCTTCAACCAAAGCAAACACTTTACCACTTGATTGAGCCCTCTTCGGTTTCAGACACTGGCTACCAATGTGCCCTTCTTCTTTACAGTTGAAACAAACCACACTCTTGTGCTCACACTCAGATACAACATGTTCGTTCTTGCCACAACGGAAACAGCTCTTCACTTCAGTAGTGCACACATTACTCTTGTGTCCAGGTTTCCCACACTTAAAACAAATCACACCAGTAGGAGCATCTCCTCCACTAGTCCTCTGACCATGAGAAACTCTCTGTTTACCCTTACCAGCTGGGGCATCATAAGGCTTACCACGATTATGTGGGTGCTTACCCATCTTCTCACTAATAATCTTGTAATGAGCAATATTATCCTCCTCATAAATCCTGCAGCTATCAACCAAATCAGCAAAGACACGAATTTTCTGATATCCAACTGCTTTCTTAATCTCCGGGTGCAACCCATTCTCAAACTTAATACACTTTGAAAACTCAGCATTTTCCTCAGCATAATGCGGATAGAACTTGGCCAACTCAGCAAACTTGGCAGCATACTCAACAACAGACATACTTCCTTGCTTCAACTCAAGGAACTCAATTTCCTTCTTACCACAGACATTTTCAGGAAAATACTTTCTCAAAAACTCCCTACGGAACATAGCCCAAGTGACATTCTCACCTGCAGCTTCTAACTTCTGACAAGTCTCTAGCCACCAGTCATCAGCCTCGACTGTTAGCATATGAGTCCCATAACAAACCTTCTACGCTGGAGTGCAGTCCATCACGCAAAAGATTTTCTTAATCTCTTTCAACCACTCCAATGCTCCGTCAGGATCATACTTTCCCTTGAACATAGGTGGATTCTCTCTCTAGAAGGTCGCCAAGCTACGATATCCAGCATTCTCGTCATCATTCGGCTGATTTTCCATCGCATGAGCCATTGCTTCTAGAGCAGCAGCAAGAGAAGCATCATTCCTTCCAGCCATCTCAACTTCTCACTACAACATAAACAACGATCAAAACTCAAATAACAATACTCGATTGTTAGAAACTACGACTCGACGACAAGGTCGGACCAACCTTTTGCTCTGATACCAACTTTGTAACACCCCAATTCTACCCCAAGCAATTATGCAAAATAAATCAGAGTTATAAAATTTCAATCAAACAAATGAATCGGGACGTCACAAATTCTTCTAACAAATTCATTGCATTCAATGTGGATATATAACACTTTTTCAAACATCAGATGAACCGTCAACATAACATCTTTATCAAATAAATCAACATCTATACAACGGAATTCTTAATAACATCTCTAGCAAAACAACGGCTTCAAAACATCTCATATTTAATAATAATCAATTTAAAATTCAACAACTGAAAATCAACAATTAAAAATCAGCAAACGTTCATCCCCCGAGTGTTACATATCAGAGCAATGACACCGACGCGAACTATTGAAGGTATACAGCCTTCACTCTCGATTACCTGCATGTTACCAACATAGGGGCAACATTCAAACAGAAGGGGTGAGATATCTAAAAATATAAAAAAGTGCATGATAATTACTATATTAAATTAGAACAACAACGTCACAACTTCTCATCTCATAATCAACAACAATCTCAGCAATAATATACATTCATCCATATCAACATGCACTTCTTTATGAAATCATATAATGCGACTCAATACTATGCAAATGCATGTGGTACCATTGGAGCAGAACTCCCATCTCAAAAAATTTCCAATTAATAGAGGCATCAACAAGGCATAGCCTTCATCACAAAATTTGCCAATCCAGGCCATCTCAACGAGCATAAGCTCCATATCAAAAATGCAATGTATGCGACACAACCATGAATGTAATGATAACACCCAAGTTAACAACATCTCAAATCATCTCAAAACATCTCAAAACCTCTCAAATTTTCATCGCAAAACATCTCAAAATAACATCTCAAATAATCAAAATAGTTCATCAAACGTCATTTATTTATAAATCATCAAACATCATTTATTTATTAATAACTTCTCATTTATAACTCAGCAGTATTTAATTTCCACAGTAAATCAACACTGTCATTCTGTAACTCTAACGTCAAGACCGTCACTTTCCTACTGTTATAACTCAAATAGCAGCTTCTAAGCATCTAACGTCACTGTTCTGCACAAAACAGCATAAAGGTCATCCAACTTCTGACCACGCAACCTCTAACCAATGTTATTTCTAAGTACACAACTTCTAATGACGCAACCTCTGGGCGACACAATCTTCCCTCTACTATAACTTCTGACTGATGCAACCTCTGATCAGATGCAACTTCTGATCATCTCATCTTCTGACCACTCAACCTTTGACCAGATACAACTTCTGATCATCCCATCTTCTGACCACCCAACCTCTGATCATTAGATCTTCTGATCATCCCATCTTCTGACCACTCAACCTCTGACCATTACATCTTCTGACTAATGTCATCTTCTGACTAATGCAACTTCTAGCATCAGAACTGCTACCTTTCACTATGCCACGCATCTTCTAACAGCTTACGTCTAACTTCAGAACTGCTACCTTTCACTAATCTGACGTAGTTCTAGTCAACACACTTCTACTGTCAGAACTGCTACCTTTCACTAATCTGACGTAGTTCTAGTCAACACACTTCTACTGTCAGAACTGCTACTTTCTATTCATCCTATTGTTCTAATTCTTTGCCTGATATCAATCTAACTACAAACAGTGTGATAAATCTATTCTCCAAATTAATTCATTAATTCTAATACAGTAGCGCATGTTATCAATTTACCAAATTCTGCTTTCACATTACTGTTATATTCTACGTTTTTCATCACAACATCTCACTACGGTTCCATAACTAAAGCCCTAAAACTTATTATAATCATGTCAATTCATCACCTATAATCATCTTATAATTTTACAGCGTGTAACGACATCAAGACATCTATATTCATCAAGATTCATCAATCCTCATCATACATCAATCATATATTCTCAATTCAGGAACAAAACAACAATCACCACTAACCCCACATACCAATCATCATAAACCCAATTATAGAGTTAGAACCCCACTCTTACCTTGGATTGAAGGTTGCTCTACAATTTCTGGTTGGATTCACGTTCTTATCATTTTCCACGTTCTCTAGCAGCTTGCACGTTCTCTTCCCAAATTCTTATTCTTTTACTGCTTCTTTCTATCTATTCCTTCTAACAAATAATAAAATAACCCTATTATTCTATTACCTCCTTATTGGGCTTAAAACCAACACACCCCCTTATTACTTCTATTCTCTCAAAATAAGCCCATCTTAAATAATATTACACTTCTAATATAATTTCACCATATAATATTATATCTCTAATATTATTTCTCCACTTAATAAAATAAATCCTATTAATTATAACACATCTTCATAAATATTCCAAAAATAATTTAATTAAATAATTAATTAAATCACGGGCGTTACAATTGACATGATTGGAGAGATCAAATCGACAGCTTCTAACGGACACCGCTTCATCTTGGTTGCCATTGATTACTTCATGAAGTGGGTTGAGGCAGCTTCATTCGGTTATGTTACCAAGAACATTGTGGCCCGATTCATCAAACTGAACCTTATCTGTCGGTATGGTATTTCGGAGAAAATCATTACAGATAATGGTACCAATATCAACAATATTATGATCACTGCACTATGCGTGCAATTCAAGATCCAGCATCATAACTCTTCCCCTTACCGGATGAAGATAAATGGCGTTGTAGAAGCCGCTAATAAAAACATCAAAAAGATCATACAAAAACTGACAGTGACCTACAAGGACATACACAAGATGTTACCATTTGCTCTCCATGGCTACCGTACCACGGCGCGTACATCAACAGGGGCAACTCCTTTCTCTTTGGTATACGACATGGAAGTTGTCATACCAATTGAAGTCCAAATACCTTCTCTAAGAATCATAAAGGATGCAAGGTTGAATGAAGACGAATGCATCCAAACTCGATTTGACCAGTTGAACTTGATTTACGAGAAGAGGCTTACGGTTGTCTGCCATGGCCAAATGTACCAAAAATGCATGATTAAAGCATTTAATAAGAAAGTTAGACATCAGGTATATCGGGTTGGTGATTTGGTGATCAAGCGTATCATATTGCCACAAGGTGATCCCAGGGGCAAATGGACTCCTACATACGAAGGACCGTTTATGATAAAAAAAACTATTTTCTGGTGGGGCAATGATCTTAACCACTATGGACGGCGACGACCTTCTGCACCCTGTAAACACGGACATAGTTAAAAGATACTACGCATGAATAAAAAACCACTAGGTCGAATGGCCTAGGAAAATATTAGGGCATCCCGGCGAACCAAAAGGGTTCAAGCAAAAATTAGGGATAAAATACAAAACAAATTTGTACACCCGGTAAGCTGAAAACCTGAAAAGGCAGCTTGGGCAAAAAAGGGTATCCCGGTGAACTGAAAACCCGAAAGGGCAGTCCAGGCAAAAGTAAGGGATTTAAGGCGTATGACTATGTCTCGTTGGATCACGTTACAGCCAACCTTCAGTATCAATCGTCAAACTCGAATGGTTCTAATCAATCCAATCAGCTTTGGAACAAGCGGCAAGTGAATGAGACGCTCAGAGACATGAAGGTTATAGTAGAATTGGAATCTCATGGGATTATTTTACATAGCTGACTTTTCTTTGTATCAATTTTTCATTTTTATGATGACATTCTCTTACTAGGATATTCGTCCCTTTGTACAAAAATACTTATTCAAGTTAAATACAAAGATATTCCTTTAAAAGTGCAAAACTATCTATTTTTCTTTTACTGTTCCTGTTTTCTTTGCAAAAAACGTCCAGTGTTTATTTTTGAACATATGCATTTGAATGTAATTATTGTTTATAAATGAACGCATATAAAAGGAAAACTAAATAGAAAGACAATTACTGATGGCTTTAAGAAATAGGATAATTTCTATGGGTCATTCCATGAAATCCCCGCAGATACTTTCTCTAAACAGAGAAGAAGCAAGAACATCCTACTACAGGATCGTTGTCATATCTCCAGCATGCATCCTAATGGTATCTTTTGCCTTCATATCCCCGACGAAGCAAAATTTCCAGTTACTACTTCAAGGATTCCCCAGTGAAAGTTACCCAGCTGCTCAGGAATTCCCCAGTAGGATTTCACAAGTCCACAAGAAATGCATGACATTTCCCTTCCCCAACAGGGTTTACTCCTCTGATATTGGAAACCCGTCCATCAATGCTTCAACTTCGACAAAATATGAAGACTTACACTCCTCATTCCCAACAGCAGTTAGGGATTTATTTTCCCCAGTCCAGCAACACTGCAGCAGAACAACTAATATTCGCATACATTTCATTCATACGTCATAACATCGATAACATGAATGCATATATTGCAATCTCATTTATTTTGATAATCATCATTACAACATGCATTTCATACATCATGACATTATATACAGCTAACTCTTTCCCTTTTCAGGAAAGATCAATCAACAAAAAATTATCATCAACAAATTTCTAACAAGACAGGACAACCATTTGTGGAAAAATCAATTACAGATCAATTCCAGAGAAAGGACTGTTTTACTATCTACACGACATATACTTTCTTCATACTTCTGCTGGTTCAGTTTAAATCTCTCAACAGTTTATCCTAATTCTTTCCCGCGGGCATCTTCTCTGGTTCAGATAAATCGCTCCAAGAATTATTCTGATTCTTTTCCAGACCTCTGCTGGTTCAGTTTAAACCCCTCAACGGTTTATCCGGGTTCTTTCATGTAGGCATATTCTCTGGTTCAGATAAATCGCTCCAAGATTTATTCTGATTCTTTCCAGTTAAAGAATATCTAAGACATCTGCTAGTTCAGTTTAAATCTCTCAATGGTTTATCCTGATTCTTTCCCCAATAGACATTTTCTCTGGTTCAGATAAGTCGCTCCAAGATTTATGATGATTCTTTTCCGGACCTCTGCTGGTTCAGTTTAAATCTCTCAACAGTTTATCCTAATTCTTTCCTCAGTAGACCCTTCCTCTAGTTCAGATAAGTCGCTCCAAGATTTATTCTGATTCTTTTCTGGATCTCTGCTGGTTCAGTTTAAATCTCTCAATGGTTTATCCTGATTCTTTCCCGAAGACATCTTCTCTGGTTCAGATAAATCGCCCCAATATTTATTCTAATTCTTTCCAGACCCCTACTGGTTCAGTTTAAATCTCTCAACGGTTTATCCTGATTCTTTCCCCAGTTGACACTTTCTCTGGTTCAGATTAGTCACTCCAAGATTTGTTTTGATTCTTATCCAGACCCATGTTGGTTCAGTTTAAATCTCTCAACGGTTTATCCTGATTCTTTCCCCAATAGAACATCTTCTCTGGTTCAAATAAATCGCTCCAAAGGTTTACTCTAATTCTTGTCCTAGTTGAAGTCAAGCTAAGACTCAGTCTAATTTCTGTCAACAATCACCTTTGGATGGCATCTATAAGCCCATCTCCGCCAACTCTCCATCATTTCTCCAAATGGCATCTTTAAGCCTATTCCTTACACCTCAACCTCAAAATCCTTAGAGTGCAAATTTCTGGGCACTCTAGTGTTCAATCATCTTCCACCTTCAAGTCACGAATGGCAGATTCGCCAATCTAACTCTTCATGTTTAAGAAGTTTGAACAGGGGCAGCTGTTGTACCCTAAAATTTACCCTCATTTCTCAAAGGATCATCCTGGACCCTCAGGTTTGCTTCTGTCAAGTTTCAAGTCTCAGATTACAGTTTTCTAAGAAAGTCCTTCACAAGGGCAAAATGGTCAAAAGCACACTGAAAAAGTCAAACTTTGACTTTTTGATCAAAAACAAGTTTCAACAATCATATTTCATCAAGACAAGAAGTTGGTTCATCAAGAAATCAAAAGTCATAAATTACTTTGAAAAAATCAAATTTCTAAACACTTGGAAAATTTTCTAAGTATTAAGAAAATATGATAATTTCATAACTTCTAGGACAGATTTCACGCAAGCATGATCAAAATTTGCAAAGACGGTTCAGAACATAACCCTTCAATTAGAATATATGAAAATTGTGTTCTTCAATCAGAACATGACTCTTCAGCATATGGAGACTATGTTATACACTTCGATCAAAGCATCACCCTTCGAATCTCATTCTGGTCTTCTTCGATCAGAACATCACCAAACCCCAAAACCTTGTTTGAGTAGTCTGCTTCACTTCTATAGCACAGTCCTATAACCAGCTGCCACAACACTTCAAAGTGATGCTGATCCAGTCCACGCCTGCATTTTTCTAAAACCCCATATTTGCACCAAATTAGCATATGAAATCTGTGTTTAAAAAGCAATGGAACAGTATGCCATAAAGTTTTAAATCCCATTTGTTTTCCCCCAAAAACCACAGTAAACTCATCTATAAATAAGTTGTTCCATCACACGTTTAGGGAGCTAGCTTTGGAAAGTAGGGAGTGATCAAATACAAAAAAGAGAGAGAGAAAAAATATTCCAAACATTCTCAAAACCCAGAAATCTCAAAACAATATTTTTGTTCTTCCCTTTGAATCAAAGAACATAACATTTTCTGTATCGTTTCTTGCAGACCCCAGAACATTCAAAGGCAGTAGCTCAGGTCCCAAACACACATATCAGATTCAAGGTAAGTCATTCTGACTTTGAACTTTTCATTCAGAACATCATTAAATATGTATATATCATAATGTTGAGACTGTACATATCATTGCCTAAGTAGAAAAAACTGTGGATCAGAACTTCTTGAAGAAAACCAGGCTCAGAATTAAGATTAGAACTTCTATAAATTGTCGTGATTTTATTTGTCTATTTTGATGTTGTTAAGAACTTAATAAGTTGCAAATGCTCTGGCTAATGTAAGGAATGGGGTGAAGTGTAACACAGAACTTCTGAGTTTTCTTTCCCACTATTTTGAAGCAGTATTAGAACTTCTAGATTTTTTTCTCACTGTTTCATCACACATCAGAACTTCTGATTTTCTCTCACTGTTTTAACATACACAGAACTTCTAGGTTTTTCTTACTGTTTTATTACCCACATAATTTCTAGTCTTTCTTACTATTTTAACACACACAGAACTTTTAGGCATTCTTACTGTTTCAACATACACAGAACTTCTAGGCTTTCTTACTGTTTCAACATACACAGAACTTCTAGGCTTTCTTACTATTTTAACACACATAGAACTTCTAGGTTTTCTTACTGTTTTAACACACACAGAACTTCTAGGTTTTCTTACTATTTTAACACGCATAGAACTTCTAGTTTTACTCACTGTTTAACACAACATAGAACTTCTGATTTTTTTTCTCACTGTTTAAACACAACACACAGAACTTCTAGTTTCCTCTAACATTTCTTTCAGAACTTCAGTGCGCAGCAACCCAGAGCTTTTGGTCCCCTCCAACGTTTCTTTATGAACTATAGCACGTCTAGCATCAGAACTTCTGGTCCCTTTCATTTTGTCTTCAGCAACGTGTTGATCCTGTTTTTTCGTTATTTTTTCGTTTCTTTCTTATTATTTTTATTTTCAGCATTAATATCATATTTATTAATATAAAAAAGGGCATAAAAAATATTTTCTCTTATTAACTAATTATTTTCCTTTTAATTTATTAAGACAAAAAAATCATTTCTTAAAACAAAACCTTTCCTTTTCTTGTATTGTACAATTCAATATGGTTGTAATAGATAATTAGGATTTAAATTCTTGTAAATCCCCATTTGTAATTATGTACCCCCACCCCTGAAATGATGTAATAGTTTAGGATTTATTTTTTTCATTTTATTTTCTTTCATATTGTTAGTAATTAGGGTGTATGGCAAGATAAAACCAACAAGTAGATAACCTTTAAATGCAAGACAATATGCATGCAATCAAATACACTTGCACACTAGCACCTTTAGGGTAATCTCACATTGTTGCATTCTGGAAAATAGTCATGTCCCTCGAATATGGAAGTTTTAGCAAAGACCCTCAATAAAGGATCGTTAGTCCCTCGATGACCCTCAATGTTGCCTTCGGTAAACGATCTAGTCCCTAAACGACATTGCTAAAATGTCCCATAAGTTGCCTTCTATGACTATACAAAACGTCTCGCCGTGTCCCTTCACATCCAATGATGGGGCTTCTTAACAAATCAATGGTAAGGTAGCAACATCTAAAGGAGGAGGAAAAGAACATTTAAAACCTTTTGAGTAGGTAGGTTGCTCCTAGTCGCTCGCTTGCTCACAACGAAAACATTTTATACACCCACAATTTCACTTTGAAACATTTTTCAAAAGACAAAACACTTTGTACGCGTTCTTATAGAGACGAGAACCATTACAAAAACGTTCCTTTTCAAAATACTTTCAAAACTCACATCACAAACACATTTTTCAAACAAAAAGCAAGTGATCTAGCTAGAAACTAAGAGCCCATAGATAACTACGGATGAAAAGGGTGCTAATACCTTCCCTTTTCATAACCTACCCCCCGAACTCAAGAAATAATCTTGAAAGGTCTTTCCTGTTCTTTTCAACCTTTCCTTTTGGATAAAAGAAAAGTTGGTGGCGACTCTTGCTATCCACAACAATTGCAATCAAACGTAAAACACCCAAGTCAGTTCTCCCACCGTGTTACAGTTCCATTGTCAGTGATGATCTTTTCAGGTATACCGTATTGATAGATGAGGTTATGCTTGATAAACCGGGCTACAATATTCTTAGTGACTGAGGTAAATGAAGCAGCTTCGACCCATTTGGTAAAGTAGTTGATGGCAATGAGGATGAAACAATGTCCATTAGAGGAAGTGGGTTTGATTTATCCAATCATGTCTATGCCCCACATTACAAATGGCCACAAATCAGTCATGACATTCAAAGGAACCGGAGGCACATAAACCTTCTCGGCATAGATTTGACACTTATGGAAAGTCCTCGAGTGATGGTGACAATCAGATTCCGTAGTCAACCAATAATAACCAGCTCTTAGAATCCTATTGTCCATAGTGTGCCCACTAGAGTGAGTTCCATAGAGGCCTTCATGCATGTCCTCCATGATCTTCTCGGCATCCTTATTGTCCATACACCGGCGTAAAGTTGAATCATGGTTGCGCCTGTACAGGATTTTATGTCTTAGGAAGAACTTGGCTGAAAATCTTCACAAGAATTTCTTGTCATTGATGGAAGCTCCCTCGGGATACTATTGTGCTTCAAGATATCTCTTCATCTCATGGTACCATGGCTTCTCTTCGTCGGTGTCAAGCTCATAGCAGTGTGCAGGTTCTTCAAATCTTTCGATTGTAACCATAGAAGCTTCGTTTTCCCATTTGACCTTGAACATGGAAGAGATTATTGCCAAGGCGTCAGCCAACTTATTTTCTTCTCTAGGGAAATGTTCAAAGGTGACCTCCTTGAAGTATGGTATCAGGGTTAACACAAGCTCCTTGTAAGGAATAAGGTTAGGATGCTTGGTTTCCCATTCTCCTTTGACTTGACTAATCACTAGAGCAGAATCTCCGAATATGTTCAAGAACTTGATCCTTAAGTAAATGGCAGCCTTTAGACCCAAGATGCATGCTTCGTACTCAGCCATGTTGTTCGTACAATTGAAGCACAATCTAGAAGTGAAAGAATTATGACAAGAGAAATAATCACAACACCAATTCCATTGCCCAAAGCATTGGAAGCCCCATCGAAAACCATAGTCCATCGGGATCCTTGTTCAGGTCTGTCATACGGTCCAAGTTCTTCACAGTCAGTTACTAGTATAATATTCTCATCCGAAAGTCAAAGTTCATAGACTGGTAATCATTAACAGCTTGATGGGACAAATGATCTGCCAATACACTTCCTTTGATGGCCTTTTGTATGGTATATTGGATGTCATATTCAGTTAGAATCATTTTCCATCTAGCTATTCGTCCAGAGAGAGCTGGCTTATCGAATATGTACTTGATAGGATCCATCTTAAAATCAATAAAGTGGTATGAGTTAACATATACTGTCTTAGCCGGCATGCAGCCCAAGCCAGAGCGCATCAAGTTTTCTAGAGCAGTGAATATCTGGCTTCACAGTCAGTAAACTTTTTCTCAGGTAGTATATTGCATATTCTTTTCGGCCAAACTAGTCTTGTTGTCCTAACACACACCCCATAGAATTTTCTAGCACAATCAAATACATGATCAAGGGTCTTCCTTCAATTGGAGGCATAAGGATATGAGGCTCTTACAAATATTCCTTGATTTTGTTGAAGGAAGCTTGGTAATCATCGTTCCAAAAAACCTCTGACTTCCTTCTCAGAGTGAGGAGATGGCATTTCTTATATGGCATTAACCTTCGCATGATCAACTTCAATGCCTTTTCTACTAACTACAAAACCTAATAGTTTTCCATATCTTACTCTAAAAGTACACTTGTTAGGATTCATCCTTAACTTGTATTTCTTCAACCTGTAAAACAGCTCGTGTAGGTGATCGAGGTGCTCTTCTTCAGTTTGCGACCTTGCAGTCATATTATCCACATAGACCTCTATTTCATGGATCATGTCATGAAATAAAGCTACCATAGCTCTTTGATATGTTGCCCTTGTATTCTACAATCCGAACAACATAACTTTGTAACAAAAGGTGCCTTATTGTGTAACAAAGGTGGTCTTCTCCATGTCTTCGGGAGCCATCTTGATTTGGTTGTAGCCAGAAAATCTATCCATGAAGGAGAAGACTTTATGTTGAGCAGTGTTGTTAACCAAGACGTTGATATGAGGTAGAGGGAAATCATATTTGGGGTTTGCTCTATTTAAATCTCTATAGTCTACACACATACGAACTTTTCCATCCTTCTTCGGCACGGGGACCACATGCAACCCATTGAGGATAAGATGTCACAGCTAGGAATCCTGCATTAAATTTATTCATTACTTCAGCTTTTATTTTCTCAAACATGTTAGGCCGCATTTGACGAACCTTTTGTTTGACAGGAGGACAGTCTTCCTTTGTCGGTAGACGATGAACCACAATGTCAGTATCCAACCCTGGCATGTCTTCATACAACCAAGAAAACACTTCAACATAGTCATGCAGCATATAGACCAACTTGATCTTGATACCTTCTTATAAGTTGGCGCTGACCTTGACTTCTTTCTTGTTTGTCTCAGTACCTAGGTTGATAACTTCGACTGGCTCTTCATGAGGTTGAATAGATTTCTCCTCTTGCATTATAAGTATGGCTAGTTCCCCTGGTATTTCACAATCTTCCTCGCCTTCGTCTTCAACTTGGTTAATTGGATGTTCGAATTCATAACTGGAAATAGTAGAGTCATTGGAAATGAGATCCGGAGTGGATGAGGATCTTCAAGTGTGTGTGTGTGTGTGTGTGTGTGTGTGTGTGTGTGTGTGTGTGCATGTAAGATACATGGCTATTTGAAAAATGCAATAAAGAAAAAGAAAGACAATGAGAACAAAATTTGAATGCAAAGGTCCAATGTTTTTTCATTAAATGATCATATGATAAATGAACATGAACAAAACCCTTAACAGATGGACCATGGTGCCCCGGGAAAGGCACATGGCTTAAAAGTAATTGTTTGGAATTAAGATTACAGAAAAAAGTTCTTGAATTGACAGAAAACTGTAAAAAGTAATTACTCCTCATTGGAGGACATGGGAATGAAGTCCTTTGCGTACCAGTTATTGAGCTTTCCTCCGACAGTAGGGTAGATCCATTCTTCAAAATCACATTCACCGTCAGAGTCTTCCACATTGTTTACTTCATGATTTCCAATGCGAAGAGGTGGCTTTCCCACGCGAGTGCACCTGACGTCTTTCTGAGCTTTGATGGTGAAACCCAGCCCAAATCTGTCTACTTTAAACGGAATATTAGGGAGTTCTCCTCAGATAGTACAACTTCCATCTTCGTCCATGGCACGGGCATCTTTAAGTGAAACCATTCTTGGTACAACTTCATCAACTTTTGATATGTTAGAGGAGATTTTGGTGGCGGAAACCATAGGAGTAACAAATTCGAAAGCCTGGCACGGAGTTTCTATAAATTCACCATCCATTTCCACATACTTGAAGGAATTGAGGTGGCTCACCATAAATTCCTCTTCACCACAAACAGTGACAATCTTCCCTTTGATTGGGTATTTTAACTTTTGATTATGGGTGGATGTCATTGCTCCTGCCCCATGTATCCAAGGGCGCCCAAGTAAAAAAGAGTAAGCGGGACGGATTTCCATCACATAGAAAGTAGAATTGAAAGTTTGTGAACCGACTTTAATGGGGAGATCCACCTCTCCATGCACCATCCTTTTGGACCCATCAAAAGCCCTCACGACTATGTCACTTGGTTTTAACACCAGACCTTCACAATCTAACCAGTCTAAGGCACCTTTGGGTATAACATTTAAAGAGGAACCGGTATCAACCAGGACATGAGCCAGGGTAGTTCCTTTGCATTCAATAGAGATATGAAAGGCCTTGTTATGATTCATTCCAACTGGTGTCAAGTCAGCATCAGAGAACCCCAATCCATTGTCAGCAGTCAGACTTGCCACATAGTTTTTAAATTGATCAGTTGTGATCTCTTGAGAGACGTGCACTTTCTTCATAAATTTGATTAAAGCTTGGGCATGAGCATCGAAACAAAGCAACAAAGATATCATGGAGATTTTGGATTTTGTTTTCCCCAGTTGTTTGACTATTTTGAAATCACTCTTCTTTATAATTTTCAAGATTTCCTCCATCTCTCGGGTGGAGGGCTCTTCAGCATCAACATCTTTGGCAGGTGCCTCTATCCCAGCAGGCTCACTTACTTTTTCTTTGCCTCTAGTGTTGGCATTAGGCTTGTTATTGGTTATGTGAACAGGAGTTTTTTTAGTAGTTGGAGGTGAAATATCAGAAGAGAAGATCCTCCTCGTTCTTGTTACCTTACTAGAACCTGCAATATTTGTAACATCATTGGTCTTGTCTTCATTGATCCATGAATCTTGCTTTATTCCATGATAGTAAACTTCGACACCATAGTTCCATGGAACTGCTTTATCGGAGGAGTAAGGAATCACCCCAGGGGCAGTGATTATTAAAGGAGAAATTGTTGGTTCATTTGAAATCCTAATAGGACCCTTTGAGGAGATTCTAAGAGGCTTGTTGGAGATTGTTATGATAGAAATGTCTTCATCTTTATCGGTCAAACTTTTGATGGACGGGGTTCTCTCAAAAGGGATCTCATGACTATTTATCAGGCATTGAACACCTTCATTCATCCATTTTCACCCATTCACTTGTTCAGCACAACAATTACAGTCTTTCAAACAGCCAGGGAAAACCCCATCTCTCAGCAGATTCTCTTTAACAATGGCCAGTGGAATAGTCAAATCTTCAACGGAGGAAACAAAAACATTGTCTTCAATTGCATTGAAACCTTTTCCATGATTTAGCAATAGTGAAGTTATAATATTCAAAGTTGTAGGTGGATCAAACTCGATAGTTTTGTTGTCGATAAGATCTTGAATCTTGTTTTTTAGAGCCCAACATTGATCAGTTTCATGTCTGGGGTTGTTGGAATGATATGCGCATTTGGCATTAGGATTGTACTTTAGTGATGAAACATTGGGATTTGATGGTGGATCACGCAATGTTACCAAGTTGGCCTTCAACAGGTGTTACAAGGCTTGGGAAAATGACATGTTAATCCTCGTGAATTATCTTCTTGGAACCTAAGACCTTTGATGGTTGGCTTGTTATGGTTGTCTTTGAGTATATGGAGGGTTGGAGATCAAAACAGCTTTAACAGATGGACGATGATCCTTCTTGGTATGGCCATTTTACCCATAAACAACATTGGCTTCTTTCTTACCAGTAAAGGGCTTCTTTGCAGTGTTTGATGTAGAAGCAGATGCCATGGGGATTTTTCCACTCTTGATACCACTCTCGACCCTTTTACCAGCAGAATTATCTCGGTGAAACCGGACGATGAACTCCCAATTAAAAAGTTGAAAATGGGTTTGTTAATGTACCCATGAACATATCAACTAGTTCTCCATCAGTTAGTGGTGGTTGGACCCTACCAGCAAGATCCCTCCATTTTTGCGCGTACTCTTTAAACCCTTCATTAGTACCCATTGTCATTCCTTGAAGTTGAACTCTAGTTGGTGCCAAATCATCATTGTACTGATACTAGTGATAAAAAGCAGTGGCCAGATCTTCCCATGTGTGAATGCGGGAACCCTCCAATTGGTAAAACAATTCTATTTGAGTCCCATCCAGACTCTCTTGGAAAAAATGGACCCAGAGCTTCTTGTCAGTAGTATGTGGTTGTATCTTGCGGATGTAGGACCTCAGATGAAGTTTTGCGCATGAGCATCTGTCATACTTAGCAAAGACTGGTATTTTGAACTTATGGGGATTGACGACCCCAGGTACTAAGCCTAAATCACCAAAATCCAAACCAGGTATGGCTTTAATTTCAACAGCTTTCAGTCTATCCTCTAACTGCTTGTATTTATCCTCAGTCGATGGATACTATTCATCAAATTAGTCCTCATCCTCGGATGCTTGATCATTTGCACACCTAGCACGTGTGCTCCTTGCCTCTTCATCCTGATTCTCGTCTTCCTCGGATGACTCTACAACTATCTACACCTTACGAACTGGGCCTTTAAGCCTTTTCCCCATGTTGATGAGGGCCTTCTTCTTAGTCTTCTTTTTGGCTGCCAACAGTGTCATCATCTCTTGTTGTCCCTTGGTCAGGGTCAGCAAGGTCTCTTGGAACTGGGAATTATGTGCTGGTAAATATTTCACGGTCTGCTCGATACCTATCTTACTGAAATAAACAGTAGAAAGATGAGGAAACATGTGTCAAAAAACCTGCTTATGTCATAATGCATGGAATGCAAATGCAAATGATTTCAAGGATTTTTAAGATTTAAATTTGTTTAGACAAAGAGGGAACAAACATTAATTGCATTAATAAGTTCAAAAAGTTACAAGATGCCTCTTGGGATTAAAATGGAAGAAACAATGATAATGCAAAATAAACTCCTAAAACATAAAAAAAAGACTCAAGCTTCCCATGAGCGCATCCTTTTCGGTGCAATGTAGGCATTCAAACTCTGCTCTTCATGAAGATGTCTCGTGAGCTCCAAAGCCTTATTTTCGCTTGCATAGAACTGGGTTTCAAAGGTGTCTCGCTCTCCTTTGAGTTGAATCCATGATCTTTTTAATTCATTGAGAGTAGTTGGCATGTTAGGATGAAAAAGAGTGTAAGGGGTGTCTCCCTCAGCAACGGGATCCATAATCACAGGTAGGATGGCGGGGTAAGGCATCACGAGACTTTGAGCACAAGTTCGTATCCACTTAAGGTAAGGCTCAAGGGGGGTGGATTTTTATTCCCCAATGTCTTGCTATCAAATCTGTTCACCATGCCCCAAGCTCGTACGAATCTCGGATGATAACCTTGAACATCGTTCTCATAGTCAAATGCAATTCGTTGGACAAGTGCATCATGAGGACCATCCCTCCTAGCATACCCAAATAGTCGTAAAGCCAAACAAGTATTATAGGTGATACCTCCCTTAATTCCAATGAGAGGGACATTAGGGAATTCCCTGCAACGGTCAATAATGATAACGTCCTCCAAAGATCGAGAATACCAATGAATATCTGAATGCGAGAGTGATATCAACCTATTAGACCATCTCATGCCTTGCTCATTCTTCAAAACAGATCGAGATAGGTGCGAAATAAACCACCTAGCCAATAAAGGAGTGCAAAACATAAGAATTCCCCTTCTCTTCATGGTGCGAGTGTGAAGAGAATGCAAGATATCTCCAAGTAAGGTAGGCACCGGGTTACGAGATAGAAAAACCTTTACCGCATTCACATCTATGAGTTGGCCCGGGTTAGGAAATAGTACCATCCCATAGATGAGAAGAGCCAACATCTCTTCAAAAGCTTGTAAGTCCAAAGCATCCCAAAATTGTTGAGCCTTCTCAAACAGAAACTTGGCTAAAAAACCCTTAACACCACTCTTTGTTTCCCAATTTGCCACAACATCGGATCATTGCAAATGTAAAGCTAAAGAAATTTCCTCAGGTCTTGGGTCTTTCTCAACACCGGTGAAAGGTAGTTGATCAAGAATTGGTAATCCCAAGAGTTTATAAAATTCCTCCATGGTGGGCACTAGTTGGTAATCAGGAAATGTAAAGCAATGGTGTAAAGGGTCAAAGAACTGGAAGAGTACTTTCATCATGTCTTCATCAAGGCTTAAGGTAACCATATTGAGAAGTAGGCCATGTCTTTTGGTGAACAAATAATTATTAAGAACTCTTGATGCTAGCTCTTTGAGTTGAGGAGGAACTTTTACGAGGTTGACTTGGATAGTATTCCTGCGAGTGGAAGTTATGTCCTACAAAACAGCACAAAGATAAATCCCAAAAATCCTTGAAATGATTAGTGCAAAATGTCATGGTATGATGTCATGATGTTATGTACAAGTAAACATATACACACAATGCAAACAAGTCCTTAGGTTTAGTCTTGCATGAGGTTCATAGGTAAGTACCCTCTTAAAGTTTAGTTGGTTCAACATGTCCTAGAAAGTAATCGGGTTCTAGGGAATCTCAATATCACTGATCTTTCTTCATTAGGCATTATTTCAGCGTAAGCCTCTTTATTGGCGACCAAAATATCCCAAAAGTCCGATCTCAATGAGCATAGCATTGAGTATCAACCAACTTTAGACTGCACCGAAGCCGGCTACCTCACTACTTCCTAATGGCCAAGTTGTTCAATTAAAATTTCTACGGTCAGTTAGTGCTTCATGACACCACACAGCGGCCTCATATTATCCTTGACTGGACTCAAGGGCTACCGGTACCAACAAATTTGTCACACTAACATAGCCATCGCTTCAACCATGTCGGTATACCCCGCACAGTGTCTACGATCTATTTCTACTTACCTAATAATGTTCCCCGATTCGGGTAGAGGATCAACACAAAGCCCAAACAAGGACCCAAAATGTAAAGCAAACAAGTCAAACAATGAAAGCATTTAAAGGTGATCTAGTCTCTAAGGTAACCCCACTTTTAAGTATCTCCCCAGCAGAGTCGTCAATTCTGTGATACGGTGGGAGAACTGGCTTGGGTTTTTTGCGTTTTATCGCAATTATTGCGGATAGCAAGAGTCACCACCGACTTTTCTTTTATCAAATAAAGGAAAGGGTGAAAAGAATAGGAAAGAACTTTTGAGATATTTTCTTGAGTTTGGGGGGTAGGTTATGAAAAGGGAAGGTGTTAGCACCCTTTTCATCCGTAGTTATCTACGGGCTCTTAGTTGATAGCTCACTTTGAAATGCTTTGTTTGAAATTTCTGTGTGATTGATTTTGAAAGTATTTTTGAAAAGTGTCTTCGTTTAGGCGAACTTTGTAATGATTATCGTCTTTATAAGAATGCATACAAAGTGTTGACTTTTGAAAATATTTCATGGAAAAGTGTTGGTGTATTTGAAAGATGTTTTGAAATGTAGTGAGCAAGCAACTACGAGCGTTCTACCTACTCAAATAGCCTTTGTTCATTTCCTTCTCCTTTAGATATTGTTATCTTACCATTGATTGATAAGAAGCCCTATCATTGGATGTGAAGGAACAGGCGTGAGTCATCGTATAGTCATAGAAGACAACATTATAGGATACCTTAGCAATTTGTTGTAAGGGTCTAATATCGTTTACAAAGGCAACATCGAATGGTCATCAAGGGATTACGATCTTGTATTCGATGGTCATTGCTAAAGTATCACACGTTCGAGGGACATGACTATTTTTATCTGAGGCGACAAGTGTGGGTTACCCTAGAGGTGCGCGTGTGCGAGTGTATTGATTTCATGCATTTTTGTCTTGAATTAGGATTGTCTACTTGTTGATTTTAATTATTGTCATACACACCCTAATTACTAGCAATAATATTAGAAGCGATAAATTGCAGAATTTTAAAATTCTATGCTATTACATTTTTTTTTGGGATGGGGATACAAGTTTATGAATATGGAATGAAAGAAATAAAGTTCTAATTATACTATTACAACCATATTGAATATTTAATGATAATAAAAATATAAATAAATATAAATATAATGTAAAAAAAGAAGAAAAAAGGTTTAAGAGAACTTTTATGTATTGATACATAAGCTTATGCATTGATACAAAAAATTTATGTATTGACGCATGCGTTGGCTCATACTGCTTTGTGTTGGCTCATATCATCACCTTGCCCCTGGAAATCAAAATCAACTCAGTATGAGTCGACACATAAGGGTTTTGTGTCGACTCATACTGCTTTGTATCGACACATGCACGTTTTGTATCGACTCATAGTCATTTCTAGCTCCTGGAAGTCAAAATAACTCATTATGAGTCGACACATAAGGATTTTTTATCGACTCATACTGATTTGTGTCGACACATATGCATTTTCTGTTGACTCATAACCTATTTTGTACATTATATGTGTCGACTCATAGTGTTTCGTATCGACTCATACTGCTATTTTTTAGCAGCTAACATTGTTCTGCTGCATATATGGGTCAATTCTCAACACATGGTCAATGAAAATGAAAAGCAAGCATATTGTTAGCTTTAAGGAAATTATATTTACATTTTATCTTCAAAAATGAAACACTAATGATGCTTTTTATGAAGAGTTCAAAGTAAAGAAAACTTACCTTGAAACTGAAATTTGTGCTTTGAGTTTAAGTTGGAGAAGTCAAGTTGTAGGTGGCTGTTTTTTTTTAGTTTGGAAAATAGTGATGTTACAGAAGTTTTTCTTGAGTTTAGAAAACTTCCATATGATGTATGTTGAGTGTTTGGATGGTTTGTTTGGATAGAACTTGCAAGGTGTGAGAGGTTCAAAGGGTTTGAACTTCAAAGCTCAAAGATGGAGGTTCTTGTGGACAGTTCTGGTTTTTAGAGCATGAGGGGGGTTTGAGGTTTTGTTAATACACAAGAATCTCTCTATTTTTCTGACATTTTCTCTTGCAAATGCTCCCTCTATTTATAGGTAAAAGGTTTGTGAACAAGGGATGAATAGGTTTACAAGACAACATATTATGGTTTGGTTGGGATGCAAATATCAAACTATGTCAAGTATTCCATGGTTCCAAGATGAGGTACCAAAGTTGCTGGTATAGAGGGGCTACTTTTCATGATTTATGGTGGAGTAAAATCAGATGAAAACAAGGTAGGGGCTCAAGACATGTTTTGTGCGAACAAGCTTGCTTTTCAAGAAAAGCAATGGTGCCTTTATGCCATAAATGGAAAGATATTTTGGACAATGGCTAAAACACTTGGATAATAGATCAAAAGTAGGTGTAAGCATTAAATTATGGTGAGATTGACAAGTTAGAAGGCCTGCAACACAAGACTATACAGCATAGTATAAGGATTTTGTTATGTGTTCTTCAACAAAAGGACTTGTAATTCAAGGATGAATACCCAACTTCATACCCTTGAATCCCCTAGCTCAAGTATGATAAATTCATGCTCTTGGATGTTTTGGAAAGCTTGAAACATCCTCTATAATTTTCATTTTGACCATTTTGACAAAATCATCTTGGAACTATGTGAAAAAATGCCAAGAAGTTGGGATAAAATCCTGACAAAATCTGTTGAAAATTTCTCTAAGTGCTAGATGAAAATGTCACGTCTTCATGGGCTTATATCTTCAAATCTAAGCATTTTTTGGACATAAAACCACTAATACAAAGTTGTAGAATTCATCAAGATCTACAACTTTCATGTTGAAAGTTTCCTTTAAATCATTTTGCATCATGATGAAAAATTGGTATGAAGTTATGAAATAAACATGTGCAAAACACTTAGAAAAAAATCCTAAGTCTTGAAAAGTTTGACTTTTCAAATTGACTTTTGACATTCTTGACTTCTTGAGGATCTAGTTTCATATTTTTGAACGTCTTCATGAATTTTGATCTTTGAGACTTAATGTTGACCAAAAAGTCAAAGTTTGACTTTTGGCGTATCAGTTGACTTTTTGTCAGTACATCTGATTTTTGGACATCTGGTCAATTGACTGGGCAGAATTTGTGATACAAGATTTAAAACTTAACATGAGCGTTGTTGAAGGTCCATAATGATCCATGAAAGTCATTTGAAGTATTAGAATTCCAATTGTCCTTGTTCAAACTCAAACCCTAATTTTGAGGTATCAGTATTGAGGAGATGGCTTGACCTAGTCAATACTTGTGCAAGCTTGAGCTTTTGCAGATCTTTGTGAAAAATGTCTTGAGAAAAGAGAGGGAAAATTTTGGGGTATGACAGTTACCCCCTATTATTAGGGCCTTAAGAAGTTTTCGAAAGAGGAAACCAAGTCCAAATAT
Organism: Vicia faba; assembly: GCA_948472305.1. Taxonomy (NCBI): domain Eukaryota; kingdom Viridiplantae; phylum Streptophyta; class Magnoliopsida; order Fabales; family Fabaceae; genus Vicia; species Vicia faba. The sequence continues at coordinate 596,296,321 of OX451738.1, forward strand.
GTTGTGATATGAACTTGATTAAGGAATTCCCCTTCGAAAGGTATGCCCCTGATTGAATGGTGCTTTGAAATGTGACCCAAGTTGATTTAATCTTGGAATAATCACCCCTATTCAATAGGATCTTAATGTAATATACACCTACGATCATTATTTTTGCTTATAATTATAGGGTTCTCCTTTAGATGCTTTGCCCCTAGTTAGGCGCTTCCTGGAAAGGATCGCTTTTGATTAAACCAATTTTTGAGATCTCCTTGATGGCATGTATTGATTTGTATATTAAAGTTTATATTTTGAAAAGCAGTTCTTAGTGATGCACATGCAATTTTTGAAATCAAAGTTTTCACGGGGAAGAAATGGATTATTTAGAGATGAAGATTTGAAGAAGCAAAGTGGTTAGCAATAATTTTAACAAACATAGGAGTCAGTTTAACACAAATTTTACCGAGTATGCTTTCATAGTTTACCTTGCTTCAATTAGGAATTTTGAGGGTTGTAGCATGGCTTTGTTTCACGATTTAAGAAAAAAAGGATATAAGGCTCAAGATTTATTTTAACCCACCCCATTCTCCTTGATGTTATCCAATCCTAAGTTCGATTAATCCAACGGATATATTCAGTCTGTAAGAGAATTTTTGTAGCCACGATGATGAGCAGAAGCATTAGTAAAGATCCAAGTGCCGATGAAAAGCATTGATAAGATCCAAGTATTGATGAGAAGCCTTGAGGATTGTTGAGCTGGCAGTCACAAGATTGTCTTCCAATTTATTTATTTTAAATCCCTTATTTTTGCATGGACTAATTCTTTTGAATTTTGGGTCCATCGGGATACCCTAACTTTTTCCTAAGCCAATTTTTTTTATATTTTCTTTGACTTAGCGGGCTTTCTCCTTTTGAATTTATTTTTGCTTTTTGATTTTGGACATTTGTGACTGTCATGCTGATTGTTGTAAGCTTCATTTTCATTGTTTCCTCGACCTTGAATGAAGCACTGATGAAGAAGACGTTGTGGACTTTGTCTTCGTTTCTTCTTCAATCTTGGATTATGAATACGAGGAAAAAGATGTGCTTGAAAATTTTCTTAGATTGACTTGATTCTCCTAAGATTTGAATGCATAATTGAATTAATTGAAAGACTACCCTGGCCCTAGTTAAAACTAAGGGTTTTTTAGAAAAATAAAAAACTCCAACTTCTGGATCGAGGGGGTTGACTATGGATTAACTCCTTATTTATCCATTGTTTAAGAATTGAAATAATGTCTTACATCGTCAGCTCAGTCTTACCATTGAAAGCATAGTTTAGCAAACTTCAGTTATTTAGTTTACATCATTCTCCCTCAAAGTTTGTTAAAGGTGAAAGATGGAAAAGTGAAAAGCGAAATGGAAAAGTCGTTGATTATATATGGAAAGTGATGAAAGAGTGAAACGAACAAATTGACTTTGAAAATGTGCATGCTCATTTTATTCGAAATACTAGTCAAAAGATACAAAGTTACAACAAATGAAACTTAGCAACTAGGAAATTACAATTTGTAATTGATAAAGTCTAATGATCCTATGGAAGAGCTTGTTTATTGATCCACTGATTTAGGAGATATACTTCTTAGTTATTGGAATTGTAGAAGTATCGTGATCTTTGACTCTTCTTGGGCATACCAATTTTGTTGATAGGGCAGTGGGGGAATCACCAATGAAAGTTGAAACGGAGGTGTTGCGTATGCTTGTGTAGTGAAGGGATACCTTCTCTTTATAATTGTACTTGTAGAACCAAGCTTATTTGAATCTTCAATGGTTAATCTCCTCTCTCCAAGTTTGAGACTTTCTCGAATTCCCTTACGAGTCTTGGGAAATCAACTAGCATAGACAATTGGATCAGGGCACAAGTGTAAACCGATATGAGGTTTTATGCAAATGTATGAACATGTATGCGAATGAAAATGCATGGGTATGCAAAAAAAAATTGTTTTTAAGGGTATGTGAAAATATTTTCATGGAGACGCAATGCAATGCTAGGTTAGAACAAAGATAAACCTAAGGACAACCTATAAGGATTGTGACAGACACAAGGAATCCCTTTAAGGGCTAGCGATTGTGACAGATAAATAGTAATTCCTACAGGTTAGATATGATGATAGACATAAGGAAAGTCCTACGGATGACAGTTAAAAGGATACCCCTACAAGCTAGGGGTTATGAAACTCCTATGGAAACCTAAATGGGTTTAAAGATAGACATGGAAATGATGAAACCCTATACTGACTTAGAGATTGAGACAAACATAAGGAATCCTCATAAGGGCTAGGGTTAATGATGGACCAAAAGGAATCCCTACAGGCTAGGGATTATAACAATCAAAGTAAATCCCTACAGGCTCGGGAACGTGACAGACGGGGCGATTGAGATAGAGGTTTAACTTGAGGGAATATCATGGAATAGAGCACATGGTGATCGTTCCACAGTAACTGGATCCCATGGCCTTCTAGAGGCCACGTGGCATGTATCACTGAGGACGTCCTTCGTGGGAAGGTTCCATATGGAAAACAAGATCCTATAAAGGTCCTAAGGATAATGAAGGACAAAAGGGGATCCCTACAGGCTAGAGATTATAACAAACAAAGGAAATCCCTACAAGCTAGGGATTGTGATACACCACAGGAAATTCATACAGGCTAGGGATTGTGACTCAATATAAAACCCTACGGGTTAAACCAAAGAATACGCCTACGAGTTTATGGTATAATAATTATATGATGTCCTTCGCAGGAAGGTTCCCTATGAAGGACAAGATGTTTAATAGAACAAACTATAAGAGGCCTCTTATAGAAGGTTCTAAGTTTATTCTACCCAACCCAAAGCTTGTTTTCTTAAGGGTATCATGGATAACACTATAGGGAAAAGCCATAAGGGCCTCCCTTAAGTGGAGCCTCTTTGTAGACCAAAACTTTCGTCTCTTAGGTCGTACAAGGTCTCACCATGAGATTTTTTTTAGGGTTGTACAAAGAGTCATTGGCCAAATCCCGAAGTCCTACCTCCTAGAGAGTCTAGCCTCTAAAATATATTCCTTACAACTCAATCGACTCTAGGCGAAGTCGTCACAAAAGCTCATAGGGGTGTTTACCCCCCTTGGCCAATAGACAATACTTCTTCTAAGGTTTGATATTATTTATTAAATTAAATCCCACACCAACAATATATAACATGACAATTTCGTAATAACAAGATTTGTTTCTGCAAGTCTATCTCTAAGTTTTGATATAACAAAAGAGTATGTTTGTGTGAACAATTTTGTTGTACTAATGTTTGTTATTGTTGAGTACTTAATAAACAGGTTCTGCTTCTGATGGATGGTGTGGCCAAGTCATTAGAAGAGAATTAGTTCTGCTTCTGCTACACAAGTTCTGATGAACAGTAGCAAGAAACTCCAGAAGGCTCTAAAGTGTAGGTTCTGATGTTTGTCTAAAGAAACCAGTCAGAAGATCTGAAGATAGAAGTTGCTACTTAAGTCCAGATGCTTAAGACTCGTGTTTCTGAAGACAACGGGTTCTAAAGAAACAGTCATAAGATCTGAAGACAGAAGTTTCTACTTACGTCCAAATGCTAAAGACTAAAGCTTCTAAAGATAATGTGTTCTAAGGAAACAGTCAGAAGATCTGAAGACTCAAGTTTCTACTAAAGTATAGATGTTAAAGACTCAAGTATCTAAAGACAATATGTTCCAAAGAAACAAAGTTAAAAGATCTGAAAACAAAGTTTATATAGAAGTTCATACGCTAAAAACTTAGTTTCTAAAAATACAACTTGTTCCTAAGAAACAAAGTTAAAAGATCTGAAGACAACGTTTCTACTGAAGTCCAGATACTGAAGACTTGTGCTTCTAATAACAAGGTTCTTAAAAGGATTCTTAAAGAACCAAGTGCTAAAGATTGTAAAGATGGAAAATCTTAAGATTCCAAAGACTTGAAGTTATAAAGATCCAAGGTTCTCTACAAAGGTTTCTCAAGACCAAGTGTTGAAGACTCTAAAGACGCATCTCTTAAGACTCTGAAGACTTGAAGCTCTTCTGATCCAAGGTTCTCTACAACGGATTCTCATAACCAAGTGCTGAAGACTCTGAAGACGCAGTTCAAAATACTCTGAAGACTTGAAGTTCTGGAGACCTTATGTTATGTTCTCGCTTCTGAACTCATGCTCGGAGAAGCCTCTGAAGTGTGGAAGGAATGAATATAATGTTAACATGGTACAATAGTACACAATACAAAAAAGCCTTATTCCACTACCTATCCACGCTTGAATTATGGAAGAGAAAAGGACATAGCAGTACTATTTGTAACGACTCTTTTTCAAATAGCCAACGACTCTATTTTTCTTGGCTATATAAGAAAAGAATTGTATGTTTAAAATGTTGTTGGTGTTCAAATATTGTTAGAGTTGTTACGCTAAACATATTAAAGCTAAAACAAAAGAAATCAAGAAGATGATAAAGAATAATTCAACAAGATGATATTCAAATTCTTATTAAATACTTCTTGGTAGAAGTATGAAGAAGCAAGGAGTTGTTGCTTATAGCTTGCTCAATTAAACAAAATGAAGACAAGAAGACTACAAGATGATGCACTTAAACTTAGATCATATTCATCTTTGTAGAATCATGTAAACACAAGAGTTGTTGCTCATATTATGTTATATCTTTAGTTCTTCATGTAAATTATTTGTACACAAGAGTTGTTGCTCATAATTGTGTCAAACAATCAGGAATGAATCATTTGTGTAATATGCTTAGAAAGAAGCAATCATGAAAACATAAACATTATCAACTGAATGTTGATGGTTCCTTGAGAGACTCGGTTGAGTCAGGATTCTCACGAAGACTTTGGTTGCGGTCATCGTAGATGAAATCCTATGAAGAAAGACTAGGTTGGTCAGATTTCTTAAGGGGTCCTTGATCGTTAAATCTCGTGGAGATCACTGAACGTATCATTGTATTGTTCCTTGAGTGACTGAGTGAAGGTCTGATCTCAAGAAGATAATGGTTGCAATCATTATGGGAAATCATGATGGGAGATTCTGAGGAATCGAATTCTGTTGGGTCAATGGTAGTCATATCTCAAAGGGCACTGAGTGAACCCTTTTGAGATCACATATGGAAATCATTGCCAAGAAATCCTAGTAGGAAATTATGAGGTATTGATTTTTTTTTGGTCAATGAATGTTATATCCAGTTGGATAACTGAATGTGCCATTGTGTGTTAGTCGCTGGCGGTTTCCTGTGCGATTGTAATCAGTTTGGTTATAATGGATTAGGTCCTTGATTAAGGCGAAACCCCCTTGACGGGTGGACTGGATTAGCTTGGGGATTTATCAAGTGAACCAGGATATATTTTGTGTTCTTTACTCTTGCTTATTCTTTACAGTTTATATTTTCTTAACTTAATTAGAAGCATTACTTAGAACTAATATTCAAAAGCATTGTTCAATAAATAATGCTTAGAAGCAAAATTTTATCAAAGAGTAAAAAACTCAATTCAAACACCCTTTCTTGCGTTTTCTTCACACCTTCAAATTTGTATAAACAAAATAAACATATAAACTTATATTGAAATAAAACATGCCAAAAATAGAAAGCACCCAAGAAACCCTAGACCTAAAAGATAGGGAAGACTCTAAACCTTAGGGTTATTTCCCCAACAGATCACCAATTGTCGTAACCGGCAAAAAAATAAGAGTCGCCACCATTAATTTATATCCTAAGGATGGGGAAATAACAAGTAACCCTAATTCATAGAGAGATTCTAAATTCCTGAGTCAATTAGACGAAAGGAAAGTGTTAGGCATCCTTCGTCTCCCTTGTTCTAAAGGGGCTTCTCTTTTAGGTTTGAGGGTAAAATGGGTATTCGGTAGTTAATATTTATACATGTTGAGAAAAATGATTTAATTTCTTAGTTGTGAACTCGCATTGGTTTTAACCGCATGCCTATGTATCTCCTTATGAAGAATTAGAGTCCAATTTCATAGTTTGAATGTTTGGTTGGTGTTTTTTATAGGATTATGTAGAACTTCTTTCGAATTATCCTTGAACCTTGTTCGGGTTTGAAGAGTGAGTGATCGTAGACGCAATTCGCAGTTACGTTTGTAGGCAATACTTTTTATTCCTTTTTTGAAAATAGCTTGTTGTTTTTGTTAAGTTAGTAAAAAAGGTTTTTTTTTGTTGGTTAGCTATTAATATTTTTATTTGGTGGATAAAAGGAGATTTGATCTTCATTGGAATTAGTTCACGTTAGGCAAAAAATTTACTTGATTTGTTGATTAGTTATTTTAAATTAGATCTTGATAAAGAGTTGATAATTATTAGAATTAATTTGCTCGAGACGAAGAAATTGACTTGGTCGATAAGGAGTTAAACCTTATTTGAATTCGATCGCTCTAGGCGAAGAAATTTAACCCTGGTTTGTTTGTGAATTTTAATTATTTTGGTCTTTTGTATTTTCATGTTATTTTTCAATTAAAAGCGAAATCTAAATATTTTTATATTTTTCTTAAGGATAATTAAAAGGGGAATGATCAACTATAATAGAAATTAAATTATGTTATGGAAATAATAACAATAGCTATTAAAAAGAAGTTACTATATATAAAATAAATAGAGGTTGACATTAGATTAATCGGGAAATAATAATATGTACAATTTTATTTATCAAAGAAATTAATTCTAAGTAATAAAAATTAATCACAAGAAAATGAGTTAAATCAATTTCTTTTAGTTTTTATGTGTTTTATTGTTTTTTGTTATTTTTATGCATGTAATATTTGAGAAAGAACAGAAATAGTGCTTTATAGAAAAATCATGAAAGAGTCTGTGTCGTTGTTATTCCTGTAAAGTAGATACAAAAGTTAGAACGCTTGCTTGACTGATAAAATTTATATTTAAGATAATGTTTGTTGTAAAAAAAATTTTATAAAATGATAATAAACAACAAATTAAAAATTAAGCAGAAAAACTAAGTGAAATAAGAACTAGATTAATTACAAAAAAAAAAGATTAATCAAGTAACTGATTATAAATTATGTCATCCACAAATCAGTCTCAATTTTTTCATCGGTCGTCAATCAAAGACAGAAACACAAATGATTCGCCACAACAAAAATCACACACAAACTATCAAACAAAAAACATAAAACAATTTAAAATACACACAAGTTATAATTGAGATAGTAGGAAAAAATCCAACCTACGAGAGTGAGATTTCTCCCGGTGAATAATGAATAAAAAAAATACTTTCTTTAGAGATCCTCTTTTCCTTTGTGCCTTCTTTTCGACATTTTATAATTCCTCTTCTTCTTGCCTGCTTTTGCTACGAGAATTTTTTTTTGTTGATTGAATAGAGGCTTAAGATTTTAATTATCGTTGTTCATCAAGAACAACAACTTTGTTGTTATTTGTCAAGAACAACAACTTTGGGAGAGTGATTTTAGAATTGTAGAATTTTTGCATGATTGTTGATTCGTAGATAATTGTTGATATTGTTGATGAATAAAACTGTGAAAATACATTGTTATTTATAGATAAATATTAGGTCAAGAAAATGAATGTGATTGGTGGATATTTAAACTTGGGGATAAATTTATACAAATTAGGAATATCCATTGGACTTGTTTATTGTGATTGATTTGACGAAGAAAAAGATTGATTTGGAAGAAGATTTGATTTGAAAGAATCTTATTTGAAAAGATCTTGTTTAGTTGTTAAGATTTTTGACTATTTTTTTACATAAAATAATGATTTTAATGAAAAATAATATTTTTAAAAATATAATAATAAATAAAAACGAAAATAGTAATTAAATAATAAAAAATATTTTTTTAATGATTTTTGGAATAATGAAAGAAAAATGAAAATAGATAAACGATAAAAAATGTAGAAGGTAGGATTTTAGCACAAGACCTCTCACTCTTAAGCTTTGATCCCTTACCAATTGTGTTATGTCATTCTATTTCAGATAAAAATGCACATGGAAGCATATGAAGGATTATGTGATATTTGTTATTTAAAAAATACAAATAATTTTAAGTATTTATTTTATATTTTTAAATAAGCAAAATGAATTAATATCCAAACCAAATGTTAATAAAATCTAAAATAAACCAAAGAAATTTATAAAACTCAATTTTGAAAATCATTTGAATTTTTTAAAAATAAAGCGCACAAATTTGGGGTATGATACTGTTGTCTGAAGAATCGTCAGAAGCACGCATCAAAAGACTACTGCATTCGATTGAAACATCAGTAATTCTGAAGAATGATGAATGTTTTCCAGAAAGAGGATCTCATGTGTACTTCTCAGGAAAGTTGTTGCTTCAGATGTCACAAGTATTCAAGAAGAAAGAAAATATGTTAGAGATGCTGCTTCAAGATCAGAAAATAAGATTGCACATAAATAAACTTTCACATCAAAGATCAAAAGTCAAGATTGTTTCATCAGAGGAGTTGTTGCTCGTAACTCTAAAGACAAAGTCAAGGTTCTGAACACGTCAAAGGAAAGTTTCTACCTCAAATTCAGAAGTTAGGATTTTTTCATTAGAATAGTTTTTACTCATAATTCTGAAGACAGAGTCAAGATTCTGAAGACTCGAGAACTTCATGGAATATACGCACATAACTTTACATCAGAAGTATTCCATTTGAATACTGATCAAAGGAAATTTAAATCTTCTAGACTCATCACTTCTACACATCATATAGTCCATCAGAAGACAAAGATCAAGATGATATTTTCTCAAGCCAATCTACTTCATCAAAAGTCATATTCATCAGAAGACAATATCATTAAAAACAAGCGCAAGAAGAGTTAGTACAAAGGTACAATTACACATTCCACTCAAATAGATGTACTGTGTACTATTTGTTTCCCACAATCAAATCATATTGTTATGGCAGCTGGCAAGATGAAAGTGATGTGTGTACTACTACAACGGTCTACTTCTTCAACTCCTATTTAAAGGATCAATTGTTTCATTTGAAAATAAGAAGACTAGAGAACAAGAATAGTAGCTCTGCCAAAATCAAAAGAAAATCAAAAACAAAGAAAAATTAAAGAAAAAGAAAAAGAAAAAGCAAAGAAAATAAAATATCAAAACACAAGAGTTGTTGCTCGTTATTATGTTAACATTATCGTTTGCTAGAATACAAGAGTTGTTGCTCATATTGTATTCTTACCACTATTCACCAGAACACTAGAGTTGTTGCTCATATAATATTTATATTATTATTAATTAAAACACAAGAGTTGTTGCTCATTATTGTTGCTCATAGTTATTTTAAACATTATGTACTTAGACTTCTATGTAATCCGCTTGCAAGAAACAAACTTGTAAACACAGTCTTTCAATGGGTAGTTGAGAAAGTCCTTATCTAAGTAAAAGTGAAAGTCTTTTTCTAAGGAATAGAAAAATCTCCTTCAAGGGACCGGCTAGGTCAAAATCCTTAAGGAGTCAGTGATCGTTATATCTCTTAGGAGACCGAGTAGGTCAGAATTCTTAAGGGGTCACTAACAAGTTATCATTGTATTTAGTCACCAGCGGGTAGCTCGTGCATTTGTTATTCACCGGCGGGTAGCCCGTGCAATTCTAATCAGCTTTATTATAGTGGATTAAGTCATTTTATAAGGCAAAATTACCTTGGTGGATGGACAGGATTAACCTTTTCTAAGGTGAACCTAGATAAACTAGAAGTGTCTTTTTATTTCTGTTTCTGATTGTCATTTCTATCCTTGCATTGTTTCTAATTCTGAGTGTTTGTGAAAATCACTTTTAAACAAAAAAATTTTAAAACCCAATTGTTGTACTCTAAAATTTTCCCTCTCATTTTATTCAAAACATACTCCTAGAGGTCCTCAACTTGCCCAAGCATTCCTAAGGATTGACCAGACAAATCCTCCTCTTAAGACAATGAGCCTCAAACTAGGATTTCCATTTTCATCAAGATGTTTGAGTTCCAACGGTCCCAATTGGTCTCAATTGCCAAAATATATCCTCAAGATCATTCATGTCAAGTTTCATGCCTTTCACAAGAAGATTGCTCAGTCAATTGCTCAGATGCTTAAAAATCAACTATACTAGGTCAAAAGTTAATTGTGGCCCACATACAGTCAAACTTCAAGATTTTTAGTCAACATCAACATTTTGAATTTATATCCATCATTTGATCAAGGGTTATTCATAATTCCTTAAGGAATGCTCCTAATCCATCAAAACTCAAAAGTTGCTAAATTAGGGTTTCTATAGGAAAAGTCAACCAAACTTTGACCAGGCATAACTTTCTCATACTTTATCAGAAATTTCTCATCCAAGGCTCATTTTGAATAGAATCAAATTCCCTACAATTCACCTTCAGCTCTCAAGTTCAACAAGTGCACTCATGAAAAGATATAAATTCAGACATTATAGGTCCTTTTCAAAAGTCAGCAAAAACACCTTTTGGGTCAAAGCTTCTTACATGAACATGGAAGACCAAATGGAGATGAAACAAAAAGGGTTGTTTAGAGGACATCCTAAGATTTCTAAAAAGTCCTAGAACACCCTCTTGGGATCAAAATTGAGAGAGATATGTATTGTCAAAGTTGACCAATTTTTGGAAATGTGCATGAAGTCAACATTGATCAAAATGACTTTTTTGTTCCAAATGGGCCCATGTTTTCTTGTTTGAAACTTGTTCCTAGATGGCCCACGACCCCTGAGATTATCCACCTATTATTCTATTATTTTTATTACTTATTTTGATTTTTTATCCATTTAAATCAAAATAAATCAATTTAAATAGTAGAATAATCAAATAAAATCAAAGATTGGATTTTATGAGCACATTATGAGTCCATGAACAGCTAGCAAATCATTCAAATCGTGCAAGGGCTATTTGGATTGAAAAATCATGATTTGGTTTATTTTAGAAACAAATCATACAAGGCAAAAAATCAAATCAAATCTCCATAATTTGCAAAGATATAATCAGTTTTTGTTAACCTAACTCATTCCACTATAAGTACATAACATTCCCAAGGCATGAGAAAAGGGGGGTTGGTCGTGTAAAACAGCAAGAACAAAGTTGCAAATTTTGGAAAAAAGTGTAGATCGGATCCCTCTCCATAGGCCAGTTCAAGGAGTTTTGAGTCTTCAGTAATCATCCACGCATACTCAGGAAGCTATTCCCGTCATCCACAAGGCCTGAAACATCCAGAATCGTGTCCTTACACAATCACGGTATAAGCATTTGCCATGGCTAGGGTTCGTAAGCTCTAATTTGGGGTTTCCTTCTCTAGGGAAAATTGGACCAGATTATGGGTACCAATGGACTTAGGGCATGATTTCCAGTCAACCTATGCCTTTAGGTAGGATTTATTTTGTGTATATTATGTTTTTGAATCTTGCAGGGACGTAGCTACGGACAAAAACTATCACTATAGCCTTTAGTGACGGTTTTGTCCGTGGGTAAAAGTCTAATACCAAAAACAACAGTTCTGGGAGGAAGACGATCACGTGGCAGGCACACACTGGCTCATTTGAATTTGGCGCGTGTTTCTGGGCAAGGAACTTTGTTTCCATTATATTTATTTGTTTTATTATATTTACAAATGGTCCATCTAGCGCAGATGGTTGAGGAGCATGCCTATGAAGCAAACGTCCTGGGTTTGATCCCAGACGTGTGCTTTTATTATTTTTCTTAACAATTTACTGCATATTCAGTACATCATTATTACATGCGTCCATCATGCGCTCACAAATCCTACCCTTTGGATCATCCCTTGATCCAGATCCAGCATCCAGCCACAGCAGCCCATGGTGCATTCTCTGAAGCTAATCCACATGGGATCACACGCAAGGAACATGGGCCAACCAATCTGGGCCTTGGAAATTTCAACTTTGCACCCCCAGTTCACTTCCAGCAACAGACCCAGTTTTGTTTTTTCTTTCTTTTTTTTATTATTCTATTTTATTTATTTCAAAAAAGAAACATTTTTATTTACTAAATCATAAAATCATAAAATCATCAAACATTAGAATTAGGTTTTTTTTAATAATTGATTTCATTAATTAATTAGATTAATTTAATTAGGGAAATTTAAATTATTTTTTCCATAATTAAAATCAATTAGAAAATTAGGGTTAATTTGAAAATATTTAATTTTCTCAATCAAAAAATAACAAAAATATTTTCTTTGATTTCCTTTGAATTTAGACTTTGATTCCCGTATTTAATTCGTCGCGTGCGTAATATTTTATTTTTAATTCCAATTATTTTATTTGCTTCGAGTTTGTAATAGCTTTTAATTAGGGTTTATTTTACTGCTTATTATTTTACTGTTCAATCCCCAGTTTTTTGGTTATGTAACCCCCTCCCCGAAGCCTTGTAATAGCGTAGATTTACTTTCCGTTTTTAATTTTCTACAACTATAAATTGTCTAGATGTATAGATAATAGGCTTGTATGCAAAAGATAAATCAAATTAATACAGTAGAAAACCCTAATTGTGCAAAGATAAATAAACTGAAAAAATAAACACTTGCACATGCTCACTCCTAGGGTTTGCCCCACTTTGGTTGCCTTCGGTAAATGATCATGAAGTATAGGGAGTCTTAGTGGTTGTCCTCTAGTCCCAAAAGATCAAAAATGACCCATTCAAATGTTGCCTCAAAAAGATCTTTAGGACTCTATGGTAATTACTAAGGTTTCCAAACCATTGCTTTAGTGATCGTAATTGTCCCTTTCGTCCCTTTCGATTGTCCCTTAAACTCCAACGATGGAGCTACCTACTCCATAATAGTAGGATAGTGATGTCTAAAGGAAATAAGAAAATGAACAGACTTTTTTCGAGTAGGTAGAAACTTTTAGGTACTTGCTCAAGTAAACTTTTTACAGATACACTTTCAAACAAGCTTTTCAAACAACATTTTCAAAAACATTTTATCACACTCTTGAGGACTGATACAAGGGTTACCATAAAGTGAAATGCCACACTAAGGCAAATTTCAAAACTTTTTCAAGCATACAAACACACGAAAGCAATTTCAAAAATGAGCAAGTACCTAAGAGCCCATGGAAAACCATGGATAGAAAGGGTGCTAACACCTTCCCTTTTTATAATCTACTCCTCGTACTCAAAAACATCTCGAAAAAGGTTTTTTCTGTTCTTTTCCCTTTTCCTTTGTTGGATTAAATAAAAGTCGATGGTGACCCTTGCTTACCGTACATTTGCGAATAAAAAATGCAAAACCAGTAGTAACAAAAAATAGTCGGTTGTGCTACCGTATCACAGAATTGGCAACTATGTTGGGGATTTTAATAAAGTGGGGTATACCTTAGGATCTAGGTCATTTTTAAAATTGCTTTCTTGTTTGTTTTGTCTGCTTTATCTTTAAGGGTTCTTACTTGGGTATTGTTAAAGATCCTACACCCGGATCTGGGGGCACTTTTTAGGTAAACAACAATAGATCATGGAGACTGTACGGCATAGACCGATATGGTTTAAGAGATGGTTGTGTTGGTGTGACACTCTGGTTGGTAGCAGTATCCTTCATGGGAAAACGAGGAGAATACAGGGCCGTCGCGTGGTGTCGTGAAGCACTAACGGACCTTAGAACCTTAGTTGAACAAACTTAGTCATTAGAAAGTAGTGAGATAGCCGACCTCGGTATGAAGCTGAGGATTGGTTGATACTCGATGCTACACTCATTGAGATCAGACTTTCAGAATATTTCGGCCGCAAGAAAAGATTGTCTGAGCTAAAACAATATCCGATAAAGGATGATCAGTGATATTGAGAATCCTTAGAACTTGGTTACTTTTTCTAAGACAGATTAGAAACCAACTAAACTTCAAGAGGGTACTTACCTTTAACCTCATGCAAGCCTTTGAACCTAAGGTCTATTGTGTGCTTTGCTTGTATGTGATTTACTATGTTCGAACATAACATCATGCATCATAACATAGCACCCATTCTTATTACACTAACCATTTCAAGGATCTCGAGGGCCTATGATACAGGTTACGATGAACCAGGCGTCTGGCAAGGGGCAAGGGGATTTATTTTCCTCTAGCCAATGTCGTCAAAAGATCAAAACACGATAACTTGAGTCAGGGGCTATGACCCACTTGATATGGTGAGCTTGACTCTCGTAGAATGACTCTAAACGATACAAAGTTCTTCAATCAAAGCTGAAAAGTTCAACTTCTAATATTTCGTGTTTACCCTGCGAGATCCTTGAAAACATTGCATACGCATATCATACATGACATTGCATAAACAGGTTTCTCATCTTCCTCACTGTTTATTTCAGCAATAATGACTTCTGAACAAAGTATCAAGGATCTCCACGCACAAAATACCCAATTTCAGCAAATGTTCATAGCTTTGGCTAAAGGGCGGGAAGATCTGAAGGCCCTTATTCTGAAAGATAGAAAGAAGAAGGCGAAAAAGACTGTGGGTATCCTGAATCTGGGCAGAAGATTTAGGGGACCGTTGAAGCAACTGGTTGATCTGACCTCCTCATCCAAAGAAGGAGAGAATCAAGAGGGGGAGACAAGGGAGGAGGACCCTATCCCTGAGGTTTCTAATAATGACATTGACTACAATGATGAACAGTATCCTCCCGCTGAGGATAGGTACAAATAGTTAGAGCATCGTCTGAGCCCAATGGAGATCCAAAGAATACTAGGGTTGGATTTGAAGAGCTGGGTTTGGTATCTGGGGTGATCATCCCACAGAAGTTCAAGGCTCCGGTATTTGTGAAGTATCATGGGGTGTCTTGTCCCAAGCTTCATCTCTGTTCCTATGTGAGGAAGATTCAGCCTCACACTGCTGATAGGAACTTGTTGGTCCATTTCTTTCAGGACAGTCTGTCTGAGACTCAGCTTGAGTGGTTCTATCACTGGAGGGGACCAACGTCCGCAACTGGGAAGATTTGGCTGCTGCTTTTTACAAGCAGTATCAATATAACGTTGACCTTGCTCCTACCTGTACTCAACTCCAGAGTATGTCCATGGGTGCAAGCGAAGGTTTCAAGGAATATGCACAAAAATGGAGGGATCTAGTTGGTAGAGTACAACCTCCTCTGACTGATCACAAAATGCTAGACATGTTCATGGCCACTCTGACAGGACCATTCTTCAATTTGCTGATTGAGAGTTCCTCATCCGGGTTCACAGAGATGGTTCTGACAGGAGAGAGGATCAAAAATGGTATCAAGAGCGGGAAGATCTCGATGGCTGCATCTTCTAGTGCTGAGAAGAAGCCATTTGGTGGTAAGAGGGAAGTCAATGTTGTGCACGTCCAGAAGGGGCACAATAAGGCAGACTACCACCAATCCGTGGGGGTAATGCTGGTCTCTAATTCGGCACACGAACAACGACCACAACAACGGAATAATCAGCCAAGGGTAGAAAGACATCAAAGGTAATTCACCCAAATCAACATGCCATTATCACAAGAATTACAACACATGTTGAAGATGAATCTGATTACGGTGATAGACCCTCATCCAAACCCTAAGACTTCCTCTCCTAACTACAATCCGGATGCAAGCTATGCTTATCTTCTGGCAGCCCGGGGCACGATACTATAGATTGTTGGGTGCTGAAATACAAGATTCAAAATATGATTGACACCAAGAAGATTGAATTTGACCCTCCTGAGACTCCCAACGTGATCACTGCTCCCATGCCAAATCATGGCTAGGATTGAAAGCATTTTTGTTCATTTGAATTCTTAAGTTGTATTTTCGTTGTTTATTTGAACAATTATTGTCATGTCAAAACTTTGTTATTTTATTAATGCATTACACATGTTTGTCTTGAATCAATTTGTTTTCAATATGCTTAAACTGCTTTATACTTCCTTTTCGTGATATTCAACTCTCAATTAAAAGATCTAAGCCTTTAGAGGGAGGATGATGAAAACGATACCACAATCTCTACAGTATGCTTTTGAATAGACCTTGTTGATGATGTACATGCGTTGTTTTAAATCCCAAACATTGGAGTTATAAGGAAGATAATCCCTAGTCAACCCCTCCAAGCCAAAGAAGTAGGAGTTTTTCTTTCACACAAATTAAAACCCTTAATCATAACCTGAGGCAGGGTAGTTTTCTCAGTTAGTTTAGAGGCACATTCAGTCGCAAGCTTCCGCTTCGCACATAATGAATGGCATCGAAGACGTCCTTCCAAATCAAAAGAAGGTGATGGTTCCGCATAATCATTAAAATCGGCAGTCATTATCTCTCAAAATAAAATCCCGCTAAGTCAAAACCTATGAAGGAGACTTAAGAGAAAAAATTGGGCATCCCGCTGACTGTAATCACAAAAAGAAACAGTTCAGGCAAAAGAAGGGATAACAAAATCCAAAAAGAAAGAGGTCTTACAAATCCTAAACAAAAAGAAGATTACAAAAATGACTGCCTATTCAAAATAAACTTTCAGTATCTGAACCATCACCGGAACATCAAGGACAGTACTCCAGGACTCAACTGGGATTCTAAACGCGCAATTAACTGAGTATAGGACTGAAGGACATCACAAAGAACAGATGGGTATAAATAAATTTTGAGCCTTTATCATTTGTTTCTTAAACCGTGAACTAAGCCACGTTATAACCCTTAAAAGTCCTAGCTGAAGCATGGGTTAGTTTGAGAGCATACTGTTACAAAGGTATCCTGACTCCTGTAGGACTTGTTACGAATCCGGAGTTGATATCCCATTCTTGCAAAAAAAAATTTACTACACAAAACACATTTTCAAAAAAAAAATCAAGACAAACATGAGTTTTGCATTCTTTAAATGACATTGTTTGCATATGACTAATTGTTTGACAGCAGAGAAATCCGCACAATGGATATTCAATGAACAGATATCCTCTCGATAGACAGAACCACCTCAGTGGGAAAGACATTTCCAATAACAAGTATTCCATAAGCAAGGGGCATGACATGATGTCTAACATGCTTGGGGCATTCTCTCCAACGGTGCCAAATAACCATGGGCCGATCTCCATTTGAATCACTTGCGGCATTACGCACGCATTCCATCAATGAATCATGTGCCATCAAGAAAACATTTTTGACAGTACTACAACACAATACTATGGATGTAACACCCCAATTCTACCCGGAAATTATATAAATAAATCAGAGTTATAAAATCATTCACGCAAACGAATCAGGATGCCACAAATTCATCTTAAAAACTCATTGCATTCATCGTGGATATATAACACTTTAAAACTTCGGATGAACCATCAGCATAATACTTTAATTAAATGATTCAATAATGTAAACATCTATGCAGCGGAATTCTTAATAACATCTTTATCATCGTTACAACAACTTCAAAATAACAAATACTTAATAATAATCAACTTAAAGTTCAACTAATGCATAATCAACAATCAAAAGCAACAAGCGTTCATCCCCCCGAGTGTTACATATCAGAGCAATGACACCGACTCGAACTACTGAAGGTATATAGCCTTCACTCTCAATTACCTACATTTTACCAACGTAAGGGCAACATTCAAACATAAGGGGTGAGATATCTAACAATATAATAAAGCGTGTGATAATTAATATGTTAAATTAGATCACATAACATCACCACTTATCATCTCACAATCGACAATAATCATAACAATAATACACATTCACAACATCAATACACACTTCGTTATGCAATCATATAATGCAACTCAATACTATGCAAATGCATGTGGTACCATTGGAGCAGAACTCCCATCTCAAAAATTTCCAATTAATAGAGGCATCAATAAGGCATAAGCCTTCATCTCAATATTCGCCAATACAGGCCATCTCAACGAGAATAAGCTCCATCTCAAAATGCAATGTATGCGACACAATCATGAATGTAATAACAACACCATAATTGACAACATCTCAATACAACACCGTCGTTGGCCAAAGTCCTACATCTTAAAAACATCCCAACATCTCTTCATCAACATCATCCATCGACATCATTTATCATCATAAATCATCAAACATCATTTATACATCATAATTCATCAAAATAAACTCTCATTAACATCATCTCATCAACAACTCAGTCGTACAATAATACGACAGTAACTCATCAATTTTGCAATGTTGGCCATAGGCCTATACAAGATATTGCCTATAATTAGTTAATCATCTAAGGCTTAATTCTAATCACTCGACCTCTACATATTACTATTATGTAATACTACATCATTAACATTATTCATCCTACTGTTACAATCAAACAACAATCTATATACATCTCATCCTCATCATTCTTCACAAAAATCAACATAAAGATCAACACGGGAACTAATTCGATTCCTAACTTGGATACTAGGATTATCCTTCCTATTATTCATTTTAATCCTTAAGAATGAAGTTCATCGCATTATCTATTCAACGCTTCGAACGACACCTCAAACGGAGTCCGAAAACTCAAGTTACAGCATCTTCAAACTGATTCTGCTAAAAACCAGACAACATGGATCGATGATAACTCCTTGGGTCGACGCGTACTGATTTAAACACGCCACATGAGTCGACGCATTACTCCCTTGTATCGACTCATATTGAGTCTACTACACAACATGTATCGACACATGCTCCTATGTATCGACTCATCCTGGGTCTAAAAGTCCTCATGTATCGACGCAAGACTCCTTCGTCTCGACTCATCCTGAGTCTAAAGACCTGCTTGTATCGACACATGCTAATTGGGGTCGACGCATACTACTCTTTCATGGGTAATTTATGCGATTTTCTCTGTGTTTTCACTACGGGTTCCATACTTTAAGCCCTAAAAACCTAATTTAATCATATATAATCATCACTTATAGTTATCCTATAATTCTACATCAAATAAACAGTATCGGGACATCATCATTCATCTTTCAATCATCAATTCTCATCATACAACAACATATAATTCAATCATGAACAAAATAACACTTTCACATCTAATCCCATAAACCAATTATCATGAACCCAATTATAGAGTCATAACCCCACCCTTACCTTAGATTGAAGGTTGCTCTATAACTTTCTCCAATTGATTCCGTTCTGCCGTTTTTCCTCTTTACCAACAGCTTCACGTTCTTCTTTCCAACCCTTATTCTTCTTACTGCTTCTTCTTTTCTATTCTTTCTAACAATAATAAAATAACCTATTATTCTCTTTATTCCTTAATGGGCTCAAAACTAATACACCCCCTCATTACTACTTCTATTCCTTAAAAACAAGCCCACATCAAATAATATTATACTTCTAATATTATTTCACCACTTAATAAAATAAGTAAATTCAACTAATCACCACACAAGTTCACAAATATTCCAAAAATAATTTAATTAAATAATTATTTAAATTACGGGCGTTACAATGGACAGTGACAACTCCGTACATCATGAGAGCATGGACATAGTCAGAAAATACTATGCATGAACAAAGAATCGCTAGGTTGATTGGCCTAGGCAAAAAAATCAGGAATGAAAACAAAAATCTGTACACCTGGCAGGTCAAAAACCCAAAATGATATTCCAGGAAAAAGTTAGAGATTAAAGCGTACGACTACATCCCGTCATCTCGTCACATAGAAGGTTTATTATCCTGATCAGCATTTACCAAGCACCCCAGGAATTGGGATGCCACTCAACCATCCACAAAGTCTCCACATGAACTTTCTCCAGCAGGTACAGGGGCAGAAAAGTCCTGATGCAAAGTCATTGTCATATCCTTAGCATGTGTCCCAGTGACATCTACACTCCCCACATAGTAGAGGCAATTAAAGCTTTGACAGCGGCTTCCCCAAACAGGAGCTACGTTCCCCAGCAAAGCTCCTTCGGAGAGTCGACGTCTATATTCGCCATCCAAATTTTGTAATCGCAAGCGGTTCATATAGTTTTCTCCCGAGCAGATTTTATTTCTCTGAATATAGAAGCTCATCCCCAATAGAGTTTGTTCCTCCAGCGAAGGAAGTTCATCCCCCAGCAGAGTTTATTTCTCCGAATCGGCAAAATCTTCCAGCAAAGCATCTCCTCTCTCAAACAGAGATATTCCCTCGCAGATTTATTCTCAAGCAGAGTTTCTCCCCGACAGAATATTCACAAACAGAAAGGAATAAATCTTCCAGCAAAGCATCTCCTTTCTCAAACAGAGATATTCCCTCGCAGAGTTATTCTCAAGCAGAGTCTCTCCCCGGCAGAATATTCACAAACAAAAAGGAATAAATCCACGGCATAGTCATCTCTGTTCACCATCCCTAGTGGAAGTAGAAGAACCACTCTTTCTACAACGGTCAGGAATCCAATTTCCAAGTACTCTCCAACAGCAGTCAGGGATTTATTTTCCCAAACTCGGATATGTCATAATAGCATTTCATGTTCATACATCATGACATGCGCATACATATTGCATACAGCATAATATCATTTATTTTGAGAACATCATCACACAATGCATTTCATGCATCGCATATAATTAATCATGTACCTTTTCAGGAAAGATGGTTATCATCAACAATTTCCAACAGGTCCAAGATTAGCTCCTGAAACTAAACAAAGTAATTATATGCGCGACCAAATGCAGCTTTACACGGGCTCGTCATGAAGCAATCTTACACGGGTTTCTCCTAAATGCAGCTTCACGTGGGTTTATCTTAAAAAATCATACACGGGTCCCTTCTCATACATTTCCAAATAAAGTTTCACATGAACTCATCATGAAGTAACCCTACTATCCAGGTTCCTTCCCATAACCCTACACGGACTTATCTCGAAGTAACCTTACCCAGGTTCCTTTTGAAGTTTACTCATACTTGTCCCGAAGCAACCCTACCCAGGTTCCTTCTCGGTCTCGATGTAGTTTTACCCAGACTCATCCTGAAGCGACCCTACCCAGATTCCTTTTTACAATTTCCCGATGTATTTTTACCCAAACTCCTCACGAAGCAACCTTACCCAGGTTCCTTCTCGATTCAGATGCAGTTTTACCCAAACTCATCACGAAGCAACCTTACCCAGGTTCCTTCTCGGTTCAGATGCATTTTTACCCAAAATCCTCACAAAGAAACCCTACCCAGGTTCCTTCTCGGTTCGGATGCAGTTTTACCCAAACTCATCACGAAGCAACCCTACCCAGGTTCCTTCTCGGTCGGATGCAGTTTTACCCAAACTCAGCACGAAGCAACCCTATCCAGGTTCCTTCTCATATCCCTACCATCCAGGATTTCATTTCGAAGTAACCCTACTATCCAGGTTCCTTCTCATAGCCTTACCATTCAGGCTTTCATTTCGAAGTAACCCAACTATCCAGGTTCCTTCTCATAGCCCTACCATCCAGGCTTTCACTTCGAAGTAACCCTACTATCTAAGTTCCTTCTCATAGCCCTACTATCCAGGCTTTCATTTCGAAGTAACCCTACTATCCAGGTTCCTTCTCATAGCCCTACCATCCAGGCTTTCATTTCGAAGTAACCCTACTATTCAGGTTCCTTCTCATAGCCCTACCATCCAGGCTTTCATTTTGAAGTAACCCTACTATCCAGGTTCCTTCTCATAGCCCTACTATCCAAGATTTCATTTCGAAGTAACCCTACTATCCAGGTTCCTTCTCTTTTATCTCCAGACAACATTTTACAACACTGTTAAAACCTGGACCCGACCAGATACGGTCAATTTCATATTCCGCAGTAGATAATGGACAACCGAAGCTCCTAGACTCTATTTCCCAGAACATTAGTCAACATTCCCCGGCGAAGTCCTCCTCAACGGCAGGTACATGAATTCTCGCAAAGGAATCTCTTATGCAACTAATATTTTTTCTGGATGGCATCTTTAAGCCCATCTCCGACGAATCTTCGTCACCTTCCAAATGGCATTTGTAAGCCCATTCCTGATGTTACCGATTAGTATTACTTCATGCGAGTGCAAATTTCTGGGCACTTTAGTGTTTAATCATCTTCCACCTTCAGATCACGAAAGGAAGACCAGCCAATCTACATCCTCAGGTTTAAGAAGATTGAACAGGGCCAGCTATTGTACCCCAAAATTTTCCCTCTCATTTTATTCAAAACATACTCCTAGAGGTCCTCAACTTACCCAAGGATGCCTAAGGATTGACCACACAAATCCTCCTCCTAAGACACTAAGCCTCAAACTAGGGTTTCCATTTTCATCAAGATGTTTGAGTTCCAAGGGTCCCAATTGGTCTCCATTTCCCTAATATATCCTCAAGATCGTTCATGTCAAGTTTCATGCCTTGCATAAGAAGTTTGCTCAGTCAATTGCTCAGATGCCTGAAAATCAACTATACTAAGTCAAAAGTCAACTGTGGCCCACATACAGCCAAACTTCAAGATTTTTGGTCAACATCAACATTTTGAAGTGATATCCATCATTTAATCCAGGGTTGATCATGATTCCTTAAGGAATGCTCCTAATTCATCAAAACTCAAAAGTTGCTAAATTAGGGTTTCTATAGGAAAAGTCAACCAAACTTTGACCATGCATAACTTTCCCATACTTTATCATAAATTTCTCTCCAAGAC
The DNA here is from genome assembly GCA_948472305.1 of Vicia faba. Classification (NCBI taxonomy): domain Eukaryota; kingdom Viridiplantae; phylum Streptophyta; class Magnoliopsida; order Fabales; family Fabaceae; genus Vicia; species Vicia faba. The sequence goes on from OX451738.1 coordinate 596,318,893, forward strand.
TCATTTTGAAGAGAATCAAATTCCATACAATTAATCTTCATCCCTCAAGTTCAAGAAATGCACTCATGAAAAGATATAAATTCAGACATTATAGGTCCTTTTCAAAAGTCAACAAAAACACCTTTTGGGTCAAAGATTCTTACATGAAAATGGAAGACCCAATGGAGATGAAACCAAAAGGTTTGTTCAGAGGACATCCTAATATTTCTAAAAATTTCAAGAACACCCTCTTAGGGTCAAAATTGGGAGATATGTATTGTCAAAGTTGACTAATTTTTGGAAATGTGCATGAAGTCAACATTGATAAAAATGACTTTTTTTCCAAATGGGCCCATGTTTTCTTGTTTGAAACTTGTTCCTAAGATGGCCCACGACCCATAAGCTTATCCACCTATTATTCTATTTTTTTTATCCATTTAAATCAAAATAAATCAATTTAAATAGTAGAATAATCAAATAAAATCAAAGATTGGATTTTATGAGCACATTATGAGTCCATGAAAAGCTTAAAAAATCATCCAAATCGTGCAAGAGCTATTTGGATTGAAAAAAATCATGATTTGGTCTATTTTAGAAACAAATCATACAAGGCAAAAAATCAAATCAAATCTCCATAATTTGCAAAGATATGATCAGTTTTTGTTAACCTAATCCATTCCACTATAAGTACATAACATTCCCAAGGCATGAGAAAAGGGGGGTTGGTCGTGTAAAACAGCAAGAACAAAGTTGCAAATTTTGGAGAGAAAAATGCATATCGGATCCCTCTCCATAGGCCAATTCAAGGAGTTTTGAGTCTTCAGTATTCATCCATGCATACTCAGGAAGCTATTCCCATCATCTACATGGCCTGAAACGTCCAGAATCGTGCCCTTACAACATCACGGTAAAAGCATTTGCCATGGCTAGGGTTCGTAAGCTCTAATTTGGGGTTTCCTTCTCTAGGGAAAATTGGACCAGATTATGGGTACCAATGGACTTAGGGCATGATTTCCAGTCAACCTATGCCTTTAGATAGGATTTATTTTGCGTATATTATGTTTTTGAATCTTGCAGTGATGTAGCTACGGACAAAAACTATCACTATAGCCTTTAGTGAAGGTTTTGTCTGTAGATAAAAGTCTAATACCAAAAACAATTGTTCTGGGAGGAAGACGATCACGTGGCAGCCACACACTGGCTCATTTGAATTGGGCGCGTGTTTCTGGGCAAGGCACTTTGTTTCCATTATATTTTACTTGTTTTATTATTATTACAAATGGTCCAGCTAGCGCAGATGGTTGAGGAGCGTGCCTATGAAGCAAACTTCCTAGGTTCGATCCCAAGCGTGTGCTTTTATTATTTTTCTTAACAATTTACTGTAGATTCAGTACATCACTATTCCATGCGCTCACAAATCCTACCCTTTGGATCATCCCTTGATCCTGATCCAGCATCCAGCCACAGTAGCCCATGGTGCATTCTCTGAAGATAATCCACATGGGATCACACACAAGGAACATGGGCCAACCAATCTGGGCCTTGGCAATTTCAACTTTGCACCCCCAGCTCACTTCCAACAACAGACCCAGTTTTGTTTTTTCTTTTTTATTTATTTTTATTATTCTATTTTATTTATTTATTTTATTTATTTCAAAAAAAACATTTTTATTTACTAAATCATAAAATCATAAAATCATCAAACATTAGAATTAGGTTTTTTCTAATAATTGATTTCATTAATTAATTAGATTAATTTAATTAGGGAAATTGAAATTCTTTTTTCCATAATTAAAATCAATTAGAAAATTAGGGTTAATTTGCAAATATTTAATTTTCTCAATCAAAAAATTAGAAAAATATTTTCTTTGATTTCCTTGGAATTTAGATTTTGATTCCCGTATTTAATACATCGCGCACGCAATATTTTATTTTTAATTCCAATTATTGTATTTTCTTCGAGTTTGTAATAGCTTTTAATTAGGGTTTATTTTATTGCTTATTATTTTACTGTTCAATCCCCAGTTTTTTTGGTTATGTAACCCCTTCCCCGAAGTCTTGTAATAGCGTAGATTTACTTTTCCGCTTTTAATTTTTCTGCAACTCTAAACTGTCTAGATGTATGGATAATAGGCTTGTATGCAAAAGATAAATCAAATTAATACAATAGAAAACCCTAATTGTGCAAAGATAAATAAACTGAAAAATAAACACTTGCACATTCTCAATCCTAGGGTTTGCCCCACTTTGGTTGTCTTCGGTAAATGATCATGAGTATAGGGAGTCTTAGTGGTTGTCCTCTAGTCCCAAAAGATCAAAAATGACCCATTCGAATGTTGCCTCGGAAAGATATTTAGGAATCTAGGGTAATTACTAAGGTTTCCAAACCATTGCTTTAGTGATCGTAATTGTCCCTTTCGTCCCTTTCGATTGTACCTTAAACTCCGACGATGGAGCTACCTACTCCTTAATAGTGGGATAGCGTTGTCTAAAGGAAATAAGAAAATGAACAGACTTTTTTCGAGTAGGTAGAAACTTTTAGGTACTTGCTCAAGTAAACTTTTTACACATACACTTTCAAACAAGCTTTTCAAAACAAAGTTTTCAAAAACATTTTATCACACCCTTGAGGACTGATACAAGGGTTACCATAAAGTGAAACGCCGCACTAAGGCAAATTTCAAAACTTTTTCAAGCACACAAACACACGAAAGCAATTTAAAAAATGAGCAAGTACCTAAGAGCCCATGGAAAACCATGGATAGAAAGGGTGCTAACACCTTCCCTTTCTATAATCTACCCCCGTACTCATAAACATCTCGAAAAAGGTTTTTTTTGTTCTTTTCCCTTTTCCTTTGTTGGATGAAATAAAAGTCGGTGGCGACTATTTCTTACCGTACATTTGCAAACAAAAAACGCAAAACCAGTAGTAACAAAAAATAGTTGATTCTGTCACCGTATCACACCAATGCTAAACCTCTTATGTTTGATGGAGATAAATTTGACCGTTGGAGAGACAGAATAGAAAGTTTTTTTCTGGGCTATGATATTGATCTCTGGGAAATAGTTGCAAATGGTTATCAAGAACCTGTCAGCAGAATTGGCAATCCTATTCCCGTGAATAGAATGAATGAAGATCAGAAGCGCAAATTCAAGAACCATCACAAATCCAAACCTATCCTTCTCAGCACAATCTTGTACAACGAATATGAAAAGATCACCAATAGAGAAACTACTAATGATAATCTTGATTCACTCAGAATGACACATGAAGGCAATGTACAAGTCAAAGAAACTAAGGCCTTGGCCTTAATTCAGAAATATGAAGCCTTCAAAATGGAAGATGAAGAAACGGTTGAAGCCATGTTCTCAAGGTACCAAACCCTGGTAGCAGGACTTAAGGTTCTGAACAAAGGTTACTCCACAGCTGATCATGTTAAGAAGATCATCATAAGTCTTCCCAAATGATGGATACCTGTGGTTACTGCTTTAAAACTTTCTAAGGATCTAAACAATATAACTCTTGATGAGTTAGTCAGTTCGCTTAGAAGTCATGAGATAGAGATGGAAGAAGATAAGCCTCAGAAAAGAAGTAAATCTATCGCTCTAAGGTCTAGAACAGAAATACTGAAACCAGAAAACAGCAAGGCCTTCCAAGCTGAAGAAATCGAAGATTTTGATGACAAATATTTGGATGATGATGAAGACGAGTTGTCACTTCTATCCAGAAGAGTTAAGCAACTCTGGAAGAAAAGATAAAAGTATAGTCAAAGATTCATAAATAGAGGAGATCGTCCATAAGCATCTAATAGAAAAAGAGCTGATGATGAAGTAATATGGTATGACTGCAATAAGCATGGACATTACATAAATGAATGTCCAAGTCTCGAGAAGGAGAGCATCAGAAAAGATCAAGACCAAAATCACTTTCAAATGTAAGAAGAAAGGTTGCATGGCAACATGGGATGATTCTGACTCTGAAGGATCTGAATCAGAAGTAGAACGTGCCAACATAGCATTTATGGGTGTCAGTTCAGAAGAAGACACGTCAGAAATAGAGTCCGACTCTGAAGAGGTATTTTCGCAATTATCTCGAGATGAATTAGAATTATGTTTATCAGAAATTTTGAACAAGCATCAGAAGCTTCAACAAAAATTCAAGAATCTTATGAAGGTACATGAATATGAAATTGAAGAATATGATAAGCTATAAAAAGAAAGTCTTGAACAAAAAGATGATTACTTGGTTTTAAAAAATGAAAATGTGTTTCTAAATAAAAAATGTTCAAAACTTGAAGAAGTTCTTTCTAAAGCTTTTATATCTTCTAAAACCGTCATGTACGAACATGATAAAGTTTTTCAGAAATTTCTAAATGACGACATAGGCAGAAGCATGATGGCTTCAATGATCTATGGTGTCGGTCAAAAAGGGAAAAGAGGAATTAGTTATGTGTCAGATGAAACTAATCAGAAATCTTCTAAAGAAGATCAACCCTTTTCACCATTCTCTTATATCTATCCTTCTGCAGAAATACAAAAATGTATTATTGCACAAAAACCCAAAGTTGTCAGAAACTCTGGGAAAAACGTGAAAGGACCCAAGAGATTGTGGGTACCAAAAGATAAGATTATATATCATACATATGTTCTAGACTGCATAGATGAAACACCAATCATAACTCCTGAACTTTAGATATATGTGTTACATGATGGGTGTTGTACCCCAAAATTTTCCCTCTCACTTATCAAGAATTTGCTCACAAGATCTCCTTGGGCTCAAGCCTGCACTAGGGTTTGATCAGCTCAAGACACCTCCTTAGGCACTAATGACCAAAATTAGGGTTTGAGTTTGCACAAGGATTTTTGAACTATCAATGCTTCATATGACTTGCATGGACCATTGTGGACCCCCAAGATTACTCATGTCAAATTTCAAGCCTTGGATCACATTTTTGCTCAATCAATTGAGCAGTTGACCTAAAAATCAATTGTGTTGGGGAAAAAGTCAACCATGGCCAATTTACAGTCAAACTTCATATTTTTTTATCCACGTCAACATTTTAAACCCATATGTATCATTTGATCAAGTTTAGACCATAATTCCTCAGGAAATTTGATCAAATCTCCAAAAGGGCAAAATGGTCAAAATTAGGGTTTTGACTGGGTAAGGGCAATTTCTGATTTTTGACCTAGAAAATGATCAATTGGTTTAAGTAATGATCTCAAGAGTCCAATTGCATCATTTTTACCTAATGAAATGATTCAAAACATTTCAAATCCATTGGATTGACAGATAAATTTTGCAGTCAACTTATCAAAAGTCAATTGTATATTGAAAAGTCAAACTTTGACTTTTTGGTCAAATTCAAGTGCCAAAAATCATAATTCATCAAAACATGTCAAAATATGAAACAAATTCATCAAGAAATCAAAAAGTCAAGATTTCATTTTGAAAAAGTCAAAATTTCTAAACTTAGAAATTTTTCTAAGTGTTAGAAATTTCATGTTTTTTTCATAACTTTGAGTCAAATTTTCACCATGATGCAAGATGATTCAAAGGAAAATTCCAACATGAAAGTTGTATATCTCCATGAAATCTACAACTTTTCTTCACACAACTTCTCCTAAAAGTGTTTGGATCTCAAGTTATAATTTTGTAAATACATGCTCATGAACTAAAAAAGACTTAGTGAAATTTTGCCCTAGTTAGGCAGAATTTTTACCTAACTTCATGGAAATTTTTCACATAGTTCCAAGGGGAATCTTCAAAAGCAATTCAAAGATGAGTTGTATAGAACATTGCAAGCTTTCCAAAATGTCCAAGAACTCCTTGAGATCATTCTTGAGTAGGGAGAATCGAAGAGATGAAGTTAGTGTTTTGTCACTTGAACTATAGGTCATTTTCATGATGAACACAAATGCAAATCAATGTTAGGCTGCATAATCTTTGCTTTACAGGACTCAAACTTGTTTGTCACTCCATAATTAATGGATTACACAAATTTTTGAGCTATAATCTAAGTGATTTAAGCTTTATCCAATTCACATTGCCATTTTGGGAAGAAAGTTAACAATACCATTCTTGTAAAGAAAGCTTTATGCATAAAGTCCACTCTTGAGCCTCTAACTTGTTCCCTCTGATCACACTTCATCTACAAAGTCATAAGCAAGTGTGTTTAAAGCATAACCACTCTATCTTAGCAAGTACATAAGGCACTGAAACTTGTTTTCTCAAAAAATCACATGTTTAGCTTAAGGATGCAAATTTAAATTCTGATCAACAACAAGTCTCCAAACTTGTTGCTTATAAATAGAAGCACTATTTTTGAGCTAGAACACGAGTTTGAACACCCTAAAATACACCAAAACCCTCTCAAATCAGAAATTTCCCAAAAACTCCATTGTTGCACAGTTTCTGACCTTGAACCTCAAACTCACATTTTCCTCGTGTGTTTCTTGGCCTTTTAATTTCTAAAGCTTCTTTGCATCAAGAGTAACTCATCCATGTACCCGTTTCACTTCTGTAACACCATTTTCCCTGTCTTCCATAACCAAAAATAGAGCATCACAGTTGAACTTCTCCAGACCATTCCAACCATCCTCAACTTAAGCCAACCATTGCATTAGCTTCCTAGAGGTCCAAGGAAGCTAACTTGATCATCAGCACTGCCTGAAACAAGCTCAAATCCATTTCACGATTTCCAGTTTTGAGGTATTTTTCTTGAACTTCTATCTCATTACTTAGGCATTGTTAGGCTTGCATTTGTGAAGATAAAATGTAGACCTCATTGCCACGAAGCTGTACATATCCATAGTTTGCATTTACATGGCCTGAGCTTAGAGAATTTTTGAGTTGAAGTTTCTGAAATTTTTAGGGTTCAAATTAGGGCCAGAGAAATTCTCATTTATCTTTAACTTTTAGCTTTAGTTATTTACATGGTTAGATTCGTGAGAAAGAATGCAACAACTTTCATTTTGTCATCTTCCATTTTTGTTGAGAAATGAAGAAGTTACAGGTACACCGGCTGGAGGTTGAAGATGAAGTCACCAGGACTTGATTTGCCTTACATATTTATTGTTTTGTTTATATAAACGGATGTATAGCCACCCCAGTGGTAAAGCGCGCGCCTGTTAACCTTAGGGGCCTGGGTTCGAGCCTCAGTGGTACCCTTTTGCACATTTTTCATATTTTCTGATTTTTCTAACATTTTTTGCAGGCGTTGGGCCCTTTGGGGCTGACTTTGTGTTTTTTCTAGCTAACTCTCCCTGCCTACTTTTGGCACCCCCTGGCCCATTTGTATTTATTTATTTATTTATTTCATTTTTCCTTTTAAATATATTTTCTAAAATACTAAAAAATCATTAAAAAAATATAAAAATAGTAAATTTATGTTTTGACATAATTTAAATATTTTTCTCACACAAAAAATTATTTTTATTCATCATACTTTATTTATCTTTACTAATTATCTTGTAAATTAAATTAAAACTAGATTATTATACCTATTTTAATATATTATTTTAATAAAGAAAAAGCCAAAAATATTTTATAATACTATAGTTTATTGACAAGACAAAATACAAAAAATACTTTTTTTCTCTAAACTTGTTTTCTTTTAATCAACTAAATAGAATTAGGGTTTTATTCAAAAATCTTTTCTTAATTAATTTTCTTTTCTTAATTAGTTTAAATTAATTTAATTAATTTTAGTTAATTATTTTTTCTCTAATTAGGGTTAGGTTAAAACTTCTTTTCCTAAAAATTCAAACAAAAATCATTTCTTTCTATTTGCATTTGTACTTTATATTTATTCATTTCCTTGTACATTTATTCAATTTGGTTGTAACTCCCCACAAATGTTGTAATAGCATAGTAACTTTAAATTTCGCAATTTATCGCTTTCATATATATAATGCTAGTAATTAGGGTTTGCATGGAAAGACTAAAATCAATACTTATCAAAACCCTAATTCAAGACAAAATCAAGCATGAAAATAATGCACTTGCACACAAGCACCCCTAGGGTAAACTCCACTTGATTTCCTTATATAAAATGGCCATATTACGCATGTAAGGTATCTTAGCAAAAACAAGCGAATACAAGATCATAGTCCCTCGATGACGCTGTCTAAGTTGCCTTACAAATGATCTTAGTCCCTAAAAAAGAATGTTAAGATACCTTGCAACATTGCTAATCATGGTTATACGATGACCCACGCTCATCCCGTAAACATCCAAAGATAAGGTTTCTTACCAAATCAATGGTAAGACAATAATGTCAAAGGAAAATAAAATGAACAAGAAAGACATTTGAGTAGGTAGATTGCTCCTAATTACTTGCTCCATTTCAAAACAAACATCCTTGCTATTTTCAAAACAATCACATACATTTTCAAACATCTTACAAACTTGAAAATATTTTCAAAAGATCAACATTTTTGTATACATTCTTACGAACAAGAATCATTACAAAGATTACCTAAACAATGGCCTCTTTACAAAATACTTTCAAAAAACCACATCAAGCACAATTTCAAACAAAATCAAGTGATCTAACAAGTAACTAAGAGCCCATGGATAACCATGGATGAAAAGAATGCTAATACCTTCCCTTTTCATAATCTACCCCCCGAACTCAAGAAATAATCTCAAAAGTCTTTCATGTGCTTTTTCACCTTTCCTTTTGGATAAAAGAAAAGTCGGTGGCGACTCTTGCTAACTGCAACATTTGCGATCAACCCAAAACACCCAAGTCAGTTCTCCCACCGTATCACAATGGGAAATAAGCTTACATTCCAAAACCTGGAATCTAAGTCTGGTATAAATGTGTGAGTCCTAAAAGAAACCATTTGAAACTACATACATAAGGTTAGAATCTTTTTTTTTATTGTTTTGTTTATATACTTCTACGAATTAGAAGATTTCTTAATCAGAAACATCTCAAGTAAGAAACCTTCAGGATTTCTTGACTCTGGGAACATCAACATGTGTCTCGCCCAACATGTGGTTGTGATTCATCATGACATATGTCAGACCATGCCGTATGGATGACATCTTGAGTGATGTGACGTCTTGAGATTAGGTTTTGAAATCATCATTACTCCACTATTTTGTAAAGTTCTTACGGTTCTTAATCATTTAAAATTTTCTATAAATACTCATGCTTCTCACACTCACACATTACGCTACCTCACTTCTACACCTTTCATATTTTAACCTAAAACCCTTTCAAATCCAAATTCATCATCACTCTCCTCGTCTTCTATGGCGGCTCAACAACAAGAAAATCCTTCACAGCAAATGGCCACAAAATCTCCTAACCCGGGATCTTCATCTAATCAAAAAACTCAAAAGTTTCAAATCCTTCATCTCTCTGATGTTGTTCATCTCTCTACATGTCCTGATGAACTGGATGTTCTCTATGAACCTCTTGTTGATTTTAAAAACCTAAAATTGAATGGGTTAGAAATTACCAAAGAACTCAATGATCAAGGATGGGAAATCTACTTTAAACGACTTCATGGTCCCATCTACACCAAACTTGTAAGGTAATTCTAGGTACATGTTGAAGCTGAAGATATATATATATTGTGTCCCATGTTTTTGGTTCAAAAGTGGTTATTACGGAAAGATACATAACAACCTTTCTTGGAGTGGAATAGGAAAAAGGAAAAATGATTTATCGAAATAACCTTAAATCTACTTTTATGCATGAAGTAGTCACTCTTGTAATTTCCATTGATGGAAAGCCGGGAACCTATGAAGGGAAATCAGAGTTTAAATATTGTGATCTACATAAAAATCTTAAAGTATGGTTTAAGATTATTCAGAGTTATATTCATCCCAGAAAAGCAACTAGCTCAGCTAATTATATCAACACCGATCAGAAATGTATACTTTTTTATCTGATGAAAGGAATCAAGGTGCATCTCCCATTTCTTCTCTTCAACTATTTGAGAGATTATAACATAACAACTAGAGGAATCAAAGTTGGGTTGTCTAAGAAGATTTACATTGCAATGGGGAGACTGATCTCAGATATTCTGATTGAAAATAGCCTCATTAAGTATCTCACTGATAAGAATCTTATGAAAGGTTTTGAGGCAGACACGGGAAAATCCTTCAATGGTAATAATCTCAAAACCTTAAGAATTATTAAAAAGTCATGGGAAGTGATCAAATCAAGCAATCCCAGGGATCCACAAAAGATCAAGACTCTTAGGATACCAGTTGTCGAATATCCTCCATTTACGGAGTTTGACTCACCAAAAGCTCTAACAACTAATATCAAGGGGATTGAAGCAGAGTGTATTGATAAATCTGAAAATAAGATTAATTGAAAGAAATCATCTAATCTCAAGAGGAAGTCTGACTCAAGCAAGATGAATAAGAAGAAGAAGAAGACAAACAGTAAGAAACATAAAACTCTTGAGAAAGGAGATTCTGTTAACATTAATGTCTTTGCGTCTCAAGCTGGTAAGCCCTTTGACATTGCAGTATTTGGTCCTGAACTTGCTTATGTTACTTCATCTATGCATATGCCACCTTCACAAACTTCTATCACAGTTACTACCTCATCCATTCCACATTCATCTATACTTATTTCAGTTTCCACTGAAAATACAAATTAATCACTCCACCACCATAACAAACACAAATCGATCCAAAAATCAACATTACCACCTCCTCGTCAGATGTCTCTTTTACCATCTCACCATCAAAAATTACAAACACCACAGAAATTCCACCATCACCAACACCTCCTAATTCCAACAACAACCACATTGTTAATGAATCCCATGGCTCACATGACTATGATGACACAGTCTCCAATGAAACTTCCCCTAAAAAGGAGAATAATTCCAAATCCTCTAATCTTCCTCCTCTGAACCTAAACTTGGAAGAAGTAATTGCAAAATCCAAAGAAGATGCAATAAGGAGAGTCAACGAGCTCAGAGAGGAATATAATTCATGTAATGATTCTTCTCAATTAAACTCCATTTGGGATCAGCTTAAAGAATGGGTGGCTGATGAGTATCTCACAATCACAAATCTTGCTGGAGAGTTACAAGAAAAATTTGCCAAAGAAGTAGAAGAAAGATATCTAGATAAGAAAAAGGAAGAAGAGGAAGTTGCCAGAAGAAGAGGCTACTCAGAAAAAAGCAGAACAAGAAGCTGCTAAGAAACAAGATGAAGAAGAAGCTGTCAGAAAAGCAGTTACTGAGAAATATATTGCAGATAATTCTAAATCTCCAAAAACTTCCATTATTCTACAAAGTCTGGAAGATCTAAAAAAGGAACAAGCAAAAGCAAATGAAAAATTTGATAAACATGAAGCTTTCAACATAAACGTTTCGGATATGCTCCAACAAATTCTTCAGAAACTCCCATCTTATTCTAAACCTTAAACACTTTTAGGAAACCATGTTTTGTTGTTTCTGGTACATCGGAAGAAAGATAATTGAATTAAGAACTTATAAATTTTAGAAGGTTCAATTAAATTAAGTTGTGATAAAGAGCTTCTAATGTTTATAAGGGTCTATTGATCAAAATCTGATAAAAGAAATTATAGGGTATAGAATGTTCTGAGAGATCGAGTGTTGATAAAGAACTTCAAACATACATAAGTATCTGATAAATCAAGCTATGATAATGAACCTATTTTATGATTAGAAGGTTCTAATTAAGAAAGAAGTTCTGATAAAACAAACTTTGATAAATCGCTTCATCATTCACTTCAAATCAGAATTATGAAAAGGGTAATCAAGCTCAGAAAATCCTACTTTCTGACAAAGTATTAACTTTTAGATTCAGAGGGAGATTGTTTAACTCAAGGGGAGTTTCTAAACAATTCTCAGAAATCCCATCCTTCTAAAAACGGTAAGTCTTAGACTCAAGGGGAGCTCACGCTAATCAGGGGAAGTTTTCTTCTTAACTTTGATAATTTAAAATTTGATTATGATATTACCTTGTAAAATTGTTACATCAAAATATATGGTTTTGTCATCATCAAAAGTGGGAGATTGTTAGAACAAGATTTATATTTGTGTTAAATCATTGGATTTTGAATATAACAATACATATATTTTTTATGTAAACAATTTTGTTTCTAATAGTTGCTTGAGTGTGCAAATTGGAAGTTCTAATTGATTCAGGATTGTTGTCTGAAGAATCATCAGAATCACGCATCAGAAGACTACTGATCTGATTTTATTGAAACATCAGTAGTTTTGAAGAATGCTAAATGTTCGCCAGAAAGAGAATCTCCCGTGTACTTCTCAGAAAATTTGTTGCTTCAGAAGTCACAGTATTCAAGAAGAAAGAAATTTTGTTAGAGTTGTTGCTCCAAGATCATAAAATAAGATTCCACAGAAACAAGCTTTCACGTCAAAGATCAGAAGTCGAGATTTGTTCATGGGAGGAGTTGTTGCTCGTAACTCTGAAGACAAAGTCAAGGTTCTGAACACATCCAAGGAAAGCTTTTACCTCAGATTTAGAAGTCAAGATTTTTTTATTAAAAGAGTTGTTGCTCATAATTCTGAAGACAAAGTCAAGATGCTGAAGACTCGAGAACTTCGTGGAATATGCGCACATAACTTTATATCAGAAGTATTCCATTAGAAAACTGATCAAAGTAAAGTTAATCTTCTGGACTCATCAGTTATACACATCATATAGTCCATCAGAAGACAAAGATCAAGATTATATCTTCTCAAGCCAATCTACTTCATCAGAAGTCATATTCATCAAAAGATAATATCATCATAAACAAGCACAAGAAGAGTTAGTACAAAGGTACAATTACACATTCCACTCAAATGGATGTATTGTGTACTATTTATCTCCCACAATCAAATCATATCGTTATGGCAGCTGGCAAGAAGAAAGTTATGTGTGTAGTACTACAACAGTCTACTTCTTTAACGCCTATATAAAGGATAAATTGTTTCATTTCAAAATAAGAAGACTAGAGAGCAAGAACAGTAACGCTGCCAAAATCAAAATAAAATAAAAAACAAAGAAAAAGCAAAGAAAAAGAAAAATAAAAAACAAAGAAAAGAAAAGATCAAAACACAAGATTTTTTGCTCATTACTATGTTAACATTATCATTTGCTAGAACACAAGATTTGTTGCTCATATTGTGTTGTTACCACTATTCACTTGAACTTTAGAGTTGTTGCTCATATAGTGTTGATTTTACTATACATTAGAACATAAGAGTTCTTGCTCATTATTGTGTTTCTTTTGTAAATTTTTTGAAAACAATAGTTGTTGCTCATATTTGTGTTAAACAATATGTACTTAAACTTCTGTGTAAACCACTTGTAAGAAGAAAAATTATAAATAGTCTTTCAACGGGTAGTTGAGAAAGTCCTTTCCTAAGGCAAAGAGAAAGTCCTTTTCTATCGCATAGAGAAATATCCTTCAAGGGACCGGGTAGGTTAGAAGCTTTAAGGAGTCAGTGATTGTTATATCTCTTAGGGGACCGGGCAAGTCAGAATTCTTAAGGGATCACTAATAGATTATCATTGTTGTTAGTCACCAGTGGGTATCTCGTGCATTTGTTAGTCACCGGTGACTAGCCTGTGCAATTGTAATCAGTTGGCTTATAGTGGATTAAGTCCTTTTCTAAGGTGAAATCACTTTGGAGAGTGGACAGGATTAACCTTTTCTAAGGTGAACCTAGATACACCAGAAGTATCTTTTTATTTTTGTTTCTGATTTTCATTTCTATCCTAGCATTGTTTCTAATTCTGGTTGTTTATGAAAAGAACTTCTAAATGAAAAGTTTTTAAAACCCAATTCACCTCCCCCCCCCCCTTTCTTGTGTTTTTCTCCACCTTCAATTGGTATCAGAGCTACGAATTTGTTATTGATTTTCTAATCAAACACTTAATCATGTAGAGAGATTGAGTGTGAGAAAAACCTTTTTAAATGGCTGCTGATAACACAAACGATAATGATAGATACAATGTTAAAACTCATATGTTTGATGGAGAAAAATTTGACTATTGGAGAGAGAGAGAATAGAAATTTTCTTTCTGGGCTATGATATTAATCTCTGGGAAATAGTTATAAATGGTTATCAAGAACCTGTCTGTGCAATTGGCATTCCTATTCATATGAATAGAATGAATGAAGATCAGAAGCGCAAATTCAAGAATCATCACAAAGCCATAACTATCCTTCTCAGCATAATCTAGTACAAGGAATATGAAAAGATAACCAATAGAGAAACTGCAAAAGATATTCTTGATTCACTCATAATGACACACGAAGGAAATGCACAAGTCAAAGAAACTAAGGCCTTGGCCTTAATTCAGAAATATGAAGCCTTCAAAATGGAAGATGAAGAAATGGTTGAAGTCGTGTTCTCAAGGTTCCAAACCCTGGTAGTAGGACTTAAGGTTCTGGACAAAGGTTACGCCACAGTTGATCATATTAAGAATATCATAAGAAGTCTTCCTAAAAGATGGAGACCTATGGTTACTACTTTAAAACTTTCTAAGGATCTGAGAAATATAACTCTTGAAGAGTTAGTCAGTTTGCTTAAAAGTTATGAGATAGAGCTGGAAGAAGATGAGCCTCAGAAAAGAAGTAAATATATCGCTCTAAAGTCTAGAATAGAAAGACTGAAGCCAGAAAATAGCAAGGTCGTCCAAGCTAAAGAAATCGAAGATTCTAATGACGAATATTCTGATGATGATGAAGACAAGTTGTCACTTATATCCAGAAGAGTTAAGCAACTCTGGAAGAAAAGACAAAACTATGGTCAAAGATTCAGAAAATGAGAAGATTGTCCGGAAGCATCTGATAGAGAAAGAATTGATGAAAAAGTAATATGTTATGAATGCAATAAGCCTGGACACTACTTAAATGAATGTCCAAGTCTCAAGAAGGAGAGCATCAGAAAATAAAGCTTCTAGACCAAAAGCACTTTCAAAGGTAAGAAGAAAGGTTTCATGGCAATATGGGATGATTCTGACTCTGAAGGATTAGAATCAGAAAGAGAACGTGCCAACATAGAATTCATGGGTGTCAGTTCAAAAGAAGAGACGTTAGAAATAGAGTCTGACTCTGAAGAGGTATTTTCTAAACTCTCTCGAGCTAAATTAGAATATTGTTTGTCATAAACTTTTAAAAAGCATCAAAAGCTTCAACGAAAATTCAAGAATCTTCTGAAGGTTCATGAATATGAAATTGAAGAATATGATAAGCTAGAGAAAGAAGGTCTTGAACAAAAAGATGATTACTTGATTTTAAAAAATGAAAATGTGTTTCTAAATAAAAATGTTCAAAACTTGAAGAAGTTCTTTCTAAAGCTACTCTATCTTCTGAAATCGTCATGTACCGACATGATAAAGTTTTTCAGAAATTTCTAAACAAAAACATAGGCAGAAGCATGATGGCTTCTATGATCTATGATGTCGGTCAAAACGGGAAAAGAGGAATTGATTATGTGTATGATGAAACTAATCATAACTCTTCTAAAGAAGATCAACCCTTTTCACCATTCTCTAATATATATCCTTCTGCATAAATACAAAAATGTATTAATGCAAAGAAACCCAAAGTTGTCAGAAACTCTGGGAGAACTAACGTGAAGGACCCAAGAGATTATGGGTTCCAAAAGATAAGATTAAATATCATACATATGTTCTAGATGACAAAGCTGAAACACCAATCATAACTCCTGAACTCTGGATATATGTGTTACATGATGGGAAAGAAACTTACATTCCAAAATCTGGAATCTAAGTTTGGTATAAATGTGTGAGTCCTAAAAGAAACCATCTTAAACTACATATCTAAGGATATAATATATTTTTTATTTGTTTTGTTTAGATACTTCTACGAGTTAGAAAATGTCTTAATCAGAAAAATTTCAAGTCAGAATCCTTCTGGCTTTCTTGACTCTAGGAACATCAACATGTGTTTCGTCCAACGTGTGGCTGTGATTCATCATGGCATCTCTCAGAACACACCGTATGGATGACATCTTTAGTGATGTGAGGTCTTGAGATTAGGTTTTGAAATCATTACTCCACTATTTTGTAAATTTCCAACGGTTCTTAGTCATTTAAAATTTTCTATAAATACTCACGCTTCTCACACTCACACACTATGCTACCTCACTTCTACACCTTTCATATTTTAACCTAAAACCCTTTAAAATTCAAATTCATAGTCACTCTCCTCATCTTCTATGGCGGCTCAACACTAAGAATATCCTTCACAGCAAATGGCCATAAAATCTCCCAACCCAGGATCTTCATCTAATCAACAAACTCAAAAGCTTTATATCCTTCATCGCCCTGATGTTGTTCATCTCTCTGCATGTCCTAATGAACCGGATGTGCTATATGAACCTCTTGTTGATTTTGAAAACCTAAAATTGAATGGTTGGATATTACCAAAGAACTCAAAGATCAAGGATGGGAAATCTACTTTAAACGACTCAGTGGTCCTATCTACACCAAACTTGTAAGGGAATTCTGGGTACATGCTGAAGCTGAAGATATGTATATCGTGTCCCATGTTTTTGGTTCAAAAGTGGTTATTACAGAAAGATCCATAACAACCTTGCTTGGAATGTAAGAGGAAAGAGGAAAACAAATTTATCGAATTGACCCAAAATCAGAGTTTAAATATTTTGATTTACACAAAAATCTTAAAGTATGGTTTAAGATTATTTTGAGTTCCATTCATCCTAAAAAAGCAACTAGATCAGCTGATTATGTCAACATCAATCAGAAATGTATACTTTTTATCTGATGAATGGAATCAAGTGTTAAAACACAGTTTGATTCTACAACCCTTAATTAGAGTTTTGATGATAACAAACACAAAGAACAAATATGCACTCTAAGTTTGTGTTATTTCTTATACAGAAGTTTTGACTGAAACAGCATCAGAAGTTAAGCCACAGAAGCTTTCAAGCTGAGCTAATCAAGAATCTGCGTTAAAGTAAAAGATACTCTGACTCTGAGTAGAAGTCTAATATGCCAACATATCCTCACATCTCTGAGTCATCATAGTTCTGAAGTAAAAGAAGCATGTAAGGTCCTAGTTATGAAGCGTTACTTTTTAATTAAGACAGTATCATATGCAACGGCTTCATTCAGACAAGAATCTACTCAATATGGAAAGTGCATTGAGTATCCTTTATCACGCTTTATTTTGGACAAGATTTCCATGCTATATAAACAAGCTTAAAGGACAACTCGTTTACGATTTTCACCTACGACTGCTCATACATCTTAAACGCTGCAAATACTCATATTCTCTTATACTCTTAAATTGTGTAATATATCACAGTAGTGATACAGTTTTCGTAACGAAAAA
Organism: Vicia faba; assembly: GCA_948472305.1. Classification (NCBI taxonomy): domain Eukaryota; kingdom Viridiplantae; phylum Streptophyta; class Magnoliopsida; order Fabales; family Fabaceae; genus Vicia; species Vicia faba. The sequence goes on from OX451738.1 coordinate 596,336,220, forward strand.
CAACATTACACAGTAAATCATTTTCTTTTTATTAAGCTAGTTTTCATTGAGATAAACCGAGTTGTGGTTGTACTCAAGAAGGATTTGGTAGTTGTCAAAGTAGTATTGTAATCAGTTTTGATTAGTGAATTAAGTCCTCATTGGAGAGAGGTGAAATCACCTTGGCAGGTGGACAGGAGTAGTTTGATATCAAATGAACCAGGATAAAAACATCGTGTCTACTGATTTTGATTTTAAGTTTCAATTCAACCCCCCCCCCTTCTTGTGTTTTTCACTTCTTCAATTGGCATCAGAGCGCCTGGTTCTGAGTCCATACACTTAACCATGTCAGTATAAGATCCAAGCTTTAGAAAAACACTATGGTGGTTTCAAGCCAAAACATCAGCAATAACTATCATGAGGACAAGGACAGAATCAGTGGCAAACCTCCAGTATTTGATGGAGAAAATTTTGACTACTGGAAAGACGGAATTGAGAGCTTCTTTCTGGCTCATGATGCTGATCTATGGGACATGGTAATTGATGGATACACACATCCCGTGGAAGAAAGTGGTCAGAAGATATATAGAAAAAGGAAGTCTGACCAGCAAAAGTGTGATTTCAGAAACCATCATAAAGCCAGAATAATACTTCTCAGTGCCATCTCATACTCAGAATATGAGAAGATTTCAAATAGAGAGACAGCCAAAAACATGTTTGACTCCCTGAGAATGATGCATGAAGTAAACATACAAGTTAAATAAACCAAGGCCCTTGTGCTCACTCAGAAATATGAAGCATTCAAGATGGAAGACAGTGAATCCATGGAAGCAATGTTCTCAAGATTCCAAACTCTTGTTGTTGGACTGAAAGTTCTTGACAAAGGATATTCTACTGCTGATCACGTAAAGAATATCATCAGAAGTCTACCAAAGCAATGGAGGCCAATGGTCACTTCACTTAAGCTGGCTAAAGATCTCAATAAGATATCTTTGGAGGAACTTTTTAGCTCCCTCATAAGTCATGAGATTGAGATAGAAGAAGACGAGCCTCATAAACAAGGTAAGCCTTTAGCATTAAAATCTAACAAAAAACTTGACTCTAAGGTTTTGCAGGCTATGGAGGAAAATTATGATGGATCCTCATCAGAAGAAGACGAATTGTCTCTTCTCTCTAGAAGGGTCAATCAACTGTGGAAGCAGAGACAAAGAAAATTCAGAAACCCGAGAAGATCAGAGAATCAGAATTAATCCTCCTCTAGATACAAAAAGTTTGAGTCCTCCTCTGGACACAGAAGATCTGAAGCTTCCTCCGGTCATAGAAAGTTAAATAACAAAGACATCATCTTCTATGAGTGCAATGAACAAGGGCACTACAAAAGTGACTGTCGAAGGCTTCAGAAGGAGAAGCCCAAAAAGAAGTTCTTCAAGGAGAAGAAGAAAATCCTCATGGCAACATGGGACGATTCAGACACTTCTGATGCTGACTCAGAGTCAGATGATGATGAAAGAGCCAACATCGCTCTTATGGAAAATGCAACAGAAGATAGTGAAGCTTCTGGTTCAGACTCAGAATCAGACACAGAAGAGGTATTCCCTGATTTCACTATTAATTTTACTAAAGCTGAACTTGCAGAAAGTCTAAATGAAATTCTGGAAAGGTATCAGCAGATCAGAGTCAAATTCCAGAACCTGAAAAAGGATCTTGTCTCTAACTCTGAAAGAATTGAGACTCTTAGATTAGAAAATTCTGAGTTAAAAGAAAAGATTTTAAAATTAGAAAATGATTTACAAAACTCTCAAAAGGAAACAATCTCAGAGACTCCCAGTAATGCTGATAAGATCATCAAAGAGTATCATCACAACTTTCAGAAGTTTCTGGCTAAAAACATAGATAGAAGCAAGATGGATTCAATGATCTATGGAGTTAGCAGGAATGGAAGAAAAGGAATAAGATACCAAGGTAAGGTATATCCACCTAAGAAAGTCATGGACCTAGTTATAAAACGCACACCTCTAAAATCACACTTCACATATGGGCACACACATGACGTAAAATACACTAGTAATGATTATTCTGCCAAACCAAAATTCAAACAGAATCTTGGTAAAACTAACAAACAAGGACCCAAAAAGATATGGGTACCTAAGTACAAAATTATATATATAGCAGATGTCTTTAGCAGCAAGGCTAAAACACCAGTCATGGTACCTGGACTCTGGATGCTCTCGACACATGACGGGAAGAAAGCATATGTTCCAAAGCCTGGAACTTAAACCTGGAGGCTACGTGGGCTTTGGAGGCAACCAAAGAGGCAAGATCATTGGCTCTGGAACAGTAGGTAATGGTAATCTTCCTTCTATTAATAATGTGTTTTTAGTTGATGGATTGATTCATAACCTATTATCCATAAGTCAATTAAGTGATAACGGTTATGATATAATCTTTAATCAAAATTTATGCAAAGTTGTTAGTCAGAAAGATAGAACTATCATGTTTAATGGAAAGAGGAAAAACAACATTTATAAGATAAAACTTTCTGAACTAAAAAGTCAGAATATAAAATGCCTTCTTTCTATTGACAATGAGCAATGGGTCTGGAACAGAAGATTGGGGGATGTTAGTATGAGAAGAATATCTCAGATTAACAAACTCAATCTGGTCAGAGGACTTCCTAATCTGAAGTTCAGCTCAGATGCTCTGTGTGAAGCATGTCAGAAAGGCAAATTTGCAAAACCTGCTTTTAAAGCTAAAAATGTTATTTCCACCTCTAGGCCATTAGAACTTCTACACATAGACTTATTTGGACCAATGAAAATTGCGTATGTGAGTGGCAAGAAGTATGGGTTAGTGATCGTATATGACTATAGCAGATGGACATGGGTAAAGTTCTTAAGACACAAGGACGAGTCACATTCTGTGTTTGTTGCCTTCTATAGCCAAGTTCAGAATAAAAAGGATCTTAGAATTGTCAAAGTCAGAAGTGATCATGGTGGAGAATTTGAAAATAAAAAATTTGAAATATTTTTTAATGAAAAAGGAATTTCGCATGACTTCTCTTGTCCTAGAACTCCTCAACAAAATGGAGTTGTAGAACGAAAGAACAGAACATTGCAAGAAATAGCCAGAACCATGATCAATGAGACTAACATTGCTAGGATCTTCTGGGCAGAAGCAATTAACACAGCGTGTTATATTCAGAATAGAATCTTTATAAGACCTATTCTGGAAAATACTCCATATGAATTGTGGAAGAACAGAAAGCCCAACATTTCTTATTTCCATCCTTTTGGATGCACATGTTTTATTCTGAATACTAAATATCATCTGAACAAGTTTGACTCTAAAGCACAGAAGTGTATTATGTTAGGATACTCTGAATGCTCAAGAGGGTACAGAGTATACAATACATAAACACGGATTGTTAAAGAGTCAATCAGTGTTAGATTTGATGATAAACTTGAGCCTCAAAAGTCAAAGCAGGATGAATCTTTTGCAGATAAAGAAGTTGAATTCACAGGTGCTGAAGACAACTCATCAGAAGTATCCAACAGAGACACTCCAACAACTTCAAAAGAAAATGTCACAAGCGTTCCAGTACCTTCTGTTGGTTAACTCCAGAAAAGGTTATCCAGAAGCAGCATAGCTCACCCAGAAGATAAGATCTTGGGAAAGAAGGATGATACAATCAGAACAAGATCAACATTCAGAAACTCTGAAGAATCCCTCAAGGGACTGGTCTCACTGATTAAACCAATAACTATTAATGAAGCTCTTCTGGACAATGACTAGATTCTGGCAATGCAGGAGGAATTAAACCAGTTCACCAGAAATGATGTATGGGATCTGGTTCCCAAACCAAAAGGATTCAACGTCATTGGAACAAAATGGGTGTTCAGAAACAAATTGAATGAGCAAGGAGAAGTCATCATAAACAAGGCACGATTGGTGGCACAAGGTTATTGTCAGCAATAGGGGATAGACTATACAGAAACCTTTTCTCCAGTCGCCAGGTTAGAATCTATCATACTCTTAATCTCTTTTGATGTAAATAATGGAATCACTCTATCTCAGATGGATATCAAAAGTGAATTCTTAAATGGTTACATTGATGAAGAGGTATATGTGCACCAACCCCCTAGGTTTGAAAATTCCAAACACCTAGAATATGTCTTCAAACTAAAGAAGTCACTCTATGGTCTGAAACAAGCTCCCAGAGCTTGGTATGTGTTGTACCCCAAAATTTTCCCTCCCATTTCCTCAGCATTTTCTCATCACAAAACCCTTGGAGCTCAAGATCCAATTAGGGTTTCCTCTGCTCAAAGACTTTTCCTTGCACTGTGGACCCAAATTAGGGTTTGTGTTTGAACCAAGATATTTTGACCTAAAATGCCTAAGATGACTTTCATACTTCATTTTTGACTCCCAAGTTTATCCATACCAAGTTTCAAGTCTTGATTCCAAATTTTGCCCAGTCAATTGGACAGTTGACCTAGAAATCAACTATATTGGAAAAAAAGTCAAATGTGGCCAATTGACAGTCAAATCTCATGAAAATTGACCCACATCAACATTATGAACTCACATGGACCATTTGATCAAGTTTGGATCACAATTCCATAAGAAACTTGACCAGATCACCAAAAGGGCAAAATGGTCATTTTCAGGGTTTTGACTGCACAAAGGCAATTTTTGACTGTTTGACCTAGCCAATGGCAAACCAAGCTCACATATGGACTCAAGGACACCATGGAATTATCTTGACATGCTCAACAAGTTCAAAAGATCCCAAATGCACAAGATTGATAGTTGAATTTCTCAGTCAATTGATCAATTTTGATTGTATACTGAAAAGTCAAACTTTGACTTTTTTGTCAAAATCAAGTGTCAAGATTCATTTTTCATCAAAACATGCCAAATCATGAAACTTGTTCATCAAGAAATCAAGAATTGCAAATTAGGGTTTGAAATGAAGATTTTTCATAACTTAGAATTTTTCTAAGTTATGAAAAACCCTAATTTTTTCCTAACTTTGCCCCACTTTCTCACCAAAATTCATTTGGATTAAAGCAAAAGTCAAAACATGAAAGTTGTAGCCTATTGCATAATCTACAACTTTGATTCACAAAGTTTTCCAAAAAGAAGCTTGTAGCTCAAGTTACGATTTTTGGAACAAGGGTGCCAAACCATTCTTAACTTAGAGAAAATTTGCCCTATTTTAGACAAGGTTTTTACCTAACTTCAAGACCATTTTTCACATACTTCCACTTGGAATTTCAATTTGCATTTCAAAGATGTATTGTAGTACACATTCCAAGCTTTCCAAAATGTCCAAGAACTCATCAAACAACCTCATGGTTAGAGAGAATCGAATTTGTCAATATGGAGAAAACTCACTTTGTTCTTGGCCAAATTACATGTCCATAACTTGTGCATTTTCAAACTCAGCATGTGCTAGCTACATTGCAGGCCTCTAATCCCATTTGCACTCAATAATTCAATGCAAAAACTTTGTGCCAAGATGTTGTTCTATGCATTTGGTCATTACATGGAGAATTAAGCCATAAATGGAAAAAGTAAAATAGCCATTCTTGAAAAGTTACACTTTATGTCTAAAGCAAATCCAAGCAAGTACATTTGAAATCTCTTTGGCACAAGTTTAGGAGTTAATCACACTGATCAAGACTGAGTTATGCAGCACATTAGGAGGGCATGTACAAGCTAGAAACTCAACTTGGCCATTGGTTGCTTAAAGTGTAAGAAAGATAGCATATCACATACCAACTCTCATATCAGCTAACCAAGCCTTAAACAAAGTTATCAAACACATTCAAGACATCCATTCTAGGATAGAACACGACCCTAACATCTCCATTGCCCTCTAGAACACAGAACCACCCTCAAACTGCCCAAACAGAGCACCTGCTGCAGTTTGAGTTCCAACTCTCATCCCTTTCATGCATTCTTGCTAAAACCACATCAAACACATTCCATAATATCCACATAAACTATTCCAAACCTTGAAATGAGACTGTAACAGCCATAGCACCATTTGCCATTTCCATTTTTCTATCTTGCAGGTGGACTTCTGCAGCTTGATTTGGCACGATTCAAAACACTCTAAGCATTGGAATATCATCACTACACTTTAGGCAAGCTGTACAAATCATCATTTTACCCTGAAAGCTCCTCCATTGCAAGGCACGATTCCAACTGAACAGGTATATTCATGAAGTTCTATCTCTCAATATAGGCATTGTTAGCTTTAGGTTTGTGAAGAAAACATGTCACATTCATAGCCCTGAACATGCCCATGTGATTAGATTTCATTTATATTATGTATGCTTAGAGAATTTTAAGTCTGAACATGGAAGAAAAACTAGGTCAGGAATTGGGGGAGAAGAAATTCTCTCTCATTTCTGAGAGTTAGGATGAGTTCTTTATATGTCTGGATTCGTGATTCAATGCTTAACATTTTTGGTGTTGTAAGTTTTTGTTAAAACTCAAAGAATCAGGATGTTTGAATTCATGTACCAAGCGCGCGTTTTTGAACAAGAACAGTCTGGAGGTTGAAGAAGGTCTTCATGGGCTGGGCCTGATTTGCTATTTCTTTTTGCACCCTTTTGCTACTTTTACACCCCCTAGGCCCATTTTGCTTATTTTTATGATTTTTTTGACTTTTCTTTTTTATTCTGACTTATTTATTTTCTCTTATAATATTAAAAATATTAAAAATATTTTTTACACCATTTTCATATTTATTAGGTATTTATTTGTTTATATTGATATTTTGTACATAAATAAATATATAAATACATTTTTTACTTAAAATACTAAAAATAATGCAAATACATTTTTATTCCATTTTTATTTTATTTTATCTTCTGAAAATGTTTTATATGAAATATACCTTTTTTTATAAATATTAAATATTATTATTTTGTACATATAATATATATTTAGTAAATAATAATAATACATATATATTTATTAGAATATTTAGGGCAAAAATTACAAAATATATACATTTTTATTTTTATTAATATTTAACTTAAAAAATACCTTTTTGATAAATATACTTCGTTTTATTTTATTTTTGTATATATAATAAATAATATTTGTACATAATGAATAATATATACTTTTATTTAATAAAATTAGGGTTTTGCCCTAAACATAAAAAATCCAAAAAATTAATACCTTTTTATTTTGTTTATTTGACATATAAAAATACCTTTTTTTTTCATACATATAAAAATCCTTTTTGCATCTTGCATATTTATTTTATTTCCATTTAATTTGTGCAATCAATTATCTTGTAAATAATTCAATATTGATGTAATAGTCTAGGTTTAAATTCCTTGTCAAAATCCCCATTTGAACATTTGTACCCCCCTTCCCATATATTGTGTTGTAATAGCTTAGTAATTTTATTTTTCGCACTTTATCGCTTTCTAAATATGCCATGTTAGAATTAGGGTTTGTATGCGAGTCAAAAATAACAAAAATAGTTTGACCTAATTTCAAGACAATCAAGCATGAAAATGGACAACACTAAACACACTTGCACCCCCTAGGGTATTCCACTTGTTGCCTTCAATAAATGGGTCATATTGCATGTTAGGTCTCTTTGGGCAAAACAAACACAATCAAATAATCATGAGTCCCTCGATGACGCTTTCGAAAAGTTGCCAAAAAATGATCAAGTCCCTTAAAGAAAATTGCCCAAAGATACTTGGCACCATTGCAATTATGGTCTAAACGATGACCCGCGCCTGTCCCTTTCACATCCTAACATAAGATTGTCCACCAAATGCAATGGTGGAACAAACTTGTTAAAAGGGTTAAAACATAGGAATAATCTTTGAGAAATTTAGGAGTAGACAACCTCTTAGTTACTTGAATCAAACTTGCAAAAACAAAACACTTGCCTATTTTCTAAAACCACGCATCACTACACTTTCAAAAAACAACTTTTAAAAACAAATGAAAACCTTTTCAAAAGACATACACCTTTGTATACATCCCAACATGGATCATTATAAAGGTTGCCACCACATTGGCTTCTTTTCAAAACATTTTCAAACCCACACACACACAAGAGCACCATTTCAAACAATTGAAAATTAAGGCAAGTTGATCTAAGCAAGTAACTAAGAGCCCATGGATAACCATGGATAGAAAGGGTGCTAATACCTTCCCTTTCTATAATCTACTCCCCGAACCCAAGAAAACATCTCAAAGGTTTTTGCTGTGCTTTTTAACCTTTCCTTAGGATAAAATAAAAAGTCGGTGGCGACTCTTGCTCAACCGAAACATTTGCGAAAACAAAATGCAAAACCATAGTCAGTTCTCCCACTGTATCACAGAACAGACGACTCTGCTGGGGATATAAACTAAAAGTGGAGTAACCTTAGGGCTTAGATCACCTTTGTTTTCAATTGTTTGCCTTGTTTGCTTTTATATTTGTGGGCTTTGCATCGGAGTTTCATAGATCCTAACCCGGATCTGGGGAATACCCTTTTTAGGTAGCATAATCTGTGAGGGACCTGTCCGGCGTAGACCGACATGGGTGAAGCAGTGGCTACGTTGGTGTGGCACCTTGGTCTGTACCTATATCCCTTGTGTTGCAACGAGGAGAATATGGGTCTTCTAAGGAGTCATTAAACACCAACCAACCTTAGAACCCTAAATTGACCAAACTTGGCCATAGAACAGTAGCAGTATGCTACACTCATTGAGGCTAAACTCTCGCGATGGTTCTGGCCGCAAGAAAAGATTGCGATGCTGGAGTTATGACCGATTGAGGGTAGTCAATGATTTGAGATCCTCTAGAACCCGGTTACTTTTGATAGGACAGGTTTTAACCAACAAAACTAAAAGAGGGTAATACCTGAACTTCATGCTGGCCTGAAACCTAAAGGTTGTCTTGTGTGACTTGTGTGCCTTATCATACTTGTGGTGTGCTTCATCATAGCATCATGCCATCATACCATTGCATGCATCCTGTATAAGGACTAACCCATTTCAAAGACAAAAAAGTTTCATCTTTGCTCTGTTTTGTAGGACATCATGATGCCCGTGCGTAGGAATACTATCCGGCTCAACTTTGTTCAACCACCAACTTGGCTCAAGGATTTGGTTGGTAGGATTCCAAACACTACTTCCTTCATCAACAGGCATGGTTCTCTCCTTGGCTTGATCACTGCAAAGTGGGACCAACAACTGATAAGTGTTCTGACCCAGTTTTATGACCCCCTGTATCATTGTTTCACTTTTCAAGACTTCCAGCTGGTCCCTACCCTGGAAGAGTTCTCTTATCTGCTTGGGATCCCTGTTTTGGAACAAACTCCATTCGCTGGTTGGGAAAAGACTCCTAGGCCTGAAGAGGTTGCTGCAGTTCTCCCCTTGACCAAAGAAGAGGTATTGGCTAACTGGGAAGCTAGGAGTGGAGTTAAGGGCTTTTTGGCCAAGTTTCTGGTTGGCAAAGCTAATGATTTCTTGAATGACTTAGACTTCAAAGCATACGAAGACATTCTGGCTCTTTTAATCTATGGTCTGGTATTGTTCCCAAATCCTGACACCTTTATCAGTATCCATGCCATAAGGATCTTCATGTCTTGGAATCCTGTACCCACTCTTTTGGGTGATATCCTGCAACAACTCTATGCTCGTACTGCTCGGAAACGGGGAACTCCGTGGTGTTGTGCTCCTTTGCTAGTGAGGTGGTTTATTTCGCACCTTCCTAAGTTCGTGCTGAATAATGAAGAAGGAAAGGGTTGGGCTCATAGGCTAATGTCTCTCACTGATAGTGACATCACTTGGACTCTCCGAGGTTTGGATGAGGTAGCTGTTATTGATCGTTGTGGAGAATACCCTAATGTTCCGTTGATTGGTATCCAAGGAGGAATCTCTTATAATCCATGCTTAGCTCTCCGCCAGTTTGGAAGAGCCAGAAGAGTAGGGCCTCATGAAATGTTAGTTCCTCACTTCCATTTTGAATTTCAGGCAGACAGTGACAAACTACGCCATGGATTCATTAAGTCTTGGGACAGAATTCACAAGGCTGACCCACATGAGTTGGGACCAAAGACTTCCCTACCAATGGAACCCTATTGCAGATGGGTCCGCATCCGTGCTCAGAAGTTAGGTATGCCGTACAAAGCTGTCAGACCTATCATTCTTGAATCTCCTGATGAAGATGGGGTTCCTCCAACTGTCCTCCCTCCTCAGATACCCACTGATTTTGACATAATGAAGAGATCTTGGGCGTAGCTAAAGGAAGAACGGGATTTTTATCGGGAAAAGTTCAACGAACATGAACGGAAGATCCAGAGGCTGACTAAGCAATTGGAGGAGGAGCGGGTCCTGAATAACTACATCCACACTGAGAAGAGGAGGCCATGGGAGCGCTGATGGGCTTTGGATATTTCCTTTTACAGCTTTTATTTCCTTTCCAGTATTTTTCATTCCTGTAATGCCTAAGGGCAAGTTGTTGAACAATTTAAAATTTGAATGAAGTGTGTTTCCCTTTTGTCTACAAAGTTGAATCTTGTTTGTCTTTGAAAACATAAAACATACGCATCTCATTGCACCATATGCATAGCAGGTACCCTTTCCACAGGTTGCTTAATCTTCTTCGCTGTTTATTTGAACAGTCATCATGGATCCAGATTCATCCAGTGAGCAAGCAATCAATGCCCTTCAGGCCCAAAGTGCCCAGTTTCAAGAAATAGTCCTGAGCCTGGCCCAAGGTCAGCAAGAGTTGAAGGCTCTACTCCTGAAGAAGAAGAAGAAAAAGAGGATTGCGTTGTTCAACACCGAACACAGGTTTGGGAACACACTCCATAATGAAGCTGATCCAACTACTTCCTCTGCTGAGAAAGACAGTCCCCAAGGGGGAGGAGCTCCTAGTCCTGCAGTCTCCGACAACGAGACGGACTACAATGACGAACAATACCCTCCCGCTGCTGACAGATACAAGCAATTAGAGGACCGCTTGAGCGCCATGGAGATTCAGAATGTACCAGGGCTGGATTTCGGAGATTTGGGGTTATCTTCTGGGGTTGTAATCCCACACAAGTTTAAGGCGCCTGTCTTTGCCAAATATGACGGGGCCTCCTGTCCAAAGCTGCATCTAAGGTCGTACGTAAGAAAGATCCAACCTTACACGGCAGATAAAAATCTTTGGACCCACTTCTTCCAAGATAGCCTTTCGGGGTCACAGCTTGAGTGGTTCTACCAACTAGATGGAACCAGTATCCGACATTGGGAAGATTTGGCAACCGCATTTTACAGACAATATCAATACAATTCTGATCTCGCTCCTACGCGTACCCAACTTCAGGGTATGTCTCTAGGAACGGGCGAAGGGTTCAAAGAATATGCACAAAAATGGAGAGATTTGGCTGGCAGGGTGCAGCCTCCATTGATTGATTGTGAGTTGGTTGATATGTTTCTGGGGACCTTGTCTGGTCCATTTTTCAATCATTTGGTTGGTAACTCCTCCGCTGGGTTTACGGATTTGATTCTGACGGGTGAGAGAATTGAAGCTGGCATCAGGTCAGGAAAGATACAAAAAGCTGCCTCTGCAAGTACTGAGAAGAGGCCTTTCAAGAAAGAAGCAAGTTCCGTCTATGGTCCTAGAAGACAGGTCAAGCCAGAAAGTCGCCAAGCCGTCAACGCCTTGGTCATTTCAAAACCTGTTGCTACTCCTCAGCGGTACAATCAACAAAGAGGTGAAAGGCCCAAGAGGCAGTTTACTCGGTTGAGTATGACCTTGTCACAAATCTTACCGCAACTGTTATCAACCAACTTGGTGACCGTCAAAGAGGCTCCAAAGGTCGTGAATACTGCATCTCCTAAGTATAACCCAAATGCCCGTTGTGCTTATCATTCCGATAGCCCCGGGCATACTACTGATGATTGCTGGGCCTTGAGAAATAAAGTGCAAGACCTTATCGGCGCGAAGGAAATCCAGTTTGAGGCGCCTGAGAGGCCAAATGTTATAACTGCTCCTATGCCCCAGCATAGAGTAAATGCCATCGAGGAAGATTTGTATGCTGTTTCGGTGAATGATGTTGCTACCCCTCTTTTGATTGTTAAGAGGAACTTACTACTAGCCGGTTTATTTCTGGGTTGTAGCAAGGGTTGCCTCCTGTGTGCTGTTATCCCTACCGGTTGTCCGCTGCTGAAATCAGGCATCCAAAGCCTGATGGATAGCAAAGAAATTTTGTTCAAGAAAACTGTTGTTCCGTTTGTTTCCGCTGAAGAAGTATCTTTTGTCACAATTTACAATCCTACCAAAGCTCCCCCGAGGAAGCCAGTCCAAATTATGTCTGTTGCACCCATTACCATTACTGTCCCGGGGCTTCTCCCCTATGAGTCTGATAAAGCTGTCCCATGGCATTATGGGGCCGACGTGTATGTGCTTGGAGTGAAGCGGGAGTTCAACACTGGTACCAGTATCAGTAACATTACTGGTCCCGCCAAGATTACTCGCAGTGGCAGGCTCTTCTCGCCTGACATTGCGCCACCAGTTATCTGAAAACCTCTCATCATCACACCCGCAAGTGTGCATGTTCCAAATCAAGTTCCTGTGTCTACTACTGCCGCCGAGTCCTCTGATGCTCGGGGCAAAGAAGTTGCTGCCGATTTGCCTGCCAGGACGGAGGCACCAAAAAAGACTGCTGTTAAAGCCTCCCAACAAGAAATGGAGGAGATCCTTAAAATCATTAAAAAGAGTGACTTCAATGTTGTTGAACAGTTGGGGCATACCCCCTCCAAAATCTCTATGCTATCATTGTTGCTATGCTCAGAGGCCCATGCAAAAGCCCTGATTTCATTTCTGAAAACGGCCCATGTGCCGCAAGAGACCTCTGCAGATCAATTCACTGACTGTGTGGCTAATTTGACAGCTGACAATGGTTTGGGGTTCTCAGATGCTGACCTCACCGCCAAAGGGAAAAATCACAATGATGCCCTGCACGTCTCTATAGAGTGCAGGGGAACTACTCTCGCACACGTGTTGGTGGATACCGGTTCTTCCCTGAATGTTTTGCCCAAGAAGGCCTTGGATCGCTTGGATTGTGAGGGTCTGGAATTGAAACCTAGTAACATCATTGTTAGAGCCTTCGACGGTTCTAAGAGGATGGTGCACGGTGAGGTAGACATTCCTATTCGTGTGGGTTCCCAAGTCTTCGACTCGACGTTCTATGTAATGGATATTCGTCCATCTTATTCCTGCTTGTTGGGTCGACCCTGGATTCACAAGGCTGGGGTAGTAACATCCACTCTACACCAAAAGCTCAAATACCCTGTCAAAGGGAAGATTGTTACTGTGCAGGGTGAGGAGGAATACATGGTTAGTCACTTGAATTCATTCCGATATATCGAGATGGACGGGGAATTTATTGAAACCCCCTTTCAGCATTTTGAGGAAGTACCTCCAACGTTAGCATCGGCTGAAACAGTGGTTGAAGAAGACTTTCCGTTGAAGATGGCGTCCTTGAAGGATGCCCAGGCTGTGATCGAGAAAGGCAAATGTGCAAACTGGGGTCAGCTTCCTGACTTCACTCAAAAGAACGACAAGTTTGGGCTGGGCTTCACTACAGAGGCTCAGAGGGCTGTGCGCAAGGAAAGGATCAGAAAGGCTCCGGTGTTTATCACCAACCCAAGGGTGAATGCTATCGAGGAGGACGTAGAGGAAGCAGAGTTTGACAGTTGGATCTATCCGACCACCAGCAACGGACCAAGCAACTGGACGGCAAAGGATTTTACACCTATCACATTTGTCACGCAGTAATTAACTCTTTTGATTTTCAATTTGTAACAAACAATATGTTAAAACTTTATTGGCTCGGTGTCCTACCCGGGGCATCGTAGCTCCATTTGTGAGGGCTTTTTGTATGACATTTCCATATATCATTAATCAAAACATTGGACGTTTGTTGCATTTCAAATCTTGCGCTCTTTTTCTTTCTGTGTTATATATTGCAAAACAGCTATATTTACACACACTCACTTATACAGGTTTCAATCCACTCTGGATCTCACTGGTAACAGCTCTGCTACCACCAGTTATGACTTCGAGAATCCGATCAACTTGGCCGAAGACGAAGGTGAAGATGATTGCGAAGTACCTGGTGAACTCGCAAGACTGCTACTCCAGGAAGAGAGGGCTATTCAACCACATGAAGAGCCGGTGGAAACAGTTAACCTGGGTACTGAGACAGATAGGAAAGAAGTCAAGATTGGTGCCAATCTAGAGCTCAGCGTAAAGCAACGATTGATCCAGATGCTACATGATTACATGGAGATCTTTGCTTGGTCCTACGAAGACATGCCTGGTTTGGATGCCGACATTGTAGTTCATCACCTGCCTACCAAGGAAGACTGCCCTCCGGTAAAGCAAAAAGTCTGCCGTATGCGTCCAGAGATGTCCGAAAAGATCAAGGCTGAGGTTATGAAGCAATTCGATGCCGGGTTTCTAGCAGTAACTTCTTATCCTCAGTGGGTGGCCAATGTGGTGCCAGTGCCGAAGAAGGACGATAAGGTCAGAATGTGTGTCGACTACAGGGATCTAAACAGGGCAGGCCCCAAGGATCACTTCCCCTTACCTCACATCGACGTTCTTGTTGACAATACTGCTCAACACAAGGTGTTCTCCTTCATGGATGGTTTTTCAGGGTACAATCAGATCAAGATGGCTCCAGAAGATATGGAAAAGACCACCTTCGTGACTCAGTGGGGCACCTTCTGCTACAAGGTCATGCCATTCGGGTTGAAAAACGCTGGGGCAACCTACCAACGTGCCATGGTTGCTTTATTTCATGATATGATCCATCATGAGATTGAGGTATATGTTGATGACATGATTGCAAGGTCTCAAACTGAGGAGGAACACCTTGACCATCTGCGGAAGTTGTTTGACCGTTTGAAGTTATACAAGCTGAGGTTAAATCCCAATAAATGCACCTTTGGGGTGAGGTCCGGAAAGTTGCTAGGTTTAATTATGAGCGATAAAGGTATTCAGGTGGACCCTGCCAAGGTAAAAGCCATACAAGAGATGCCAACTCCCAAGACAGAGAAAGAAGTCAGAGGCTTTCTGGGACGACTGAATTATATTGCCTGATTCATCTCACATCTAACCTCTACTTGTGATCCAATCTTCAAATTACTAAAGAAAGATCAAGTAGTACGTTGGAACGATGAATGTCAGGCTGCTTTTGAAAAGATAAAGGAGTACCTCCAAGAGCCACCCATTCTTATGCCTCCAGTGGAAGGGAGACCTCTAATACTATACTTGACAGTACTTGACAATTCAATGGGGTGTGTGTTGGGGCAGCATGACGAGTCTGGCCGAAAAGAGCACGCTATTTATTACCTGAGTAAAAAGTTTACCGACTGTGAGTCTCGTTACTCACTGCTCGAGAAAACTTGCTGCGCTCTGGTATGGGCTGCTCGCCGGCTGAGACAGTATATGCTGACTCACACTACTCTGTTGATTTCAAAGATGGATCCCATCAAGTACATATTCGAAAAGCCTGCTCTGTCTGGAAGAATAGCGAGATGGCAAATGATCTTGACAGAATATGATATCCAGTATACAACTCAGAAAGCAATCAAAGGAAGTGTACTGGCAGATCATTTGGCACACCAACCTATGGACGATTACCAATCATTGAACTTTGAATTTCCGGACGAAGACATCATGGTGGTAACTGATTGTGAAGTGCCTGGACCGGATGAAGGACCTGAGGAAGGATCCTGATGGTCTATGGATTTTGATGGAGCCTCCAACGCTTTGGGTAACGGCATCGGTGCTGTAATCATATCTCCCAAAGGAACTCATACTCCACTCACCACCCGATTGTGTTTCAAATGCACCAACAACATGGCAGAATATGAGACATGTATCATGGGTCTTCAAGCTGCAATCGACTTAAGGATCAAGTTTCTGAGTGTCTTCGGAGATTCCGCTCTCGTGATCAATCAGATCAAAGGCGAGTGGGATACGAAACACCCGAATCTTATTCCTTACAAGGAGTATGTGTTGACTTTGCTTCCCCACTTTGAAGAGATAACTTTCGAACACTTCCCAAGAGAGGAGAATCATCTAGCAGACGCACTAGCTACGATGTCTTCAATGTTCAAAGTCAAATGGGACAATGAGGCTCCCCGGATCATTATCTGGAAGTTGGACGAACCTGCATACTGCTGCGATCTCGAGGCCAAAGAGGTGACTGAAAAACCCTGGTATCATGAGGTGAAGAGATACTTGGAAGCTCAGGAATACCCTGAAGGTGCATCTGTCAATGACAAGAAGTTCATGAGAAGATTTGCGGCAAAATTCTTCCTCAGCAATGGCATTCTCTACAAACGGAATCATGATTCAACTCTACTACGTTGTGTGGATAAGGCTGAAGCAGAAAGGATCATGATAGAACTGCACGAAGGGACATTCGGAACACATTCCAGTGGACACACCATGGCAAAGAAAATCCTTAGGGTAGGATATTTCTGGTCCACAATGGAAGCCGACTGTTACCAACATTCGCGAACCTGTCATAAATGCCAGATCTATGCGGACAAAGTGCATATCCCTCCGGTTCCTCTGAACGTCCTGACGGCACCTTGGCCTTTCGCAATGTGGGGCATCGATATAATCGGTGAGATCCGACCGACGGCATCCAACGGGCATCGCTTCATCTTGGTAGCGATCGATTATTTCACGAAGTGGGTTGAGGCAACTTCCTACGCCACGGTAACCAAGAGCGTCGTGGCACGCTTCGTTCGGCATAACCTGATCTGTCGGTACGGCGTCCCAGAAAGAATCATTAAGGACAATGGTACCAATATCAATAACAAGATGATCACTAAGCTCTGCGAATAATTCAAGATACAGCACCATAAATCTTCTCCTTACCGGCCGAAGATGAATGGGGCTGTAGAGGCAGCTAATAAGAATATCAAGAAAATTGTGCAGAAGATGACAGTGACCTATAAAGATTGGCACGAAATGTTACCGTTTGCTCTTCATGGGTACCGTACCTCAGCAAGGACGTCTGTGATCGGTGGATCTGGAACTGACTGTTTAACGCTGGTTCGCGAAATGTCGCGGAAGCAAGAGTCGCCACCGTCTTTTATTTTCTCCAAATGGAAAGGACAAAAGCACAGAAAAATTCCTTATAGAGATTGCTCTCGGTTCGGGAGGTAGGTTATAGAAAGGGAAGGTGTTAGCACCCTTTCTATCCATGGTTATCCATGGGCTCTTAGATACTTGCTCAATGTGTTTTCAAAAATGTTTGTTTGCTTTTCAATGTGGGTTTAAAAAGTTTCTTTGAAAAATTTCAGTTCGACTCGTACGTCAGAGTGTTTGAAAAAATTGCCTTGAAAGCTTTTGAAAAGTGTTGGTGTGAAAAGTCTTTGAATTTTTGTTTTGAAGAGAGCAAGTATCCATGAGTCGTCTACCTACCCTAAGGAATTCGTCTGTGTAAATGTCCTTTAAGGTAATGCCATCCCACCATTGAGAGGTAGGTAGCACCACCGTTGGAGGTGTTCGGGTCAATTCGAGTTCGTAGGGACATGGTGGTCACCAGAGCAATGGGAAGACACCTTAGAAGCTACCCTCATGCCAGGTTCCCGGATCATGAGGACTTACTAAGACGTCCTCTACTCGACGATCACCTTTCGAGGCGAGGCAACAGTGAGGCGTACCCTAAGGGTGGTGTGTGCGATTCGTGTGTCGTTTTCAGATATTTGTCTTGTCGTGTTTATTTGTGATCTACGCTTGATTTTAATTAGGACATTCATTCTTGCATGCTTTTTTTTAACAGCTATAAAGTTGCGGAAAAATAAATCTACAGCTATTACAAACGGCGCGGGTCCACATCGCCAAAATAAACCGGACCCGATTTGACTGAAAGTAAAGAAGCAAGAAAATAAAAGTGCGAGAAATAAAGTTACAAGGCTTTGGGACATATACATAATTATAATAAATGACATAAAATAAATGCGCAAATTAAATAAATTATGAACATGGGCGTTGGACCCTTTTGCAATAAATTAAAATTAAGGAAGAATTAAAATTAAAATTAAATGTTTTGGTATTTTTGTGTTTTTTAAGATTTAAAAGAAAAAGAATTAATTAAAACAAAAATGAAGCGTCAAACCCTAATTCTAACTATTTTTAAATTATTAAGAAAAAAGATTGAATTTTGAACCTAATTTAAATCTAAGTTATTTATGTACATTTAATAAAATAAATAATAATGTTATGGAAAAAAAAAAGATCAAAAGGAGTGGAAATTATTAATTAACCTAATTCTAATTATTTTTGGATTTTTATTTATTAAAAGAATTAAATTGCAAACATCCTAATTAAAACTAAATTCATTATACATTAATTTATTTACAAGAAAATAATTATAATAAAAATATTTACTCTTTTTTTTTGGTCTTTTCTGGTTTTTAATTAAGTTTTTGTATTTTGTAAAGAAAACAATTAATTAATTAAAACAATGAAAATAAATAAAAAAAATAAATTATGAAAGGCAAAGCAAACCAGGGGGGGGATGACCCCAAAATTGGAGGTAAGGCCTAGCATTCTGGCCCATTAAGCATTGGCCTTGTTGGACTTTTTGAATCCTGCGTGACACGTTTGACTCAAGCGCAGCATACTCTTTTAATCTAAGCCTTTAGTGTGGATTGGATGGACACGTGGGCATCTGGATGATGATGGTACATGGTGCACCATAGTGTTGTGCCTGCATAGGAATTGCCATTGCAAAATAATATTGAAATTTGCCAGACCTGGGACTTGAACCCAGGTCTTTGATGCTACAAGTACGTCCACCTGCCAGCTGAGCTACCACGCGTTAATTAACATATTATAATAAACAAATAACAAAAGAAAAGAATAAAAGCGTTAGTGGCTAAGCGCGAAAATTTAAAACTGGCCAATCACTGCTAGACAGCACATCATCTCCTTCGTTGTTCATTCTTTTTTTCTGAAACAAAAGTCTATGGAAACGGTTTTCACGCGTGGCTTAAAGTAGCTTTTAGAAAAATAGCGACTAGCGCTATAGGACCAATAAATTGGGCGCGAGTGGTGCTTTTCCTTCGTCTAGGCTTGCTGAATATGACTATCATGGTTTGGAAGGCTAATTTTACAGTATTGAGAAAGCCCTAAAATCACAACCTGAAAACCCTAAAATGTGAACATGGTGAAATCGCGTATGGTCAACAAAAATGCAATTAAACTCAATGGTTAGCTTAGAAACTTTGTAAGGAACAAGAATTCATCAATAAAAATGCAAAAGGACGTATGAATTGTGATATGCGATTTCAAAAGTTATGTGACACAGTTTGAGTTCTCCCTACCAATTCCTGGAGTTTTGAAGGATGTTTGGAGTTGGGATCTGTTCAGAAATGGTCCAGGAAGCTATTAGAATCAATCTTAGGACTTAAAACTCTCTAGAACCTTGATTTCAGAATTGAGTTATATGGCCAATTTTTCAAGTTGTCAATAAGCTTTTGAGCGAGCCTTTTGCTGTGTTGTGGTTAGGGTTTGACTTAGTGCTTATGATGGAAGAGAATTAGCTTGTTAGTTGGCCTTAATTCATGCTCATGAAAGAACTAGTCCTAGGGTTTTCACCATTAACCAATTTTCCTTCTTTTAAGCCAAGACCAAGACTTAGTGTGCAATTTAACCCTAGCCTGAGTTTTTGAGTTGGCCCATGATATATGGAAGTTGTCCAAATTCAAATGACACTATTCCATTGGTTTTTGAATTTTATTTGAATTTTTAAAGATTTAAAATGAATTAAATTATCAAAAATTAAATAAAATAGAAAAATCAATATTTGGTCTTGAAATTAATCATGGGACACGTGTGTGGCATGACAAGGATGAATCAAGTGGAAGAAAGTGGGCCCTTTTGTCAAAAATTGGAGTTTCAAGGATAGTTGACTTTTGCCATTTCACAAAAATTTCCCAACTTCTACAAGGCATAACTTGCTCAAGTTTAAAGCTTTTCACATGTTCTTGGACATTTTGGAAAGGTCTTTGAGTCCTCTAACCAATGCCTTTGCTCCCAGGTCATTTTGATTTACCAATCTCAAGTTATGGTCTTTGACTTAAAGTCCCTTTTTGTTGACTTTTGAAAATGACCTATAATGTTGAAATTGATAACTTTTTGTGAGAGCATTTATTGGACTTGAAGTATGAAGATGAGTTGTAGGAAATGTCTTTCTCTTCAAAATGAGCTTTGGATGGAATTTTTCTGATAATCCATGTGAAAGTTATGCCCTGGTCAATTTCAGTTGACTTTTTCAACTGTCTAAATATAGCAATTTTTGCATCTTTGATGATTTCTGAGCCAAATTTTGAGAATCATGATCAAGCATTGATCAAATGATGTTTGTGGCTTCAAAATGATATGTTGACCAAAAATTTGAACTTTTGACTGCCAAATGACCATTTTGCCCCTACAGTTGACTGTAGTGCAATTTAGGGTTTTGACTGTGCAATCTTGAGCTGAATGCCTTGAAACTTGATATGAGGATGCTTGACCATGTTTGTAAGCATATGAGACTTGATTGAGCCTTTGAAAACTTCATTTTCTTGATCAGAACCCAAACCCTAGTTTTGACTGTATGGGAGACTGTTGCACTGCACAACCCTTGGGGAATTTTGTAGCTTGGCTTGGCAATTTCTTGAGGAATATGGGAGGGCAAATTTTGGGGTATAACAACGTCAACCGGGGCAACACCCTTTTCCTTGGTCTATGGCATGGAGGCAGTCTTGCCAATTGAAGTCCAGATACCCTCTCTCCGGATAATGAAGGATGCAGGCTTGAGCGAAGATGACTGGATCCAGACTCGACTTGATCAATTAAACCTGATTGACGAAAAGAGACGCACCGCTATCTGTCATGGTCAGACGTACCAAAAACGAATGATCAGGGCATTTAACAAGAAAGTCAGACCACAAGAGTATCAAGTTGGGGACCTGGTAATCAAACGTATCATCCTTCCTCAAAGTGATCCCCGGGGCAAATGGACCCCTACGTACGAAGGGCCATTTGTGGTTAAACATGTGTTCTCAGGAGGAGCCATGATTCTGACCACCATGGATGGTGACGACCTTCCTCACCCCGCCAATGCAGACATAGTAAAAAGATACTACGCATGAATAAAAGACCCGCTAGGTTGACATACCTAGGCAAAAATAAGGGCTTCCCGGCGAACCAAAAGGGTTCGGGCAAAAATAAGGGATGAAATGAAAAAAATCTGTACACCCGGCAAGTCGAAAACCTGAAAAGGCGGCTTGGGCAAAAATGGGTATCCCGGTGGACTGAAAACCCGAAAGGGCGGTCCAGGAAAAAGTTAGGGATAAAGCGTAACACTATGTCTCATTGGCTCACCTTGCATCCAGAATTCGGCATCAACTATCTGGCTCAAACTTCGGCACCGACCAATCAGCTTCATCTTCAACTAAGCAGCAGAGTGATGAGACGCTTGAAGACATAAAGGAGATAGCAGAGTTGGAACCCAGGGGGAATATTGTGCACATAGCTGTTTTGTTTCCTTTTCAAAATTGTATAAACTCTATGTTATTCGGCGGTATTCTCTTACTAGGATGCCAGCCTCTTGTACAAAAACGCCTATTCACAGGCAAATTTCAAAATCAATACAAGTTCATTTTTCCAAACAAATTGCCCATTGTTTTTCCTTTTTCTGTTTTGTCTTGCGAAGAACGTCCAATGTTCATTTTTGATATATGCATTTGACATTAAATTGTTGATTCATAAATACTTGCATATGAAACAAAAGACTAATTACAGGTGACATCAGAAACAGGGGCAATGTAAAGTTGTTTGATGCAGTCTGGTTGCTTTGTCCGTCAAGGTACCAAGATAGATCTAACTGAAGGATGTGATCAAATTATCTCAACTCCCCGCAGGGTAAGACAAGATAGCAACATTCCCTAGCGGAGTTCATCAAAGTTCCCCAACATAACTTATCAACACAATCCCCAGCGGAGTTTATCTTTGGTATCCCTGGCGGAGTTTATCATCTTATCCCCAGCGGAATCCATCATTGAAACCCTCAGCGGGCCTCTCATCAAACTTCAGCAAAGTATCTCTTCCATAGAGCAATTCCCCGGCCGGTCGTCAAGGATTTATTTTCCTAGACGAAAATACATTCATAAACATTTCACATTTCATACATCTTGCTTACATACATGATAAAGTGCATACAACACTATCTCATGTTAAACATCGTGACATCATGCATTTCATACATCATGACATTGCATACAACTGATGTTTTTGCCTTTACAAGGAAAAAGACGATCCCAAAGACAACTACCTTCAACTATCACAATTCCAGATTCGATACCTGTATCTAGCCAGGGCACATCTGTGAGTGATCAGTTTCCAGACTCGATTCCTGTATCTAGCCAGGGCACGTTTGAAGAGTTCGAAGATTCGATTCCTGTATCCAGCCAGGGCATATCTGTTGACGACTAATTCCAGATTCGATTCCTGCATCTAGCCAGGGCACGTCTGAAGAGTTTGAAGACTCGATTCCTGTATCAAGCCAGGGCATGTCTGTTGATGACTAATTCCAGATTCGATTCCTGTATCCGGCCAGGGCATGTCTGTAAATAACTGTTTGAAGTTCCAGATTCGATTCCTGTATCCAGCCAGGGCATATCTGTTGACGACTATTTCCGGATTCGATTCCTGTATCCAGCCAGGGCACATCTGTGAGCAACCGATTGTAGATTCGACACCTGTATCTAGCCAGGGCATATCTGCATGAGGAGATTGAAGATCAAACACCTGTAACAAGCCAGGAAAACATCTGTCTTTCTCAAATACACAAGTTCTCGCTAAGGAATCTCTTATGCGATCAACACTTCCAAATGGCATCTATAAGCCCATTCCCGACAAGGTTCTGTCACATCTCCAAATGGAATCTATAAGCCCATTCCCGACATCACATTGCTGATACTCCAACATGCGAGTGCAAATTTCTGGGCACTCTAGTGTCCAATCTCCTTTTACCCTCGAGTCACGAAAGGAAAACTTGCCAATCTAACTCTTCAGGTTCAAGAAGATTGAACAGGGGCAACTGTTGTACCCCAAAATTTGCCCTCCCATTTCCTCAGCATTTTCTCATCACAAAACCCTTGGAGCTCAAGATCCAATTAGGGTTTCCTCTGCTCAAAGACTTTTCCTTGCACTGTGGACCCAAATTAGGGTTTGTGTTTGAACCAAGATATTTTGACCTAAAATGCCTAAGATGACTTTCATACTTCATTTTTGACTCCCAAGTTTATCCATACCAAGTTTCAAGTCTTGATTCCAAATTTTGCCCAGTCAATTGGACAGTTGACCTAGAAATCAACTATATTGGAAAAAAAGTCAGCTGTGGCCAATTGACAGTCAAATCTCATGAAAATTGACCCAAATCAACATTATGAATTCACATGGACCATTTGATCAAGTTTGGATCACAATTCCACAAGAAATTTGACCAGATCACCAAAAGGGCAAAATGGTCATTTTTAGGGTTTTGACTGCACAAAGGTAATTTTTGAATGTTTGACCTAGCCAATGGCAAACCAAGCTCACATATGGACTCAAGGACACCATGTAATTATCTTGACATGCTCAACAAGTTCAAAAGATCCCAAATGCACAAGATTGATAGTTGAATTCCTCAGTCAATTGATCAATTTTGACTATATACTGAAAAGTCAAACTTTGACTTTTTTGTCAAAATCAAGTGTCAAGATTCATTTTTCATCAAAACATGCCAAATCATGAAACTTGTTCATCAAGAAATCAAGAATTGCAAATTAGGGTTTGAAATGAAGATTTTTCATAACTTAGAATTTTTCTAAGTTATGAAAAACCCTAATTTTTTCCTAACTTTGCCCCACTTTCTCACCAAGATTCATTTGGATTCAAGCAAAAGTCAAAACATGAAAGTTGTAGCATATTGCATAATCTACAACTTTGATTCACAAAGTTTTCCCAAAAGAAGCTTGTAGCTCAAGTTACAATTTTTGGAACAAGGGTGCCAAACCATTCTTAATAGAGAAAATTTGACCTATTTTAGACAAGGTTTTAAACTAACTTCAAGACCATTTTTCACATACTTCCACTTGTAATTTCAATTTTCATTTCAAAGATGGATTGTAGTACAAATTCCAAGCTTTCCAAAATGTCTAAGAACTCATCAAACAACCTCATGGTTAGAGAGAATCGAATTTGGCAATATGGAGAAAACTCACTTTGTTCTTGGCCAAATTACATGTCCATAACTTGTGCATTTTCAAACTCAGCATGTGCTAGCTACATTGCAGGCCTCTAATCCCATTTGCACTCAATAATTCAATGCAAAACCTTTGTGCCAAGATGTTGTTCTATGCATTTGGTCATTACATGGAGAATTAAGCCATAAATGGAAAAAGTAAAATAGCCATTCTTGAAAAGTTACACTTTATGTCTAAAGCAAATCCAAGCAAGTACATTTGAAATATCTTTGGCACAAGTTTAGGAGTTAATCACACTGATCAAGAATGAGTTATGCAGCACATTAGGAGGTCTTGTACAAGCTAGAAACTCAACTTGGCCATTGGTTGCTTAAAGTGTAAGAAAGATAGCATATCACATACCAACTCTCATATCAGCTAACCAAGCCTTAAACAAAGTTATCAAACACATTCAAGACATCCATTCTGGGCTAGAACACGACCCTAACAACTCCATTGCCCTCTAGAACACATAACCACCCTCAAACTGCCCAAACAGAGCACCTGCTGCAGTTTGAGTTCCAACTCTCATCCCTTTCATGCATTCTTGCTAAAACCACATCAAACACATTCCATAATATCCACATAAACTATTCCAAACCTTGAACTGAGACTGTAACAGCCATAGCACCATTTGCCATTTCCATTTTTCTATCTTGCAGGTGGACTTCTGCAGCTTGATTTGGCACGATTCAAAACACTCCAAGCATTGGAATAGCATCACTACACTTCAGGCAAGCTGTACAAATCATCAGTTTGCCCTGAAAGCTCCTCCATTGCAAGGCACGATTCCAACTGAACAGGTATATTCATGAAGTTCTATCTCTCAATATAGGCATTGTTAGCTTTAGGTTTGTGAAGAAAACATGTCACATTCATAGCCCTGAACATGCCCATGTGATTAGATTTCATTTATATTATGTATGCTTAGAGAATTTTAAGTCTGAACATGGAAGAAAAACTAGGTCAGGAATTAGGGGAGAAGAAATTCTCTCTCATTTCTTAGAGTTAGGATGAGTTCTTTATATGTCTGGATTCGTGATTCAATGCTTAACATTTTTGGTGTTGTAAGTTTTTGTTAAAACTCAAAGAATTAGGATGTTTGAATTCATGTACCAAGCGCGCGTTTTTGAACAAGAACAGTCTGGAGGTTGAAGAAGGTTTTCATGGGCTGGGCCTGATTTGCTATTTCTTTTTGCACCCTTTTGCTACTTTTACACCCCCTAGGCCCATTTTGCTTATTTTTATGATTTTTTTGACTTTTCTTTTTTATTCTGACTTATTTATTTTCTCTTATAATATTAAAAATATAAAAAATATTTTTTACACCATTTTCATATTTATTAGGTATTTATTTGTTTAGATTGATATTTTGTACATAAATAAATATATAAATACATTTTTTACTTAAAATACTAAAAATAATGCAAATACATTTTTATTCCATTTTTATTTTATTTTATCTTCTGAAAATGTTTTATATAAAATATACCTTTTTTTATAAATATTAAATATTATTATTTTGTACATATAATATATATTTAGTAAATAATAATAATACATATATATTTATTAGAATATTTAGGGCAAAAATTACAAAATATATACATTTTTATTTTTATTAATATTTAACATAAAAAATACCTTTTTGATAAATATACTTCATTTTATTTTATTTTTGTATATATAATAAATAATATTTGTACATAATGAATAATATATACTTTTATTTAATAAAATTAGGGTTTTGCCCTAAACATAAAAAATCCAAAAAATTAATACCTTTTTATTTTGTTTATTTGACATATAAAAATACCTTTTTTTTCATACATATAAAAATCCTTTTTGCATCTTGCATATTTATTTTTTTTCCATTTAATTTGTGCAATCAATTATCTTGTAAATAATTCAATATTGATGTAATAGTCTAGGTTTAAATTCCTTGTCAAAATCCCCATTTGAACATTTGTACCCCCTTCCCATATATTGTGTTGTAATAGCTTAGTAATTTTATTTTTCGCACTTTATCGCTTTCTAAATATGCCATGTTAGAATTAGGGTTTGTATGCGAGTCAAAAATAACAAAAATAGTTTGACCTAATTTCAAGACAATCAAGCATGAAAATGGACAACACTAAACACACTTGCACCCCCTAGGGTATTCCACTTGTTGCCTTCAATAAATGGGCCATATTGCATGTTAGGTCTCTTTGGGCAAAACAAACACAATCAAATGATCATGAGTCCCTCGATGACGCTTTCGAAAAGTTGCCAAAAAATGATCAAGTCCCTTAAAGAAAATTGCCCAAAGATACTTGGCACCATTGCAATTATGGTCTAAACGATGACCCGCGCCTGTCCCTTTCACATCCTAACATAAGATTGTCCACCAAATGCAATGGTGGAACAAACTTGTTAAAAGGGTTAAAACATAGCAATAATCTTTGAGAAATTTAGGAGTAGACATCCTCTTAGTTACTTGAATCAAACTTGCAAAAACAAAACACTTGCCTATTTTCTAAAACCACACATCACTACACTTTCAAAAAACAACTTTTAAAAACAAATGAAAACCTTTTCAAAAGACATACACCTTTGTATATATCCCAACATGGATCATTACAAAGGTTGCCACCACATTGGCTTCTTTTCAAAACATTTTCAAACCCACACACACACAAGAGCACCATTTCAAACAATTGAAAATTAAGGCAAGTTGATCTAAGCAAGTAACTAAGAGCCCATGGATATCCATGGATAGAAAGGGTGCTAATACCTTCCCTTTCTTTAATCTACTCCCCGAACCCAAGAAAACATCTCAAAGGTTTTTGCTGTGCTTTTTAACCTTTCCTTAGGATAAAATAAAAAGTCGGTGGCGATTCTTGCTCAACCGAAACATTTGCGAAAACAAAACGCAAAACCATAGTCAGTTCTCCCACCATATCACAGTATGAAAGGCTAAGTAACTTCCTGTTAGAAAAGGAATTCACCAGAGGGAAAGTGGACACAGCCTTTTTCTGTAAGACATTTAAGAATGACATTTTAGTTTGTCAAATTTACGTAGATGATATTATTTTTGGATCTACTAAACCTTCTCTAGGAAGAGAATTTGCTAAGTGCATGCAGGCAGAGTTTGAGATGAGCTTAATGGGGGAACTTAAATTCTTTCTGGGCATTCAGATAAACCAGACTCCAGAAGGAACTTACATTCATCAAAGCAAATATGTCATAGAAATTCTGAAGAAATTTACCTCTCATAATGTAAGCCCTCAAAGACTCCAATGCATCCCACGTGCATTCTGGAAAAAGAAGAGGTAAGTAAAAAGGTAGAACAGAAGATCTACAGAGTTATGATTGGATCTCTCCTTTATCTGATGGCTTCAAGGCCTGATATTTTATTCAATGTTTTTCTATGTGCTAGATTCCAATCAGATCCTAGAGAATCTCACTTAACAGCAGTTAAGCAAATTTTCAAGTATCTGAAAGGTACTACTAATCTGGGTTTGTTTTATAGAAAATCCAATGAATACAGCTTAGTAGGATACTGTGATGCTGACTTTGCTGGAGACAGAGTAGAGCGTAAAAGCACTTCTGGAAGTTTCCAGTTTCTAGGAGACAACCTGATCTCATGGACCAGCAAGAGACAGTCCACAATAGCGTTGACAACAGTAGAATCTGAATACATAGCAGTTGCTGGATGTAGCATTCAAATGCTCTGGATGAAAAGTCAACTTGAAGACTTTAACATATTTCAGAGTAACATCCATATCTTCTGTGATAACACTTCTGCCATATGTCTATCTAGAAATCCCATTTTACATTCTAGGGCTAAGTATATAGAAATAAAACATCATTTTATTAGGGACTATATTCAGAAAGGAATTCTCACTTTAAAATTTATTGAAACTGACCATCAATGGGCTGATGTGTTTATAAAACCCATTTCTGAAGATAGATTCAACTTCATTCTGAAACATCTCAACATGAAATTGTGTCCAGAATAAAATGTTTTATTTGCATATTCTAACCCTCAGAATTTTATTGTTTTCTGTGAATATCTAATCAACTTGTCTTCAGAAGTTAGGAGTACAGTTGCCTCAGAATCTATCTATGAAGATCTGAACTTTTCATTTCAAGGATAGAGGCGTGCAGTTCACACCATCAAACATTTGTCATCCTCTCACAAGCTACCTTCTGAGGCTGAACACGCGTTCAAATTCTGAAGGGTCCAAGGCTCTGATTGGATGCATTGAGACACTTGTAATTGGTAACCGTTCAATATCTCACTATATCCCCTAATTTCAGGTTTCATTAAGTCAGTATAATCATTACTTATTTTCTCTTTCTCACTAATTACGTTTTCTAAAGTACTTATATAAACTCAATTTATTATTCCATTCATTCACGTTTTACCACCTTCAATATTCTCTCTTGCTCTAGTTTTTCAAAAACCCTTTCTATCAGTTTTCTTCAAAGAATTTGTGTGAACAATGGCATCCTCACCAAGTCTCAAGAATATTAACAGTGCTCCTGGTTCTTCGTCAACTGAACAATATGAGGAGCCCATTAGAACACTCCTCACTCTGGTCGACAACCTTGAAGTTCTCTGTGAATTGATCGTTGATTTTTAAAGTTTACAAGAAAACGGGTTTAATCTGTATGAAGATGTAACTGCACAGGGATGGAACAGATACTTTGATCGTCTGTTGGGTCCAAATTTTCCCATTCTTGTTAAAGAGTTTTAGATTCATACTACTTCATCTAACCACCAGGTCACGTCATATGTTATGGGGAAGAAGATAGTTATTACAGAAGATTTGATTGGGAAACTCATTGGATACAATGGCGGTGGAGTCAAATGCATTGATATGGCTGATAAGTGTTCTAACCTAAAATTCATTTCTAGGGTCATTTTCACTTTTGGACAGCCATCCAGCAAGATCAGAGACTTGAAAGATCATTACAAAATCTGGGCTAGAATCATTCTGGGATGTATCAATCACAGGAAGCCTACAAGCTCTCCTGATTACATCAACATTGATCAGTAGTTTTTTTATATACTTCATTGCAAAGAAGACCAAAATAAATCTTCCACATTTTCTCTTCAACCATCTCAGAACAAATGTGAAAGAGACAAGAGAAGAAGAAAGAACTAAGAGGGATTGGATTCCTCTGGGAAGACTAATTTTAGATATTCTGACAGAAAATAGGCTGATAGAACATCTGACAGAGGCTCAAGAAATCAGCACTCTGGAAGCAACTACTAGGAAACCACTGAATGCCAAGAATTTGAAGAAAATGAAGATTATTGAAAGTGTTAATAAGGAACCAACAATTGCTTCTCATGAGGTCATCACTTCTAGGAGAATCCCTCTGAAGGATTTCCCACTATTCTCTGAGATAGATGCTTCTCCAGAGATTATAGTCAGATACCTTAAAGCTTGCAAGGAAGATGGGACTATTCTAGAAATCAACATTCGTGACTACATAAGCCAGCTCCAGAGGTTGTGCTAAAGAAATCCAGAAAAAGGAAGGCAGCAGGAGAAGGATCCTCTCAGCAGAACTTCAGTGATCAGCTAAAAGCCTTCAAAGATCAAGTTCTAAGCCATTGGGACAAGAAATAAATTCTTCTGCTGGAAAATGCTCCCTGGAAAGAGCACCAACCTTCAGAAGCCATTGAACCAGATTCTGATAGTCACCCTCTGACTACTGCTCCAGAAAAGGAAATTGCAACAGAAGAAGTTGTTCAATCAGAAGAGGCTGCAGATTATTCTGAAGGACATGCAACCTCTGAAGATACACCAGCTTCATCTCTAGTCATGCAAACTCTTGAAGAGTTGAAAAAGGAGAATGCTCTAATCCATGCCATGCTGGATAAGCAGGAAGGCACAAACAAAGAGATCAGGGATATATTGGACAAACAAGAAGATACAACAAAAGAAATCAAAGACATTCTGGGAAAGCAGGAAAAATCAAGCACTCAGATTAAGAGCTTGTTGGAAGTGTTGTTCACACGACTTCCCCCTCCTTCTTAGATTTTCTTTAACTTATTATCTGTATTCTTCATCTTATCCTCTTTGTTTCTGAAAAATGTCATTGCATTCTGTTTTCAATACAAATCATCTTTTTGGCTCTGATTATATTGCTTTTTGATTCCTGACAAAAAGGGGGAGAACGTAAGATATTTTCAATAACAGTATACTGGAACAAAGTCTCAAACATTCTGAATATCTTAACTTCTATGTTTTTTTTTCTGAAAGCTTGAACAGGAACATAATCTGATAAGGACAGAAGGAGATGCATCAAAAGCTCTGACGTGAAGGAACTTCAGGGAAGTATCTCATCTCTATCTAAGTAAGCAACTCAGGGGGAGACTCTCTTAAGTTTTTTGTTCTATAATTTTTATTGAAAATCCTAGTTTTTGTCATCATCAAAAAGGGGGAGATTGTTAGAACATAGTTTGATTCTACACCCCTTAATTAGAGTTTTGATGATAACAAACACAAAGAACAAATATGCACTCTAAATTTGTGTTATTTTTTATACATATGTTCTGACTGAAACAACATCATAAGTTAAGCTACACAAGTTTTCAAGCTAAGCTAATCAGAATGTTCTGGAGAATGATGATCAGAATCTGCGTTAAAGTAAAAGATACTCTGACTCTGAGCAGAAGTCTAATATGCCAACATATCCTCACATCTCTGAGTCATCATAGTTCTGAAGTAAAAGCAGCATGCAAGATCCTAGTTCTGAAGCGTTACTTTTCAATTAAGATAGTATCATATGCAACGACTTCATTCAGACAAGAATCTACTCAGTATGGAAAGTGCATTGAGTGTCCATTATCACGCTTTATTTTGGACAAGATTTCCATGCTATATAAACAAGCTTAAAGGAAAAATTGTTTACGATTTTAACCTACGACTGCTCATGCATCTTAAACGCTGCAAATACTCATATTCTCTTATACTCTCAAATTGTGTAATATATTACAGTAGTGATACAGTTTTTGTAACAAAAAACAACAGTACACAGTAAATCATTTTCTTTTGATTAAGCTAGTTTTCCTTGAGATAAACCGAGTTGTAGTTGTACTCAAGAAGGCTTTGGCAGTTGTCAAAGTAGTATTGTAATCAGTTTTGATTAGTGAATTAAGTCCTCGTTAGAGAGAGGTGAAATCACCTTGGCGGGTGGACTGGAGTAGTTTGAGATCAAACGAACCAGGATAAAAATATTGTGTCTACTGCTTTTGATTTTAAGTTTCAATTCAACCCCCCTCCCTTCTTGTGTTTTCACTTCTTCATCAAGGTGCATCTCATATTTCTTCTCTTCGACTATTTGAGAGATTCTTTCATAACAACTAGAGGAATAAAATTTGGGGAGTCCAAGAAGAGTTACATTCTTATGGGAAGATGGATCTCAATATTCTGATTGAAAATGGCCTCATAAAATATCTCACTGATAAGAAGTATCTTATGAAAGGTATTGAGGAAGGCATGGGAAAATCCTTCAATGGTAATAATCTCAAAACCTTATTAATTGTTGAAAATTCATGGGAAGTGATCAAATCAAGCAATCATGAGGATCCACAAAAGATCAAGACTCTTAGGATACCAGTTGTCATATATCCTCCATTTATGGAGTTTGACTCACCAAAGCTCTAACAGCCTATATCAAGGGGATTGAAGCAGAGTGTATTGATAACTCTAAAAATACGATTAATGATAAGAAACCATCTACTCTCAAGAAGAAGAAGAAGAAGAAGAAGAAGAAGATTAGGATACCAGTTATGAGATATCCTCTATTTACGGAGTTTGACTCACCAAAGCTCTAACAGCCTATATCAAAGGGATTGAAGCAGAGTGTATTGATAACTCTGAAAATAAGATTAATGATAAGAAATCATCTACTCTCAAGAAGAAGAACAAAAAACTCTGGAGAAAGGAGATTCTAGTAACATTAATGTCTCTGCATCTCAAGTTGGTAAGCCCTCTGAAGTTGTAGTATCTGGTCCTGAACTTGCTTATGTTACTTCATCTATGCATATGCCACCTCCAAAAACTTCTACCACAGTTACTACCTTATCCATTCCACCTTCAGCTATGTATATTTCAGCTTCCACTGAAAAATTGAAATTAATCACTCCACCACCATAACAAACACAAATCGATCCAAAAATCACCATTACCCCTCCTCGTCATATGTCTCTTTTACCATCTCACCATCAAAAAGTACAAACACCACATAAATTCCACCATCATCAACACCTTATGATTCAAACAACAACCAAATTCTTGATGAAGCCCATGGCTCACATGACTATGATGACACAGTCTCTAGTGAAAATTGCCCCTAAAAAGGAAAACAATTCCAAATCCTTTGATCTTCCTCCTCCGAACCTGAACTTGGAAGAAGTAATTGCAAAATTCAAAGAAGATGCAATAAGGAGAATCAACGAGCTCATAGAGGAATATAATTCATGCACTAATTCTTCTCAATTGAACTCCATCTGGGATTAGCTTAAAGAATGGGTGGCTGATGAGAATCTCACAATCAGAAATCTTGTTGGAGAGTTACAAAAAAAAATTTGCCAAAGAAGTAGAAGAAAGATATCTAGCTAAAAAAGAGGAAGAAGAGGAAGATACTAAGAAAAAGGTAGAAAAAGAGGTTGCTCATGAAAAGGAAGAAGAGAGGTTGCTCAGAAAAAGGCAGAAGAAGAAGAAGCTGCTAAGAAACAGGCTGAAGAAGAAGCTGTCAAAAAAGCAGTTACTGAGAAAGCTATTGCAGATAATTCCATGTCTCCAAAAACTTCCATTGTTATAAAAATTATGGAAAAAATGAAAAAGGAATAAGCAAAAGCAAATGAAAATTTTGATAAATAGGAAGCTTTCAACCTAAATGTTTCATATATGCTCCAACAAATTCTTCAGAAACATCCATCTTATTCTAAACCTTAAGCACTTTTAGGAAACTCTGTTTTGTTGTTTCTGTATTTTTTTTCTCATGTACTCTTTAGCTTCTAAATCAATCAAATCAAATCTTTTTTTATGATAAAAAGGGGGGAGAAAGCAGAATGATGATTTTGATGTATAACAAATTCTATAAATCTCATTGCTTTCATTTGTAACGAATATATATGCAAGAGTCTTTAGAATGTGTTTCATGTACATTAGAAGAAAGATAATTGAATTTAGAACTTCTAAAGTTTAGAAGGTTCAATTAAATCAAGCTATGATAAAGAACTTCTAATGTTTAGAAGGGTTTGTTGATCAAACTCTGATAAAAGAAATTCTACGATATAGAATATTATGAGAGATCGAGTGTTGATAATGAACTTCAAACATACAGAAGGATCTGATAGATCAAGCTATGATAATGAACATATCTAACGATTAGAAGGTTTTAATGAAGAGAGAAGTTTTGATAAAGCAAACTCTGATAAATCGCTTCCACGTTCACTTCAAATCAAAATTCTGAAAATAGTAATCATAAGGTCTTAAGTTTTAGACTCGAGGGGGTTTCTAAACAATGCTTAGAAATCCCTTCCTTCTAAAAACTGTAAGTCTTAGACTTAGGGGGAGTTCATGCTAATCAGGGGAAGTTTTCTTCTTAACTCTGATAATTTTAAATTCAATTACGATATTACCTTGTAAAATTGTTACATCGAAATACATGGTTTTGTCATCATCAAAAGGGGGAGATTGTTATAACAAGATTTGGTTCTGTGTTAAATCTCTAGATTTTGATGATAACAATACATATATTTTATATGTAAACAATTTTGTTTCTAATAATTTCTTGAGTATGCAGATTAGAAGTTCTAAATGATTCAGGGTTGTTGTCTGAAGAATCATTGGAAGTACACATCAGAAGACTATTGCATCCGATTATGATGAAATAGAAGTTGTTCTGAAGAATGATGAATGTTCGCCAGAAAGAAGATCTCATGTGCACTCAGAAAGGTTGTTGCTTCAGAAGTCACAAGTATTCAAGAAGAAAGAAATTATGTTAGAGCAGTTGCTCCAAGATCAGAAAATAAGATTGCACATAAACAAGCTTTCACGTTAAAGATCATAAGTGAAGATTTATTCATTAGAGGAGTTGTTGCTCGTAACTCAGAAGACACAATCAAGGTTCTGAATACATCAAAGGAAAGTTTCTACCTTAAATTCAGAAGTCAAGATTTGTTCATCAAAAGAGTTGTTGCTTATAATTCTGAAGACAAAGTCAAGATTCTGAAGACTCGGGAATATGCACACATGACTTTACATCAGAAGTATTTCATCAGAAGATTGATCAAAGGAAAGTTAGATCTTCTGGACTCATCACTTCTACACATCTTATAGTCCATATGAAGACAAATATCAAGATGATATCTTCTCAAGCCAATCTACTTAATCAGAAGTCATATTCATCAAAAGATAATATCATCATAAACAAACGCAAGAAGAGTTAATACAAAGGTATAATTAGTCATTCCACTCAAATGGATGTACTGTGTACTATTTGTCTCCCACGATTAAATTCTACCGGTATGGCAGCTGGCAAGATGAAAGTGACGTGTGTGCTATTACAACGATATACTTCTTCAACGCTTATATAAAGGATCAACGATTTCATTTGAAAACAAGAAGACTAGAGAACAAGAACAGTAATGTTGCCAAAATCAAAAGAAAATCAAAAGCAAAGAAAAAGAAAAAGAAAATCAAAGAAAGGATCAAAACACAAGAGTTCTTGCTTGTTACTGTGTTAACATTATCATTTGCTAAAATACAAGAGTTGTTGCTAATATTGTGTTCTTACCATTATTCACCAAAACACTAGAGTTTTTGCTCATATTGTGTTGATATTACTATTCATTAGAATACAAGATTTGTTTCTCATTATTGTGTCTCTTTTATAAATTGTTTAAACACAAGAGTTGTTGTTCATATTTTTTTTAAACAATTTGTACTTAAACTTCTATGTAATCTGCTTGTAAGAAGCAAACTTGTAAACACAGTCTTTCAACAGGTAGTTGAGAAAGTCATTTTCTAAGGCAAAGAGAGAGTCCTTTTCTAAGGCATAGAGAAATATCCTTCAAGGGATTGGGTAGTTCAGAAGCCTTAACGAGTCAGTGATCGTTATATCTCTTAGGGGACCAGGTAGGTCAGAATTCTTAAGGGATCACTAACAGGTTATCATTGTTGTTAGTCACCAGCGGGTAGCTCGTGCATTTATTAGTCCCCAGCGAGTAGCCTGTGCAATTATAATCAACTTGGTTATAGTGGATTAAGTCATTTTCTAAGATGAAATCAACTTGGCGGGTGGACAAGATTAACATTTTCTAAGGTGATCCTGAATAAACCAGAAGTATCTTTTTATTTTTGTTTCTAATTTTTATTTCTATCCTAGCATTGTTTCTAATTCGGATTGTTTGTGAAAAGCACTTCTAAACGAAAAAAATTTAAAACTCAATTCAAACCCCTCCATTTCTTGTGTTTTTCTCCACCTTCACACTTTGTACTTTGTCTTCAACAAAACACATTGGATGGAGAGTCTTGACTTCACAGCAAAAGCTTACGCCGCATTTTGTTGGTCCATATCAGGTTTCAGAGAAGATAGGTGAGGTGGCCTATAAGATTTCTTTACCACCGTCGCATATAAATCTTCATGACGTATTTCATGTATCTCAGTTGAGGAAATATATTCTAGATCCTTCGCATGTGATCCAAATGGATGATGTACATGTGAAAGATAACCTGACAGTGGTTGCATCACCCGTGCAGATAAAAGGTCAGAAAGTGAAGCAGTTGCGGGATAAAGAGATCGTCTTGATGAAGTACTATGGGGTGGACCAGCTGGTGGAAGTTTAACTTGGGAGCGTGAGGATCATATGAGGGATTCGTACACGACTTTGTTTTTGTCAGGTGATTTTTGGGGACGAAAATCTTTTAAGTGGCAGAGAGTTGTAACACCTTGAAATTTAGAATTATTTATTTAATTGATCATTTGTGATTATCTATGTAATGTTTGACGATATGTGGTTAGGTATTAGTGAGATTTGGATGCTAATTATAATTATTTATGTTTAAATAATTTTAGTTCTATTATTTAGATTTATAATAATAATTAAATAGAATATTAAGAGGAAAAGGAGAATAAGGACATAGTGATAAGTGTGTGTGAGTTGAGTGAGGACATAATAGGAAAATCATAGAAATATTCCAAGGTTAACAAGTAAAACAAGGAAGAGAGGAAAATTGGGAGAACGTGAAAGAAGAGCTAGGGAACAGAGAATCAAAAGGAGAATTTTATAGAACTTGAAGGAAGAATCAATTAGCTAGGAATTCTAGGTAAATGGTGTAATCGGGTTTATTATGATTGATAGGGGGTTAAGGTAGATGTAGGATTTTGTTTGTATGATGATTGAGTGAAGAGTATGATGAATTACATGCTTATAATGTGCATATGAATGTTTAGATGTCAATATGTAATATATGATGTTTATAATGCGTTTTGGACTGAGTATGATACTTGAAATCAGAATAGGTATGGCATGAACAGAAACAAAATCGCAACCGAGAATTTATTGTATCGCATGCGTCGTGAGGCGAGCCAGAGGAGAGCACGGGACGAGCGAGTCGCCTTAGCAACGTCGGACGAGCCAACTGGCGAAAGGAATGGTGAAAAAGGAGAGCTCCTGGAAAATGCATGGGAGTGGATTTTCGCCAGAGCTTCACTGAGTGAGCGAAGCAGCGATGGTCATAATCGCTTAGTTCGGCGGGCGAGCATTAGGCGAGAGGGAGGCGAGAAGAGCGACCCCAGGTTGTCAGGAGAGGTTTAAGCGAGCAGTCTGACAGTAAAACTTCAAAGTGTCGTAACTTGAGTTTTTGGACTCTGTTTGACACGTCGTTCGAAGAACTGAGAAGCTAACGCACAAAGTTATCTCATGGCAGACTTGTATGAGGAATTTAATGTATTATTCATGTGTTTATATATTTATGAGTTTGGATAATTATATGTTGGTATACTATGATGTCTTGTTGAAATGACGTAACTTAATATATGCTAATGATGTTACCATGGTGCTGATATTTGATGATAATGTGACGAATGAAGTTTATTGATGTGCATGTTTAATGTGTATACATGCTATGTGAAGATTATTATATGAATGATGATGCAATTGAATAGTTGTGGTCGTAATTTATGTGGCGTTGTTGTGCATCATGTATTCATGGCATTTTTGGACGATGGTCCACTTGTGATGAGCCTCAATCCTATTGTTCAGATTAAGTGTGTTTGCGATGTGCTCCAATTTCAAAAGGAAATCAATCTTATGGTGGAGATCATGAAGGGTGATGAACCAGGTGTTCATAAATTTTGGTACCACATACATTGAGTCAGTATTGTTGCATTACCATCCTATGTGATATTGTACGAACTTTTTTGATGAGTTGTGATGTGATGATAATTTTGAACTATGTAATTATAAGATGATTTGATGATAAAATATGTCTAAGTGATATTATGATTATCAGTGAGTATGAAGTGTTGATGAATGAAATATGTTGTTATATTATAATATGTTTATAACTACTAATATTTTCCTTATATCTTTTATAATGAATTGTGATTACTCACTGTGATCGGTGGGAATGAGAACTGACTGTTTTTTAGCTGGTTTCGCGAAATGTCGTGGTAAGCAAGAGTCGCCACCGTCTTTTATATTCTCCAATATGGAAAGGACAAAAGCACAGCAAAATTCCTTCTTTGAGAATGTTTCTCGGTTCGGGAGGTAGATTTATAGAAAGGGAAGGTGTTAGCACCCTTTCTATCCATGGTTATCCATGGGCTCTTAGGTACTTGCTCTTATGTTTTCAAAATTTGTTTGCTTTTCAAGTGTGTGTGGGTTTTGAAAAAGTTCGTCTGGAAAACTTCTAAGTAACTCTTGTATCAGTCCTCAAGAGTGTATGAAGTGTTTTGTTTGAAAACTTTTTGAAAGTGTGGGGTGCGAAAAGATGTTTTTGTTTGTTTTGAAAAGAGCAAGTACCCAGGAGAATCTACCTACTCTAAGGAATTAAGCTATGTAAGAGTCCTTTGGATAGTGCTATCCCACCATTGAGAGATAGGTAGCACCATCGTTGGAGGTGTTCGGGTCAATTCGATTATTAGGGACAATGTGGTCACCGAAGCAATGGTAGGACGCCTTAGAAGTAACCCTAATGTCTTAGATCTTTTTTATCCGAGGCAACCGTTTCGAGGAAACTGGATCTTTTGGACAGAAGGGCGACCTCTAAGACACCCTATACTTGATGACCACGTTCGAGGCAACCAGTGAGGCGTACCCTAGGGGTGGCATGTGCTTTATGTGTTGTTTTTCAGTTAATGTTTTGTACATGTTATTTGTGAGCTACGGATTGATTTTATTTACATACATTCTTTCATGCATTTAACAGTTAGGGATGCGGAAAGTAAATTGCAGAAAGATAAATCTAACTATTACAAGGCGCGGGTCTATACATCGCCAAAAAAACAAAAACCCGTTTTGAAAATAAAGTGCGAGGAAAGTAAATAAAGCGGTAAACCTAATTAACTATTACATTTCCAAAA
Organism: Vicia faba; assembly: GCA_948472305.1. Taxonomy (NCBI): domain Eukaryota; kingdom Viridiplantae; phylum Streptophyta; class Magnoliopsida; order Fabales; family Fabaceae; genus Vicia; species Vicia faba. Next base: position 596,375,130 of record OX451738.1, read on the forward strand.
GCAATTACATAAATATAATGAATTAAAATAAACTGCGCGCGAAAGAATGAATCGGGACGTCCTAAGGGTTTTGACCCTTTTTTTGAGAAAGAATTGAATTTTTTTGTCCTTTTTTTTGTGATTAAATGAAATTAAGACTAATAATTAACTAATTAATTTAATTAAAAGAAAAATATTTTTGTGTTTTTATGTTTTTTGATGAAATAAAATAAAAAGGAATTAAAATTAAAAGTTAATAAAAACCTAATTCTAAATTTATTTTAGTTATTAAGAAAAAAAGGTTAAAGTTGCCTAATTAAAACTAATTCAATTTATTAGAATTTATTTACAAAAATAACATGAATTTAATAATAATAATAATAATATTAGTTTTTTTTTATTTTTTATGGGAAAAGTTAATTATGTTAATTTAGTGATAATTAGAAAAATTAATTAGTAAACAAACAAAATAGAAATATAAAACAAAAAGAAAAAGGGATGAACCCAAAAAGGGGGTTAAGTGAAGCAATCTGGGCCCAATAGTGATCAAGCCCTTTGCTGACTTTTGGAATTGCCTGCGCCTGTGTTGACTACTGAGCACCATGGTCTTCATGCTTTGGCCACTGGATTGGCGCTTGAGACACTTGGCACGCTGATTGTTGGAGATGTATGATGGACTTTTGCTGGAACACTGCATTGGAATATGTTAGAAAAAATATGAACAATTATATGGGGGACTTGGGAATCGAACCCAGGTCCCAATGGTTGCAAGCCACGCCATCTTCCACTGAGCCACTTGAGTGTTTTTGTTAACATAACAAACAAAGAAAATTAAATATGAAAACAAACGTTATTCTGGAAATTAAAAAAAAACCGCGCGTTTATTTGAACCAGCCAGCCATGCATGGACACCTCATCATCGTCTTCGTTTATCTGCAAAATAGAAACAAGATAGCGGGGGTTTTTAACCCCCACAATGCAAAACTGTGGAAAATAGCGATTAGCTATATAGTGAACATAAAAAGGGCGTGATGGTTGGGTTGTGTTTGTTTCGTCCTTCTGAGTTCAACAATGGGTCTTAGAGGTTCTGATTTTACAGTATGTGCAAAGCCCCAATTCGAAAGCTCTGAAACCGTAGAACTTAACAATGGCAACTTTCATTTTAAAGCACCAAAATTAAATTAAATTATATCAAAAGCTTCATAACAATGTTAGAAATGCAAAGCAGTAATCAAAGTGTGTTAATGATGCGTAAAAAATGAATTTCGATTATGGAAAAAAGATGATGAATTGTGTGACTGTATTGAGCGATTCTGTGAGGTTTTTGGCTTGTTGATGATTGCAAATCGTTCCTGGCAATGCTGGGAATGTGTTTGGATCAAGAGGAATGCTTGAATTGCACTGGAAGATTGAAAACAGTTTTTGATTTTTTCTTCCAATTTTTGAATTTGGTTATGCCGTTTTAGGTGTCTCTAGGTCCTGCTTGATGTATGAGAGGCCTGCATATATGGTCATGAATGAGAATCAAATCATATTAGGAGCCTTAAACCATTGCAATGAAGTTTTGGATTTCTTCATCACCACCATTAAAGAAACTTGCCATTTTTGTTCAAATTTGAATTTCATGCTTGAAATGGACTTTACACGAATTTGGTAGGTGATTCATGACATATAAAAGTCATTCAAAACTCAAAGATACCATTTAATTCATTTTTTGATTTTTATTTGAATTATTATGTATTAAAGTGAATTAAATCCATAAAAATTAAATAAAAATGAAAAAATAAATGTTTGGTCTTGTAATGGGTCATGGGACACGTGGGTGGCATGACAAGGATGAATCAAGTGGAAAAAAGTGGGCCCTTTTGTCAAAAATTGAAGTTTCAAGGATAGTTGACTTTTGCCATTTCACAAAAATTTCCCAACTTCTCCAATGCATATCTTGCCCAATTTTGATCATATGAACATGTTCTTGGACATTTTGGAAAGGTCTTGAAGTCCTCTAACCAATGCCTCTGGTCCCATGTCATTTTGATTTACCAATCTCAAGTTATGGTCTTTGACTTAAAGTGCCTTTTTGTTGACTTTTGAAAATGACCTATAATGTTGAAATTGATAACTTTTTGTGAGAGCATTTCTTGGACTTGGAATGTGAAGATGAGTTGTAGGAAATGTCATCCCCTTCAAAATGAGCATTGGATGGGATTTTTCTGATGAATCATGAAAAAGTTATGCCTTGGTCAAGTTACAGTTGACTTTTTAACTGTCCAAAAATAGAAACTTTTGCATCTTGATGATTTTTGAGCCATTCTTGTGAAATCATGGTCAAGATTTGACCAAATGATGATTGTGGCTTCAAAATAAGATGTTGACCAAAAATTTTGACTTTTGACTTCCAAATGACCATTTTGCCCCTACAGTTGATTGTGAAGCAATTAGGGTTTTTGACTGTGCAACTTGACCTTGTGAGCCTTGAAACTTGACATGTAGGTGCTTGACAATGTATATGAGCATATGGGACTTGATTGGACCCTTGAAAACCTCAACTTCCTTGTAAGAACCAAAACCCTAATTTGACTGGCTTAGGAGGGTGGTTTGACTGTGTAACCCTTGAGTAGACTTGAGCAAATTTAGATGATGCTTGTCAAAACTTTGAAGAATATGGGAGGGAAAATTTTGGGGTACAACAGTTACCCCTGTTCAATCTTCTTAGACCTGAGGATGTAGATTGGCTCGTGTGCCTTTCGTGATCCGAGGGTGGAAGATGATTGAACACTAGAGTGCCCAGAAATTTGCACTCACATAGTAGAGTATCAGCAGTGTGATGTTGGGAATGGGCTTACAGATGCCATTTGGAGAGATGATGGATAGGATGATGGGCTTATAGATGCCATCTGGAAATGTGACAGAACCTTGTCGGGAATGGGCTTATAGATGCCATTTGGAGACTGTTGGTAGGTGGATGGGCTTATAGATGCCATCTGGAGGTGGTCTGTTGAATTGTAATTTTTGTAAGTTGAAAGAGGGAACCTGTGTAGGGTTTCCTGATGATGAGCTCGTGTAAAACTGCATCTTGGAAAGAAGGACACCTGTGTAGGGTTGACTGATGATGAGCTCGTGTAAAACTGCGTCTTGGAAAGAAGGACACCTGTGTAGGGTTGACTGATGATGAGCTCGTATAAGACTGCATCTGAAATGGAAAAGGAACCTGTGTAGGGTTACTTTGATGACGAGTCCGTGTAAAACCGCATCTAGAGCTGAGAAGGAAACCTGTGTAGGGTTTACTGATGACGAGTCCGTGTAAAACTGCATCTTTGGGAAGAGAGAACCTGTGTAGGGTTTCTTTGACGACGAGTCCGTGTAAAACTACGTCTGGAGAGAGAGAACTTGTGTAGGGTTTCTTCGGGATAAGTTCATGTAAAACTTCTGGATGAACCGGGGTAAGGTCATCTTGAGATAAGTCCGTGTAAGACTTCTGGAGGAACCGGGGTAAGGTTACTGCAGGATAAGTTCGTGTAAAACTTCTGGATGAACCGGGGTAAGGTTACTGCAGGATAAGTTCGTGTAAAACTTCTGGATGAACTGGGGTAAGGTCATCTTGAGATAATTCCATGTAAGACTTCTGGAGGAACCGGGGTAAGGTTACTGCAGGATAAGTTCGTGTAAAACTTCTTGATGAACCGGGGTAAGGTCATCTTGAGATAAGTCCGTGTAAGAATTCTTCTGAAAGAAAAGGAACCGGTGTAGGGTTACTTTGATGATAAGTCCGTGTAAGACTTCTTCTGAAAGAAAAGGAACTGGTATAGGGTTACTTTGATGATAAGTCCGTGTAAGACTTATTCTGAAAGAAAAGGAACCGGTGTAGGGTTTCCTGATGATGAGTTCGTGTAAAACTACATCTGAGGTTGAGAAGGAACCGGTGTAGGGTTGCCTGAGGATGATCAAGTAGATAATTGTCCTGTTTGGTTTCGGATATTAACCCACGATCAGTCGTCCATAAAATTTTCCTGGCTTGTTACCGGTGTTGATCTGGAACTGTAAAGGTAGATGGTAATCATCTTTTGATTGATCTTTTCCTGAAAAGGCAAAGTATTAGTCGTATGCAATTTCATGGTGCATGAACTGCATGATATTAAGATGTTCTCAAGAGTAAATGAGATTTGTGTTGTATGATGCATATGCATGTCATAATGCATGAAGATGTGATGTTTATGAATGTGTTTTCGTCTGGGAAAATAAATCTTTGACGATTGCTGGGAAGTTTGTTGAATCCTGGGCTGATGTTGAAGAGTAGAGTTCTTCATTTCCGCTGGGGATGATGGTTGCAAGAATAAACTGGTAGGAGAAGATGACTCTGTTGGGGAATAAACTTGTTGGAGAGATTACTCTACGGGGAATTACTCTGTGGGGAGAGATACTTCGCTGAGGTTTAGATGAGAACTCCGCCGGGGATACCGTTGGTAAGCTCTTGTTGAGGAATTTGGTGAACTCCGCTGGGGGATAGGAAGAACTTCGCCGAGGACGATCTTTTCGTGGTAATTAGTTGAGGATAACCCAGTTATAAGCCCTGGTGGGGAATAACCTTCTGAATAGAGCCGGGGAGATGCGTTCGTACTCTACTGGGGATAAGCTTCAAGAATCTACTGGGGAGATTGATTCAACTCTCCTGGGGATAAGCTTCAAGAATCTACTGGGGAGATTGATTCAACTCTCCTGGGGAGATCTTTTGAACTGTATTGGGGAAGTGGCTCCACTGGGTGTCTGGTGTTCCGCCGGGGAACAATCTTATATTAAGACTGTCGGGGATGCTTGCTTGGGAACATCTGTATACTCCGCTGGGGAATGTTGAGACTTTATGGGGATACCCATCTTCCTTAAGGCTGACAGTAGGCTAACTCTGCTTGGGGAGAGCATTGCTGACTTGCTAGAGATACTGTGCCTTTTCGGGGCCGATGAGAGACCAACTCTGCTCGGGAGAGAGCACTGCTGAGTCTTGTCTTACTCTGCGGGGAGTGGATGTATCTGGGTTATGTTCTTCAGCCGAACCTACCTTGGTACCTTGGTTGATAGAGCAACTAGACCGCTTGGACAACTCATTATTGCCCCTATTTCTGATGTGGGAGAAGAAGATACCTTGTGGAGGTGCTTGATAACGGCCGATCGACAAATCTTCTTCTGGTAGGCAAGCGACGAGATGACGGGACATAGTCGTACGCTTTTGATCCCTAACTTTTGCCTGGACCGCCCTCTCGGGTTTTCAGTCCATCGGGATACCCATTTTTACCCAAGCCGCCTTTTCAGGTTTTCGACTTGCCGGGTGTACAGATTTTTCTATTTTCATCCCTTATTTTTGCCTGAACCCTTTTGGTTCGTCGGGAAGCCCTTGTTTTTTCCTAGGTGTGTCAACCTAGCGGGTCTTTGATTATGCGCAGTATTTTTTCGACTATGTCCGTGCTCTCAGGATGTAGGGAGGTGCCCCTGTCAGTAGTGTTGCGTTACCCTACTACCAGAAGATCTTCGTTTGATCGTCCAATGCCCCAAGTGATCCAGATGGAGATTTACCCCAAGCTGGTTGGCCTTTTGAGAGATTCTCCGAATCTTGACTTAACTGCCCCAGATGACGGACAATGATCGTGTCGTTCCCCTTGATTGGAATTGTTTCTTCCATTTGAGATGACCTTTTTGTTGGGAAGATTCTTGTTCACTGGATATTCTTCGTGAGAACTTCTATGCTGTTCAAACAAATAGTCACATGCAAGCAATGTTATATTAAAAATGCAAAGCTTATGTCTGTCTTGAAGTTTTTTGAAAATGCAGTTTTTTTTCATAAAAACAAGTGAATTTTTGTAAACTGTGATGTCAACTCGTTATTTTACCGTAAGCCTTAAGGAGTCAGGATACCTTTCGTAACAGTATGCTTTCGAACTAACCCATGCTTCAGCTAGGACTTTTGAGGGTTATAACGTGGCTTGGTTCACGGTTTAAGAAACAAAGGATAAAGGCTCAAATTTATCTGTACCCACCCGCTCTTCGTGATGTTCTTCAAACCTAAACTCAGCTGATCGTGCGTTAGACCTTGTTTGAGTCTTTGCTTTGATATACCAGTGATGGTTCGGATACTGACAGTTTATTTTGAATAGGCAGTCATTTCCTTTTGTGTTGAGGGTTTGTAGGACCTCTTTCTTTTTTGATTTCGTTATCCCTAAATTTTGCCTGAACTGTTCCTTTTTGTGATTACAGTCAGCGGGATGCCCCAGTTTTGTAAGTCTCCTTCATAGGTTTTGACTTATTGGGCTTTAGTTTTTTTTTTTGGTAATGACTGCCTATCTTTATGATTACTTGGAACCATCACTGTCTTTTGTTTTGGGAAGACTCATTTGATGCTATTTGTTGTGAACTTGGATCAACTGAGAGAACTACCCTGCCCCAGGTTATGATTAAGGGTTTTGATTTTGAAAAGAAAAAAAACTCATACTTCTTTGGTCAAAGGGGTTGACGAGGGATTATCTTCCTTATGACTCCAGTGTTTAGGAATTGAAACAATGCCTGTACCTCATCAGCGGGGTCTGTTCAAAAGCATACTGTAAATTGTGGTATCGTTTTCGTCATCCTCCCTCAAGAGGCTTAGAATTATTAATCGAGAGTTGACATCAAAAAATGAAAGCAGTTTGAATATAGCGAATGCGAATATATTGATTCAAAACAGACATATGCGATGCTTTGATAAAGTAAAAGAGTTTGACATGAACAAATGTTTGAACAATCAAAGAAAAATACAACTTGAACATTCGAATGAACAAAAGCTTCTTAGTTTGCACTAGTCATCTCAGATGGAAGATTCTCAGCAGAAGATTTTCATTTTGCCACCCGGCATGAACTCCAGCACCCTTCCGTCGATCAAGTCCTGGATCTTGTTCCTCAAGCTCCAACAGTCGTCAGTGTCATGTCCAGGACTGTCAGAATGGTAGGCACACCTTTCATCAGGATTGTACTTCAGGGAGGTTATGTTGAGATTCTTAGGGGGATCTTTTAAAGCAATCAGCTTGACCTCCAACAAGTGTCTCAGTATCAGCGATGGTGGTATACCAGTCTCCGAGAAATGTCTTCCAGACGTATTTCGCTTACGCCGATTACCCTTTTGACGCTGGTGAGGTTGATGCTGGGCTTGTGACCCTGAAGCAAACTGAGGAGCTTTTCCCTTGTCTTCTTGCACCACAGGTGGTTGAATGATGGCTTGCTCTTCAACCTTAGATGTTTGCCCTAGTTGGTTATCCCGAAGCAGTTGGTTGATGAGAACCCTGAGCTCTCCTTGTCTTTGAGATAAGTCTTGGATAAGAGCTATTTGCCCCAGCATCTGGGTTCTCATTGTATCCACCTCAGCTTGTAGACGTTTCAGTCGTTCGTCCTTATCGTCTTCAGGACTATTCCTGACCCAAGTCCCCATGAGGAGTGTTCTCAGCTCTTCCTGCCCCTTGGATAGGTTTAGGAGGATTGCCTTGAACCGAGTCTCTTGAGCATAAAGATCCTGATTGTCTTGTTGGGAAGCCATTGCTGAAATAAACAGCGAAGAAGGTAAGTGACCTGTCAAAAGGGTACCTGCAATGCAATGATATGTATGTATGCATGCGATGTTTTCAAGGATCTCGCGGGGTAAACAGAGAAACTTGTTAGAATTTGAATTTGGGTAGCTTGATTGAAGGAACTTCATGTTGCTGAGAGTCCTTCTTCAAGAGTCAAAGCTCACCATATCGAGTGGGTCATAGCCCCTGACTCAAGTTATCAACCTTGGCTAGGGGAAATAAATCCCCTTTGCCCCTTGCTAGACATTTGATTCATCATGACCTGCATCACAAACCCTTGAGATCCTTGAAATGGGTTAGTCCTTATGCAGGATGTATGCAATGGTATGATGGTATGATGTTATTCTATGCGTGGAGTGATGTAAGTGAACCTTGTTATGAGTCCAGATTAAGGACTGTAAACAACACCTGCAAGGAACTCATGTGTCAGATAACAAGAACATGCAAGTAGTCAGGTTTGAAGGCACACAAGTCACACAAGACAGCCCTTAGAGTTTAGGCCAGCATGAAGTTTAGGTACTACCCTCTTTCAGTTTCGTTGGTTAAGACCTGTCCTATCAAAAGTAACCGGGTTCTAGAGGATCCCAATATCACTGACTACCCTTAATCGGTCATAACTCCAGCGTCGCAATCTTTTCTTGCGGCCAGAACCATTGCGAGAGTTTAGCCTCAATGGGTGTAGCATACTGCTACTGTTCTATGGCCAAGTTGGGTCAATTTAGGGTTCTAAGGTCAGTTGGTGCTTAATGACTCCTCAGAAGACCTATATTCTCCTCGTTGCAACACAAGGGATATCGGTACAGACCAAGGTGTCACACCAACGTAGCCACTGCTTCACCCGTGTCGGTCTACGCCGGACAGGTCCCTCACAGCTTATGCTACCTAAAAGGGTATTCCCCAGATCCGGGTTAGGATCTATGTAACTCCAAAACAAGCCCACAATGTAAAAGCAAATAAAGCATACAATTGAAAACATAAGAGTGGTCTAATCCTAAGGTACACCTCACTTTAAAAGTATCCCCAACAGAGTCGCCAGTTCTGTGATCGGTGGGAATGAGAACTGACTGTTTTTTAGATGGTTTCACGAAATGTCGCGGTAAGCAAGAGTCGCCACCGTCTTTTATATTCTCCAATATGGAAAGGACAAAATCACAGCAAAATTCCTTCTTTGAGAATGTTTCTTGGTTCGGGAGGTAGATTTATAGAAAGGGAAGGTGTTAGCACCCTTTCTGTCCATGGTTATCCATGGGCTCTTAAGTACTTGCTCTTATGTTTTCAAAATTTGTTTGCTTTTCAAGTGTGTGTGGGTTTTGAAAAAGTTCGTCTGGAAAACTTCTAAGTAACTCTTGTATCAGTCCTCAAGAGTGTATGAAGTGTTTTGTTTGAAAACTTTTTGAAAGTGTGGGGTGCGAAAAGATGTTTTTGTTTGTTTTGAAAAGAGCAAGTACCCAGGAGAATCTACCTACTCTAAGGAATTAAGTTGTGTAAGAGTCCTTTGGATAGTGCTATCCCACCATTGAGAGATAGGTAGCATCATCGTTGGAGGTGTTCGGGTCAATTCGATTATTAGGGACAATATGGTCACCGAAGCAATGGTAGGACGCCTTAGAAGTAACCCTAATGTCTTAGATCCTTTTTATCCGAGGCAACCGTTTCGAGGCAACTGGATCTTTTGGACAGAAGGGCGACCTCTAAGACACCCTGTACTTGATGACCACGTTCGAGGCAACCAGTGAGGCGTACCCTAGGGGTGGCATGTGCTTTGTGTGTTATTTTTCAGTTAATGTTTTGTACATGTTATTTGTGAGCTACGGATTGATTTTATTTACATACATTCTTTCATGCATTTAACAGTTAGGGGTGCGGAAAGTAAATTGCGGAAAGATAAATCTAACTATTACAAGGCGCGGGTCTATACATCGCCAAAAAAACAAAAACCCATTTTGAAAATAAAGTGCGAGGAAAGTAAATAAAGCGGTAAACCTAATTAACTATTACATTTCCGGAAGCAATTACATAAATATAATGAATTAAAATAAACTGCGCGCGAAAGAATGAATCGGGACGTCCTAAGGGTTTTGACCCTTTTTTTGAGAAAGAATTGAATTTTTTTGTCCTTTTTTTTGTGATTAAATGAAATTAAGACTAATAATTAACTAATTAATTTAATTAAAAGAAAAATATTTTTGTGTTTTTATGTTTTTTGATGAAATAAAATAAAAGAAATTAAAATTAAAAGTTAATAAAAACCTAATTCTAAATTTATTTTAATTATTAAGAAAAAAAGGTTAAAGTTGCCTAATTAAAACTAATTCAATTTATTAGTATTTATTTACAAAAATAACATGAAATTAATAATAATAATAATATTAGTTTTTTTTTTTTGTTTTTTATGGGAAAAGTTAATTATGTTAATTTAGTGATAATTAGAAAAATTAATTAGTAAACAAACAAAATAGAAATATAAAACAAAAAGAAAAAGGGATGAACCAAAAAAGGGGGTTAAGTGAAGCAATCTGGGCCCAATAGTGATCAAGCCCTTTGCTGACTTTTGGAATTGCCTGCGCCTGTGTTGACTCCTGAGCACCATGGTCTTCATGCTTTGGCCACTGGATTGGCGCTTGAGACACTTGGCATGCTGATTATTGGAGATGTATGATGGACTTTTGCTGGAACACTGCATTGGAATATGTTAGAAAAAATATGAACAATTATATGGGGGACCTGGGAATCGAACCCAGGTCCCAATGGTTGCAAGCCATGCCATCTTCCACTGAGCCACTTGAGTGTTTTTGTTAACATAACAAACAAAGAAAATTAAATATGAAAACAAACGTTATTCTGGAAATTAAAAAAAAACCGCGCGTTTATTTGAACCAGCCAGCCATGCATGGACACCTCATCATCGTCTTCGTTTATCTGCAAAATAGAAACAAGATAGCGGGGGTTTTTAACCCCCACAATGCAAAACTGTGGAAAATAGCGATTAGCTATATAGTGAACATAAAAAGGGTGCGATGGTTGGGTTGTGTTTGTTTCGTCCTTCTGAGTTCAACCATGGGTCTTGGAGGTTCTGATTTTACAGTATGTGCAAAGCCCCAATTCGAAAGCTCTGAAACCCTAGAACTTAACAATGGCAACTTTCATTTTAGAGCACCAAAATCAAATTAAATTATATCAAAAGCTTCATAACAATGTTAGAAATGCAAAGCAGTAATCAAAGTGTGTTAATGATGCGTAAAAAATGAATTTCGATTATGGAAAAAAGATGATGAACCGTGTGACTGTATTGAGCGATTCTTTGAGGTTTTTGGCTTGTTGATGATTGCAAATCGTTCCTGGCAATGATGGGAATGTGTTTGGATCAAGAGGAATGCTTGAATTGCACTGGAAGATTGAAAACAGTTTTTGATTTTTTCTTCCAATTTTTGAATTTGGTTATGCCGTTTTAGGTGTCTCTAGGTCCTGCTTGATGTATGAGAGGCCTGCATATATGGTCATGAATGAGAATCAAATCATATTAGGAGCCTTAAACCATTGCAATGAAGTTTTGGATTTCTTCATCACCACCATTAAAGAAACTTGCCATTTTTGTTCAAATTTGAATTTCATGCTTGAAATGGACTTTACACGAATTTGGTAGGTGATTCATGACATATAAAAGTCATTCAAAACTCAAAGATATCATTTAATTCATTTTTTGATTTTTATTTGAATTATTATGGATTAAAGTGAACTAAATCCATAAAAATGAAAAAATAAATGTTTGGTCTTGTAATGGGTCATGGGACACGTGGGTGACATGACAAGGATGAATCTAGTGGAAAAAAGTGGGCCCTTTTGTCAAAAATTGAAGTTTCAAGGATAGTTGACTTTTGCCATTTCACAAAAATTTCCCAACTTCTCCAACACATATCTTGCTCAATTTTGATCATATGAACATGTTCTTGGACATTCTGGAAAGGTCTTGTAGTCCTCTAACCAATGCCTTTGGTCCCATGTCATTTTGATTTACCAATCTCAAGTTATGGTCTTTGACTTAAAGTGCCTTTTTGTTGACTTTTGAAAATGGCCTATAATGTTGAAATTGATAACTTTTTGTGAGAGCATTTCTTGGACTTGGAATGTGAAGATGAGTTGTAGGAAATGTCATCCCCTTCAAAATGAGCATTGGATGGGATTTTTCTGATGAATCATGAAAAAGTTATGCCTTGGTCAAGTTACAGTTGACTTTTCAACTGTCCAAAAATAGAGACTTTTGCATCTTGATGATTTTTGAGCCATTCTTATGAAATCATGGTCAAGATTTGACCAAATGATGATTGTGGCTTCAAAATAAGATGTTGACCAAAAATTTTGACTTTTGACTTCCAAATGACCATTTTGCCCCTACAGTTGATTGTGAAGCAATTAGGGTTTTTGACTGTGCAACTTGACCTTGTGAGCCTTGAAACTTGACATGTAGGTGCTTGACAATGTATATGAGTATATGGGACTTGATTGGGCCCTTGAAAACCTCAACTTCCTTGTAAGAACCAAAACCCTAATTTGACTGGCTTAGGAGGGTGGTTTGACTGTGCAACCCTTGAGTAGACTTGAGCAAATTTAGATGATGCTTGTCAAAACTTTGAAGAATATGGGAGGGAAAATTTTGGGGTACAACACTCACCCTTTCTGTTTGAATGTTGCCTCCACGTGGGTAACGCGTAGATGCTCAGGAGTAGTTTGTAAGAGCACTGAAGATAGCATTGGAGTATTTTGTTTAGTTTTGTTACATTAGTGTGTCTTTCTCTGATATGTAATATCGGTTTGTGAACTCTTTGTTTTGCGAGAGTTATGTTCTATTTGGTGTTGACGTACTTTATGACGGTTTGATTGTTAAACTGGTTTAATTCAAACTTTTGATGATACTAAAATACTATAAGTTTCGTTTTATGAAAAAATTTATTTATGACAATGAATTTGTTGCGATATTGTTAAATGACTGATTTAAAGTATAAAAAGGTGTTATTACTATTAATGTAACCAGTGTTACGAAGCACGATTGTTATTACAATGTTTTGTATGAAGTGAGACACCGTTGTGTGGTGATTTTACTTGATTTATTTTGTAAATTATATGAGAAATACATGTGGAGTTAAAAAGGTGTTACACATTATGCTTTAATGTTTTCAAAGCCTTCACATTCAAAGCACTGGGTACCATTGCTATCATTAAATTTGTCTTCACTTATGCCTTTTTTTAGGGACTCATGTTAGACCTCTTGTCTTGGACATTTGTCCTCTACTTTTTATCTAAATACTTCAAAGAATTATTGAACTTTTTCTCAAAAAGAGCTATAGCATCTGACAAACTCTTTTTTTTATCACCTTGACTTCCAACTTCCTCAATGTTGGAAACAAAGGTTATACCTTTGTTCTTCTTCTCTATCCTATCATTGATGGATATCTCAAAGGTTTGCAAGAAACTAATGAGTTCATCAGCCTTAATGCTGCTCAGATCCTGAGCTTCTTCAATATCATCACTTTCATATTAAACTTCTTAGGCAATGATTTGAGAATTTTCTAGCTAAACTTTTCTTCAAACATATTTTCACCTAAGGGAAGAGAGGTGTTGGAAATATCATGTGACCTGATGTTAAGAATTCACAGATAGATTCATCCATTCATCCTCAAATTCTCAAATTTAGTGGTAAGAAGTTGCAGCCTTGACATACGAACTCTGAATGTGCCTTCATGTGCAGTTTTGATAATCTTTCATGATTCTTTAGCCTATGAACATGTGTTGATCAACCGGAACATGCTCTTGTCACCACCATTGAAGATAGCATTCAAAACCTTGGAGTTTCCAAGAGCTTTGTCATCTTCAACATCAGCCCAATAAGCTTCAGATATCAAACTGATTGTAGTTATACCATCTTCAGAAGTAACCACTGGATGTTTCCACCCTTTTATCACAGTTTTCCATATTTTGTTGCTCATAGATTTTAAAAAGACAAACACCATAGACTTTCAATCGTAGTTGGTGCCATCTAAAATAGGTGGTTTATTGACTGACCCTCCATCTCTCATTGTGTCCATTTGAGCAGAATTTATATTATTTGGATCTCACCCAACAAGCTAGGGTGTCTGTTCTGATGTCAATTGAAATTCTGTTCCCCAGGAGACAGATGTCAAATGTGATGTCCTGACAATTGATTCAACAAATTAAAGTAGAATTGCCACAATTAACACAATCTAACTTATACAAGATAATGGAACAGAAAAGTAATAAAGAACACAATAATTAGTAATCCAGATCGATGCAACAACACCTACGTCTGGAGGGTTGACTTTCAACCCAAAAAAGGAATTTCATTATTAGTATTTTAGTACTGTTAGTCTTACAAACCTTATGTTATTCAATGCCTCTTCTTAACATTATCCAATGACTTTCTATTTAGGACTCCCCCTAAATATGATACACTCTCACATTTTCTTTTCTCTCATACGCTAACCCCTTAGTGTTTCAATCACTAAACTCTAGTGATCAACTTCAATCAAAAATATGAATGATGTTGACTTTTCAACTCAACTAGACAAACCTAAAATCATGCGAAGTTACTGAAATATAGTGTGGTGTACATAAAATAACAAGGACTCTTGTAAACCTAACTCTCTAAAATCTTCAACGTGAATGCTTGCTTTTCAATGTAGGTTTGAACTCCTTATATATCATAATAATCCTGGACTTTTCTTCATGGATATTTGATTTGATTTCGTCTAGAAATAATGCAGAATTTTTTGAATATTATTTATTCCATAAATCTCTCCAGCAAAATATGATTTATTACAATTCAAATTCAAATTTAAATCTTCATTTAAATCTGAATTGATCTTCGTCCAACTGTCAAACAAATCACTTAATTATATTGCTAAACCAATAACAATAAAATTTGATCTAATCTTTGACCAAAAAATATTCTAAAACGCATCAGCATTGACCTGTTGCGCAAAGCCTGGATGTCGTACCAACATACTAGGACATCGAGTCCAACATATATACCTTCTACACCTCTATACAACTTAAACAAGCTAGATTAATCTTGAACACTTTTAACATTTCTCCATGTTATTTTGCAAAATACAGCAAACCCAAAGAGACAATCTAAAAAGAACTACACATATGATGAGACTTTAGAGGATGAAGATGTTGAAAGGTCACACAATGAAGATACAACGTTTCTCACTAAAAGGATTCAACATTTGTACAAAAGAAGAATGTTCCCTAAGAGAAATTATCAGCCTTACATAAGATCAGAGATCCAAACTCAACAAGGAAGATAAGAAGGTTGGATATGGTTGCAATAAGCCAAGACGTTTCAAGAATGAATGTCTAGAACTTAAAATGAGAAACCTAAAGGTGGCAACTCCAAAGAAAACAAAAAGAATGGTCTCATGAAAACGTGAAATAACTATGAAGAAAATGAGGATTATGACAGAGAAAAGGTAGCACTGATGGCTACAACCTTAGACAATGAGCTAAACCCAGACGATGAAGTAGGAGATGATGTATTTTATAACTTGTTTAGATCTGAACTCATTTCTACTTTGAAAAAGCTGCTTAACAATGCTCAAAGCAAATCTAGAGAATTTAAAACTTGCATAAACATTACACACTTTGGCTTGAAAAAGAACATGCTTTGAACAAAGAGATTGCTTATTTAAAAACAAAAAACAATGTTTGAAAGGAAAACATTAATCGTCTGAGAGTTTTAGAAGAAACCAGAATAGGGAGATCATTGGTTTTGGTACAATATGTAATTTATTTTTCCCCTCTATTCATAATGCCTTACTTATACAATGTCTCAAGCATAACCTATTGAACATAAGTCAATTAAGCGACAATGGTTATGACATAGTCTTCAGTCGAAAGTCATGTAATATCCTCGGCCAAAAAGATGGTACAATCTTGTTCAATGGTGAGGGGGGAAATAATGTGTATAAAATGAACTTTTCTAATTTGTAAGCGCATAAGATGAAATTTCTTTTGTCAATGAGTAACACTAAACAAACAAACTGAACTTAACCCTAGCAGAAGAATCATTCTCTATGTGATTTGCAAGGTTCTAGACCGAGAAGATACAACAATATAAAAAGACATAAATTACATTACCTATAATTTGAAACTGAATTTAACATTGAAAGTGACTTATAATCAAAATCTTAACCAAATAAATGCTAAGAAAAAATAATTACGACTAAACGTGGGTAAAAATTAATCAGAACTAAACCATGCAAATCAGCAATGTCATCATCACCAAAATGGATGGAGAAAAAAAAATTCACCGACATATTAAGTCGGCAAAGACAAAACAATATATATGCAGAATTCCTTTTTTCAAAACATTGCCAAACAAGTCACTCAACAGGCAAACTTAACAATTAATTGAGTTTCCTAATTGCTGTACAAAAACAGATACAAGTCAAACTAATGAAAAATAACCTAATAAACAGGCGTGGAGAGGAAAAGAGAATCTTCAAAATTTTCACATCATCCTTCCTGTAATCCTGCATAAAATGTAGACAAAACGAAAACAATCAGATTTGTTGCAATCTTGATGTAATTTCATGATTACTGATAGAGCGTATAGATTTTCCACAAATACGCACTTGGGAAGTGAGAACCAGGTCCGTTTCCGTCAGTGGAGTTGAAGTTTGCAGGATACTGAATTGAAATTAAACTCTCGCCTGCTACAACCGTAGTATCAGGGGAAGCTGTTAACCCAACTGCTGCACTACTTGCAGATCTGATTCCTGCAAGTAAAGTCTTAGCTACGTGAACGTGAGTATTTCAAATATTTCGAAATGAGATGATTATAAAATTTTAGAGTTTGTCATGCTTAAGAGAAAAGAGATACTCCTTAGAGTTTTAAGATGAACCGGAAATTTCTCCTGAAAACAAAGATGAGTTTAATTTGATAGGCAACTATGTAACAAAATGCCAACCAATCATACACATCCACTTATCCTCTATGAATCACAGATACAGACATTTGACACAACACTAACACATGGAACCAAACACACATCTGATACAACACTAACACATGGAAACCGATAATAGTTTTTAAAAACAAAAAGGATTGAATGTAAGGTGTTGGACACAAAACATGCATTACGTCTAAAGTGTCGGTGCTATATAATATATCTTTGTAGTTGCATTTGAATAAAGCAGTTCGAAAACAGCTTAGTATCATTTATGCGCTACAACTTTCTGCCCTTTCAGAACAGTTAGTTTGTAACTACAACAATATATGCATCAAACAATATGTAAAACAATATATAAAATCCTTTGCAGACATACGACGAATGCGAGCATGATATGCATATATGTATATTGAATCAAATATGAGATATCTATGGCAAATACATGAATTACATAAAATAACAATCACAAGCTTTGTCAATTTAGTATACAGATTTGATTTCAAAACCGAGCCTGTTATTGTTACAATGACCCAAAAGTGATAAAGGTAAAAAATGACAGGACAACAACAAAAGTAGATCCTTCATATCTATGTGATGACTAAGTTACACACTACACCAAATTGCAAAAGGTTTCATCTCAATCAAGATAAAATGTAATCAAAATCAAATGTGCAACAAAGGAAGAGCTAATTTACCGTGGAGTATGATGACGAGGAAGAAAACAATAGTGATAACCATGGCAGAAAGATTTGTATACGATGACGTCGACGGTGGTTTGCCAGCTCTCATCTTTTTAACTGCATTCATTTTCTTGACCCTCGCGCGCTTCCTCAACGCAAGTTCAGCTAATTCCTTCACAAATCTGTGATCACCAGCATGCAAAGACGGGCCCTTAGGAGGCAAAGGTGGCTTTTGAGGCTTTCTTGGATTACCAGACTTACTCTTCTGTTTTCCATGTTTTCCATGATCATGTTCTATACCTCTATCCACCAACAATTCTAAATTATAATCCTCTACACCACCAAAACCACCTGAATTTGAAGAATTACTACACGATTCAATTCCATTTTTACCCTTTTCTGATCCATCTAAATTCAGAACCCCATTCCATGACCAAGGAAAACCATTCCTTGAATCTCTCTCATCATTGCTTGTATCCTCTTCGCTTGTGTTCTCACCACTTTCAATGTCAAAATCAACGTCTTTATCTCTTTGAATAGTGCGGCCCATCTAATATAAAATCAATTTCATCAACAATTTTCAAAAACCCATATCAGAATCATGCCAAAGATTCAATTTTTGACAATAAAAAACATGAACAAATTACTCAAAAACAATGCATTCAAAAATGAAGATTATGATAAAAATTGAATAGAAGATGAAGAAAAAAAGGGTGGTCGTGGAGGTACCTTTGGTCAAAGGGTAGAACCCTAGAAACGGTGGTAATCTTGAAACATTCCTAACGAGGAATCTATTGATGCACGCAGGCGCACTCATACATGGACAATAATACATTTTAAAAAACAAAAATAATCATTAAAAAAGACAAGAATTTAAGGTTTTTCTGTTTTATTTAATTTAATTTAATGACCACTGGTTTTTCTCTCGCTTTTTAATTCATTTTTTCAAATGTTTTTAAAGGAGCCCAACGTCAATGGTTGAAACTCTTTTTTTTTAGCCAAAAAAAATAATGACATTTTATTAATTAAAATGTGTTAAATATAATGCGGTATTTAGAGATAACAATGGGGAAGGTATAATTAGAGTATTATAGTATTTGTTTTTATTTTTGTGTTTTGAAAAATTCTATATACTGAAACCATACCCGTGTGAGTATTAAACGTTTGTACTCGTATTTTATGGGTATATAAGTACACATATTCGTACTCGTTTATGTGTACCTATCATATAAGAATATTAGAGGTTGGGGAAAATATTTTTCTGCTCAACTTCTACATCTTCCACCTCACTAAACTAGGGATATTTTGTGTCTAAAAAATATTTTTTCCAACTAATGATGTCATAAAATTTTATTTCAATTATGTGGTTGTTTTTTTCCTTAAATCATTAGGTTTAAATGGGATGATGATGTCGCGGAGGGTTGTTTGGTTACAAGTCAACCAATGTAACCCCACATTATTCTTTTCTCACTATTACCAATTCATCACATCATCTATCCACATTTTCAATGTTTGTTTCTCTTTCTTCTTCTTTTTCTCTCCGAGCGACTTCTTCTACTTTTAGATCCCATTTCTCCCTCTTCTTCATTTTCCTTTTTCTTCGTCATCTTCTTCGTGTAATTTCTTAGTGGCAGTGTAATTTCTCATCTGTGTTTTCAATCTATGAAGTTGTTTTATATAGGCTCTTTAATTTATTTGTTTGTTTTTTCTTTTAGGGTTCAATGTGGAGACCGTGGAGTACAATAAAATTAGCTTCACTGTTTGGGATTTCGGAGGCCGGGACATTAGTGCAAGCTTCATTGAAATGTTCTTCGCCGCCGTGTTTCTATGTCGGAGAAGTCTGATGCGACTCAGATGGTGAAAGGGGATGGTTTGCCACCTCTGCATCCGAACTTGAGGAGATGTTCGTTTGCTGATGTTAAGTCGGTTTCTCGTGCTTTGAGTTCTGAAATTCACACTTGTTGATTCAATGTTTGGTTTGATAGTTATGGAATTTTGATTTTAGGGTTTTCTTTCTTTTGGTATCTTTGTTGGGAAAATCCAATCTTTTATAGTTTTTGAATCATGGGTTTTCTTCGTTCTGTTTTATTCATTGGAAAAAATGTTCATAAAATGTTTGTATCAAATGTGTAGGTAGAATTGGTACCTTTAATATGTTTGATGGTGTGAGTTTATTTGGAAAATATGAAGATCTGGTATTTTACAAGGAGATTGTATTGTGTGATAATTTACTTTACGAAAATTTACTAATAGCAACATCTTTCTAAAAATTTTAGGTGCAATGTGTGATACGGTGGCCAGAACCGGGACGTGTTTCCCTATTTTTTAAGGAATTTGTTGGTTTGTATTTTGCGTTTGTTTTCGCAAAATGTCGCGGTAAGCAAGAGTCGCCACCGACTTTTATTTTATCCAACAAGGAAAGGAAAAAAGCACAGAAAAATTCCTTTTTCGAGATATCTCTGAGTACGGGGAGTAGATTATAGAAAGGGAAGGTATTAGCACCCTTTCTATCTGTAGTTATCTACGGGCTCTTAGGTACTTGCTCATCATTTTCAAAATTGTTTTTTTTGTGTTTGTGTGATTTGAAAAGCTTTTGTTTTAACTTCGATTTAACTCTTGCTTCTGTCTTTAAGAGTGTAATGAAGTGTTTTTGAAAACTTTGTTTGTAAAGGAGTGTAAGTGTAAAAAATTTGTTTTGATTGAGCAAGTACCTAAGAACTAATCTACCTACTCGAAAAAAGAATTGTTCTATGTTTGTTTCCTTTAGACAGTGCTATCCCACTATTAGTGAGTAGGTAGCATCGTCGTTGGAGTTTTGAGGGTCAATTCGAAAGGGACGTACGGTCACTAAAGAAATGTTAGGACGTCTTAGTAGTAACCCTAATGTCTTAGATTATTTATCTGAGGCAACAATGTCTGAGGCAACCTTTCCGAGGCAACTTTGATCTTTGGACAAAAGGACAACCACTAAAACATCCTATACTCAATGACCGTTTACCGAAGGCAACCAAGTGGGAGTGTACCCTAGGAGTGCGCATGTGCGAGTGATTCAATTTCAGTTTATTATCTTTGCACATTTAGGGTTGTCTAACTGTTTTAAAATTAATCATACATTCTTGTCATGCATCCTAATATCATACATCTAACAGTTAATAATTTGCGAAATTTAAAATGCGGAAATTAAACTACGCTATTACAAGGCTTCGGGTATTTACATAGCCAAAAACAAACCCTTTGAAAATAAAGCGATAAATGAAAAGTAAACGTCCTAATTAACTACTACAAACTGTAGGCAGTTACATCAATATGATAAAAAATAATAATAAAGTGTGCGAGGAAAATTAGATCGACGAAAAATTAGGGTTTTGACCCCTCTAACCTAATTAAAAGAAAAATTGTTTTTTTGTTTTTTTTTTAAAAAGAATTTAGGCTTTCTAAATTAAATACAAAATTAATTAGTGATTAAATTACAAGACATGTTTTTTATGTTTTGATTATTTTTAAGAAAAAAAAGAAAAATTAAATTTGGAATAAAAAACCTAATTATTCTAGTTATTTTTAATTATGTACAAAAGAATTAAAATTATCTAAATTTAACAAACCTAATTTAATTAATTAATTTTTTAATAAAAATAAAATCTAGACCTAATTTATGAAAAGTATATTTTTTTGTGATTTTTTTGATGAAAAAGAAAATAATTTTTGTTAGTATAATAAATTAATTAATTAGTTAAAATGAAATATAAAAAGAGAAAAAAGAATAAGAAATGGGCCTGAAAAATGGGGGGGGGGGTGAATATCAATCTGGGCCCAATGATTGGAAGTCCACATTGACTTCTGAGATCCAGCACATTGCCTTGACTGAGGTCCGCCATGGTCATCATGTCATAGCCATCAGATCTGGCTACTTGGATTCCTGAATGGTTGGATCTTGAGGGAGTATGATAGGCCTTGGGTTTATGTGCACATGTGATTGCCTGAAATAAATTAAGAAAAACCACAATTATTGGAGGCAGGGATCGAACCCCTGACCTCAAGCACTCCCACGCCTTAACACCAACCTGGCTACCATTGGGCCAATTGCTTTTGTTTGTACATGTAATGAATAATAATAATAATAATAATAATATATAAAAAAACAAGAATTAGTGGAAAACAATAAGAAAACGCACGCTAGGTTTGAATGTTCCAATAGGGAAGTTACATGCAGTCGTCTCCTTCCTCTCTCCGTGGGTAAAAGTGAAGTACTTTTACCTACGGACGTTTGTTCATAGCTATAGCCCCTGCCATTCTTAAAATCAAGCACAAACATGATAAATAAAAACCAAGGTCATGGTTGAATTCGTCTGGTCCTGCTGGTTTCATTGGTGGCCCTTTCATGGCCCAATTTTTCCCGTACATGAAAATCCCAAATCGAAGCAAGCAACCCTAGCAATGGTGAAATCTTGTATAGGCCATATAAATGCAATTAAACCATACAGCAAGCTTGCATATGTCTCATAGATCAAGAATATGTGATTAATTCAACCTAACAATGCCTAAATCATGGGATTTGATTTCAAGAAAATAGAGGTATCGTGACTGACTTACAGTGCGATTTAAGGCCTGGAAACGCTTGGTTTCAATTGCTTTAGCTTGCTGAGACTCCCAGGAATCGATTGGGATAGGGAAAAGGTCTTGTATTGGCCTCTAAGTACAAATTCGATCCACCACTTTTTCTTGATTTTTTGAGTTTTTGTTCTCCTTGTTACGCCTGTTTCTAACCTTTCTTTTTGGTCTGCTTGCCCTCTATATGTATCAAGGAAGGGATTAGGGTTGATAACTGATATCAATCTTCCTCCATCAATGAATTGGATTCTTGACTTGATTCCCTTTGAAAACTTTCCAAAATTGGCCTATTTCAATCTTTTTGTACACACCATGCCTTGATACGAATTTGAATACTTGCTAGCTGTAATTGAAACCTGAAACAAGCACAAAATCTTGTGTTTTTAATGTTTTGGATTTTATATGATTTGTTTTGATTAAAATTGATTTAAATCAAATAAAAATCAAAATAAATAATAAAAACATGATAAGGATAAGTGGCCAGGGCTAGAGCTCTTGTACTATGTTGCCAACTCAAAACAAGTGAAAAAGATTGGGCCCATTTGGCAAAATTTGAAGTTTTGGGCATAGTTGACTTTTGGCAATTTTGCAAAAAAGGTCAACTTCACCAATGCATAACTTACTCAATTTTAACTCTTTGGAGGTGTTCTTGGACTTTTTAGAAATATTGAGATCTCCTCTAATCAACCCTTTTGGTCTCATCTCAAATTTATATTCCATGCTCATGTATGAAACTTTGACAAAAAAAGTGTTTTTGTTGACTTTTCAAAATGACCTATAATGTCCAAATTCATAACTTCTTGTGGGTGCATATTTTGAACTTGGGAGCTGAAGATGGATTGTATAGAATTGTATCCTATTAAAAATTAGATTTGGATGGGTCATTTCTCATAAAGTATGATAAAGTTATGCTTGGTCAAAGTTGAGTTGACTTTTCCTACAAAACCCTAATTTAGCAACTTTTGGTTCTTGATGAATTATAAGAAATCCTTGATGAATCATGATCAAACCTTGATCAAATGATGAAATATGCTTCAAAATGAGAATGTTGACCAAAAATCTTGAAGTTTGACTGTATGTGGGCCACAGTTGACTTTTGCCCTAACACAGTCGATTTTCAGGCTTTTGAGCAATTGACTGAGCAAATTTCCTCTGTAGGGCTTGAAACTTAACATGGATGATCTTGAGAACACATTAGGACAATTTTGAGCATTTGGGGTCCCTTGGACTCAAGTATCTTGATGCAACATGAAACCCTAATTTGAGGTAGACTGCCTTAGGAGAGAGCTTGCCTGGCCAACCCTTGGACTACCTTGAGCAACTTAGGGATCTTTCTTGAAATGTTTTGAGAAATATGGGAAGGCAAATTTTGGGGTACAACAGCTGCCCCTGTTTAATCTTCTTAAACCTGAGGATGTAGATTGGCTTTTGTGCCTTTCGTGGTCCGAAGGTGGAAGATGATTGAACACTAGAGTGCCCAGAAATTTGCACTCGCATGGAGTGGTGTTCGTCTTGCGATATCGGGAATGGGCTTACAGATGCCATTTGGAAATTGCTGACGAGGGGATGGGCTTAAAGATGCCATCCGAAGGAGTGTCGATCGCATAAGAGATTCCTTAGCGAGAGCTTGTATACCTGTTGTTGAGGAAGATTCCGTTGGGGAATGCTGATCTTTGTCTTGAGAGAAATAGGATTTTAGGAGCTTCAGTCATCCGTTATTCTACTGGGGGTATCATCTCTGTCGAAATTTAGAAAATCCGGTCATCCATATTCGATTGAGGAATCATCTCCGTCGAAATTTAGGAACTCGTCCATTATTCTACTGAGGAATCATCTCTGTTGAAATTTAGGAACTCGTCTGTTATTCTACTGAGGAATCATCTCTGTTGAAATTTAGGAACTTCGGTCGTCCGTATTCGACTGATGAATCATCCCTGTTGAATTTTAGGAACTTTGGTCGTCCGTATTCTACTGAGGAATCATCTCTATTAAATTTTAGGAACTTCGGTCGTCCGTATTCTACTGAGGAACCATCTCTATTGAATTTTAGGAACTTCGTTCGTCCATATTCTACTGAGGAATCATCTCTATTGAATTTTAGGAACTTCGGTCATCCGTATTCGACTGAGGAATCATCTCCGTTGAATTTTAGGAACTTCGGTCGTCCGTATTCGACTGAGGAATCATCTCTGTTGAATTTTAGGAACTTCGATCATCCGTATTCTACTGAGGAAACATCCCAATTTGAATTTTAGGAACTTCGGTCGTCTGTATTCTACTGAGGAAACATCTCTGTTGAATTTTAGGAACTTCGATGGTCCGTATTCTACTGAGGAAACATCTCTGTTGAATTTTAGGAACTTCGGTCGTCCGTATTCTATAGAGGAAACATCTCTATCAAAGAGTAAAGTTGAATTTTAGGAGCTTCGGTCATCCATATTCTACTGAGGAAACATCTCTATTGAATTTTAGGAACTTCGGTCGTCTGTATTCTACTGAGGAAACATCTCTGTTGAATTTTAGGAACTTCGGTCGTCCGTATTCTACTAAGGAAACATCTCTGTTGAATTTTAGGAACTTCGATCGTCCGTATTCTACTGAGGAAACATCCCAATTTGAATTTTAGGAACTTCGGTCGTTCGTATTCTACTGAGGAAACATCTCTGTTGAATTTTAGGAACTTAGATCGTTTGTATTCTACTGAGGAAACATCTATGTTGAATTTTAGGAACTTCGGTCGTCCGTATTCTACATAGGAAACATCTTTATCAAATAGGAAAGTTGAATTTTAGGAGCTTCGGTCGTCCGTTATTCAATTGGGGATTAAACTATTATCCAGTCATACCCGGGCTTCACAGCTTGAATTTTGTGAGAATTTGATTGTATCCTTCCTGAAAGGTAAAGGTTAGCTGTATGTAATGCATGATATGTATCAAGCAATGATGTTCTCAAAATAAATGAGATTGTGTTTGTATTATGCGTATATGTATGTGTTATGATGTATGGAAATGTGGTGGTCTTAGCTGGGGAAAACAAATCTTGGATTGCCGCTGGAGAGTGCAAGAAGTTGAACTCTTCGTTTCCGCTGGGGATAGTGAGTGAAGATGATTGTGAGAGTGATCCTGTAGGAGAGAATAATTCCGCTGGGGAATAAACTGACGAGGAAATGACTATGTGGGGAGGACAAACTCTGCTAGAGGACTTGTTGATTTGGAGAATAACCTCAGCCGGGGATAAATTACCGTTGTTGGCGATGATAAACTCTGTTGGGAATTGAGTTTCTATTTTTGAAAGGAATGAACTTCGCTGGGGATGATTTTCCAGTTGCAACTTCACTGGGAATAATCTTTTAGACTCTACTGGGTACAATCTTCAAACTCCACTGGGGATAATTTTCCAAACTCCACTGGGGATAATTTCCAGAACTCCACTGGGGATATTTTCAAAACTCCACTAGGGATAATTTTCCAGTGCTGATGGTAGATAAACTCTGCTTGGGGAGAATATTGCCGACTCATTCGCGGTTGCGAGCCTCAGCTGGGGAGAGTGGTGTCCTGTTCGGGACCGCTAATTTCACTATCTTTTTCTTACTCTGCGGGTAGTGAATGTTATTGGGACGCATGTTATGGATATAAATTGATGATTCTGCATCGAGACTTTTCTGCCCCTATATCTACTGGAGAAAGTTCCTGCGGAGGCCTTGTGGATCGAGGGTTATCCCAACTTATGAGGTGCTTGGTAACTTTCGATCGAAATGATCAACCTTCTTCTGGTAGGCAAATGACAAGATGACGGGACATAGTCGTACGCTTTGATCCCTAATTTTTTCCTGGACCGCCCTTTCGGGTTTTCAGTCCACCGGGATACCCTTTTTTGCCTAAGTCGCCCTTTCGGGTTTTCGACTTGCCGGGTGTACATATCTTTTTTGCTTTTTATCCCTAATTTTGCCCGAACCCTTTTGGTTCACCGGGATGCCCTTATTTTTGCCTAGGTCAGTCGACCTAGTGGGTCTTTGTTCATGCGCAGTATTTTCTGACTATGTCCACGCTCTCAGGGTGTAGGGAATTGTTACTGTTGGTAGTGTTGTGTTGCCACGATACCAGAAGATGTTTGTTTGATCGTGCAAGATTCGTTGCTGGAATTCATGTTCAAAGCCCCAAGTGATTCAGATGGAGATTTGCCCCTGGCTATTTAGCATTTTTGAGAGATTCCTTGAATCTTGACTTGACTTCCCCAGATGATGGACAATGATCATGTCGTGCCCCTTGGTTGGAAGTGTTTTTCCACTTGAGGTGATCCTTTTTATTGAGAAGGTTTTTGTTCACTAGATATTCGTCATGCGAATTTCTCTGCTGTTGAACAAATAGTCATATGCAAACAATGTTATTTTAAGAATGCAAAGCTTGCGTCTGTCTTGAAGTTTGAAAATTCATTTTTTAGTAAAACAAGTTTTTTTTTGTAAAAGTGATGTCAACTCAGGATTTATAACGGACCTTCAGGAGTCAGGATACCTTTTGTAACAGTATCCTTTCAAACTAACCCATGCTTCAGCTAGGACTTTTAAGGGTTATAACATGGCCTGGTTCACGGTTTAAGAAACAAAGGATAAAGGCTCAAATTTTATTTGTACCCACCCGTTCTTCATGATGTTCTTCGATCCTAATCTCAGCTAATTGTGCATTTATATCCCATTTGAGTCCTTGCTCTGATATTCCAGTGATGGTTCGAATATTGACAATTTATTTTGAATAGGCAGTCATTTCTTTTGAGTTAAGGGTTTGTAGGACCTCTTTTTTTTTGGTTTTATTATCCCTGTCTTTTGCCTGAACTGTTTCTTTTTGTGATTACAGTCAGCGGGATGCTCCGGTTTTTTTCTTAAGTTTCCTTCATAGGTTTTGACTTAATGGGCTTTTATTTTTGAGAGATAATGACTGCCTGTCTTGACGATTATAGGGAACCATCACCGTCTTTCGTTTTGGAAGGACGTCTTTGATACCATTCATTGTGCCCCTAGATTAACTGAGAAAACTACCCCGCCTCAGGTTATGATTAAGGGTTTTAACTTGTGTGAAAAGAAAAACTCCTACTTCTTTGGCTCAAAGGGGTTGACTAGGGATTATATTCCTTATAACTCCACTGTTTAGGATTTGAAACAAAGCTTGTACATCGTCAGCGGGGTCTGTTCAAAAGCATATTGTAGAGATTTTAGTATCATTTTCGTCATCCTCCTCTAAAGGCTTAGAAATTTTAATCGAGAGTTGAACATCATAATAATAAAAGCAATTTCAATATAGTGAATACGAATGGATTGATTCAAAACAGACATATGCAATGCATTGATAAAGTAACAAAGTTTGACATGAACAAATATTCGAACAATCAAAATAAAATTACAACTTGAAAATTCTAATGAACAAAAGCCTCTCTTGTCATAACTTGTCACTTCAAATGGTGAGCCTTGGAGGATTGACAGAAACATTCCAGTTGACCATCTTGTGTGAATTCCGATGTTCCTTCATCAATCAGGTTTTGAATTTTGTATTTCAACTTCCAACAGTTGTCAGTATCATGCCCCGGGCTGTTGGAATGGTATGCACACCTTGCATCAGGATTGTAGTTAGGTGAAGAAGTTTTGGGATTCGGATGAGGTCCTATCAATGTCACCAGATTCATTCTCAACAAGTGTTGTAACGCCTGAGACAGTGGCATGTTGAGCTTGGTAAACTGCCCCTTGGGCATATCCGGCTTGCTCTGATTAATCGGTTGTTTATGGCGAGGTTGTTGTTAGACCCTTGAGGTAGTAGCAACTTGGAGAGGTCCATTCTTCACCAAACCAAACCCTTGTCTTATTAGAGGTTGATCAATGACTTGGTCCCTGGTCTCGATTGTTTGCTTCATATTGTTGTATCGGTCTTGATGAAGCTGGTTGATAATGGTTCTCAACTCTTCTTGTTCCCGGGTTAAGCCTTGGATAGAGCCATCTGACCCAGCATCTGGGTTATCATTACATCTACCTCAGCTTGCAGATGTTTCAGCTGTTCGTCCTTATTGTCTTCAGGACTTTTCTTGACCAAATTCCCAACGAGGAGTGTTTTCAACTCTTCCTGCCCCTTGGATAGGTTTAGGAATATGTCCCTGAACTGGGCTTCTTGAGTTTGAAGATCTCTGTTGTCTTGTTTGAGAGCCATTTCTGAAATAAACAGCGAGGACATGAGAGATCTGTAATGGAAGACCTGTTATGCAATGATATGCATGATATATGTATGCAATGTTTTCAAGGATCTCGCGGGGTAAACAAGAAACTGTTAGAATTTGATTGTAGATTGATTGAAGAAAATTCATGTCGTTAAGAGTCCTTCTTCAAGAGTCAAGCTCACCATATCGAGTGGGTCATATCCACTGACTCAAGTTATCATGTTTTAATCTCTAGACGACATTGGCTAGAGGAAAATAAATCCTCTTTTCCCCTTGCTAGACGTCTGATTTACCATAACCTGCATCACAAACCCTTGAGATCCTTGAAATGGTTAAGGAAATGTTAAGGCATGATGTTATGATGTGTATGCTATGCGTTTAAGCAAAAGTACGAGGTGACGTAAATAAGTAAATCCGGCAAGAAATCCAAGTTATTGGATAAGGACTGTAAACAAAACCTGCAAGGAACTCATGTTGTCAGATAACAAAAATGTGCAAGTAGTTCAAGTTGAAAGCACACAAGTCACACCAATAGCCTTAAGTTTAGGCTTGCATGGGGTCTAGGTATTACCCTCTTTCAGTTTAGTTGGCTCAACCTGTCCTAGTAATAGTAACCGGGTTCTAGAGGTTCTCAATATCACTCACCATCCTCCATCGGTCATAATTCTAGTTTAGCAATCTTTTCTTGCAGCCGGAATCATCGCGAGAGTATGGTCTCAATGAGTGTAGCATACTACTACTTTCTATGGCCAAGTTGGTCAATTATAGGTTCTAAGGTCAGTTGATGCTTAATGACCCATTAGCAGCCCCATACTCTCCTTGTTGCTCCACAAGGGATATCGGTACCAACTAATGTGTCACACCAACGTAGCTATTGCTTCACCCGCATCGGTCTACGCCGTACAGTTCCCTCACAGCCTATTGCTACTTACCTAAAAGGTATCCCTATATCCGGGTTAGGATCTATAGTAACTCTGATACAAAGCCCACAAAGATAAAGCAATCAAATCAAACAATTGAAAACAATATGATGAACTAATCCTAAGGTACATCCCACTTATATATTCCCCAACAGAGTCGCCAGTTCTGTGATACGGTGGCCAGAATCGGGACGTGTTTCCCTATTTTTTAAGGAATTTGCTGGTTTGCGTTTTGCGTTTGTTTTCGCAAAATGTCGCGGTAAGCAAGAGTCGCCACCGACTTTTATTTTATCCAACAAGGAAAGGAAAAAAGCACAGAAAAATTCCTTTTTCGAGATATCTCTGAGTACGGGGGATAGATTATAGAAAGGGAAGGTATTAGCACCCTTTATATCTGTAGTTATCTATGGGCTCTTAGGTACTTGCTCATCATTTTCAAAATTGTTTTCTTTGTGTTTGTGTGATTTGAAAAGCTTTTGTTTTGACTTTGATTTAACTCTTGCTTTTGTCTTCAAGAGTGCAATGAAGTGTTTTTGAAAACTTTGTTTGTAGAGGAGTGTAAGTGTAAAAAATTTGTTTTGATTGAGCAAGTACCTAAGAACTAATCTACCTACTCGAAAAAAGAATCGTTCTATGTTTGTTTCCTTTAGACAGTGATATTCCACTATTAGTGAGTAGGTAGCATCGTCGTTTGAGTTTTGAGGGTCAATTCGAAAGGGACGTACGGTCACTAAAGCAATGTTAGGACGTCTTAGTAGTAACCCTAATGTCTTAGATCATTTATCCGAGGCAACAATATCCGAGGCAACCTTTCCGAGGCAACTTTGATCTTTGGACAAAAGGACGACCACTAAAACATCCTATACTCAATGACCGTTTACCGAAGGCAACCAAGTGGGAGTGTACCCTAGGAGTGCGCATGTGCGAGTGATTCAATTTCAGTTTATTATCTTTGCACATTTAGGGTTGTCTAACTGTTTTAAAATTAATCATACATTCTTGTCATGCATCCTAATATCATACATCTAACAGTTAATAATTTGTGGAATTTAAAATGTGGAAATTAAACTACGCTATTACAAGGCTTCGGGTATTTACATAGCCAAAAATAAACCCTTTGAAAATAAAGTGATAAATGAAAAGTAAACGTCCTAATTAACTATTACAAATTGTAGGCAGTTACATCAATATGATAAAAAATAATAATAAAGCGTGCGAGGAAAATTAGATCGACGAGAAATTAGGGTTTTGACCCCTCTAACCTAATTAAAAGAAAATTTGTTTTTTTGTTATTTTTTTTAAAAAAGAATTTAGGTTTTCTAAATTAAATACAAAATTAATTAGTGACTAAATTAATTAGTGAAAATAATTACAAGACCTATTTTTTATGTTTTGATTATTTTTAAGAAAAGAAAGAAAAATTAAATTCGGAATAAATAACCTAATTATTCTAGTTATTTTTAATTATGTACAAAAGAATTAAAATTGTCTAAATTTAACAAACCTAATTTAATTAATTAATTTTTTAATAAAAATAAAATCTAGACCTAATTTATGAAAAGTATATTTTTTTGATAAAAAAGAAAATAATTTTTGTTAGTATAATAAATTAATTAATTAATTTAAATGAAATATAAAAAAAAAAAGGATAAGAAATGGGCCTGAAAAATGGGGTGTGTGAATATGATTGGAAGTCCACATTGACTTCTGAGATCCAGCACATTGCCTTGACTGAGATCCACCATGGTCATCATGTCATAGCCATCAGATCTGGCTACTTGGATTCCTGAATGGTTGGATCTTGAGGGAGTATGATAGGCCTTGGGTTTATGTGAACATGTGATTGCCTGAAATAAATTAAGAAAAAACACAAATGTTAGAGGCAGGGGTCGAACCCCTGACCTCAAGCACTCCCACGCCTTAACACCAACCTGGCTACCACTAGGCCAATTGCTTCTGTTTGTACATGTAATGAATAATAATAATAATATATAAAAAACAAGAATTAGTAGAAAACAATAAGAAAACGCGCGCCAGGTTTGAATGTTCCAATAGGGAAGTGACACGCAGTCATCCCATTCCTCTTTTTGTGGGTAAAAGTGAAGTACTTTTACCTACGGACGTTTGTCCGTAGCTATAGCCCCTACCATTCTTAAAATCAAGCACAAACATGATAAATAAAAACCAAGGTCATGGTTGAATTCGTCTAGTCCTGCTGGTTTCATTGGTGGCCCTTTCATGGCCCAATTTTTCCTGTACATGAAAATCCCAAATCGAAGCAAGCAACCCTAGCAATGATGAAATCTTGTATAGGCCATATAAATGAAATTAAACCATACAGCAAGCTTGCATATGTCTCATAGATCAAGAATATGTGATTAATTCAACCTAACAATGCATAAATCATAGGATTCGATTTCAATAAAAGAGAGGTATCGTGACTGACTTACAGTGCGATTTAAGGCCTGGAAACGCTTGGTTTCAATTGCTTTAGCTTGCTGAGACTCCCAGGAATCGATTGAGATAGGCAAAAGGTCTTGTATTGGCCTCTAAGTACAAATTCGATCTACCACTTTTTCTTGATTTTTTGAGTTTTATTTCTCCTTGTTGCGCCTGTTTCTAACCTTTCTTTTTGGTCTGCTCGCCCACTATATGTCAAGGAAGGGATTAGGGTTGATAACTGATATCAATCTTCCTCCATCAATAAATTGGATTCCCTACTTGATTCCCTTTGAAAACTTTCCAAAATTGGCCTATTTCAATCTTTTTGTACACACCATGCCTTGATATGAATTTGAATACTTGCTAGCTGTAATTGAAACTTGAAACAAGCACAAAATCTTGTGTTTTCAATGTTTTGGATTTTATATGATTTGTTTTGATTTAAATTGATTTAAATCAGGTAAAAAATAAATAAATAATAAAAACATGATAAGGACAAGTGACCAGGTCTAGAGCTCTTGGACTATGTTTCCAACTCAAAACAAGTGAAAAAGATTGGGGCCATTTGGCAAAATTTGAAGTTTTGGGCATAGTTGACTTTTGGCAATTTTGCAAAAAAGGTCAACTTCACCAATGCATAACTTCCTCAATTTTAACTCTTTGGAGGTGTTCTTTGACTTTTTAGAAATCTTAAGATGTCCTCTAATCAACCCCTTTGGTCTCATCTCAAATTCATATTCCATGCTCATGTATAAAGCTTTGACAAAAAATGTGTTTTTGTTGACTTTTCAAAATGACCTATAATGTCCAAATTCATAACTTCTTGTGGGTGAATATTTTGAACTTGGGAGATGAATATGGATTGTAAATAATTTCATCCTCTTCAAAATGAGCTTTGGATGGGTCATTTCTTATAAAGTATGAGAAAGTTATGCTTGGTCAAAATTGAGTTGACTTTTCCTGCAAAACCCTAATTTACCAACTTTTGGTTCTTGATGAATTATGAGCAATCCTTGATGAATCATGATCAACCCTTGATCAAATGATGAAATATGCTTTAAAATGATAATGTTGACCAAAAATCTTGAAGTTTGACTGTATGTGGGCCACAGTTGACTTTTGCCCTAGCAAAGTCGATTTTCAGGCTTTTGAGCAATTGACTGAGCAAATTTCCTCTGTAGGGCTTGAAACTTGACATGGATGATATTGAGAACACATTAGGACAATGTTTAGAATTTGGGGTCCCTTGGACTCAAGTATCTTGATGTAACATGAAACCCTAATTTGAGGTAGACTGCCTTAGGAGAGAGCTTGTCTGGCCAACCCTTGGACTACCTTGAGCAACTTGGGGATCTTTCTTGAAATGTTTTGAGAAATATGGGAGGGAAAATTTTGGGTTACAACACAATGGAAGTTTTTTATGATTGTTGGACTTCCTCTGGAGCTGATTGAGCTTCTTCATAATATTGTGTTACAAATTGCTTTTAGAATAAAGTCAATTTAGGAAGGATTATGAAATGAGTAAAAAGAAACGGGCAAGTTGCTTTTATAATTTGCATAATGTTTGTTTTATGTGGAATGTTAACTTGGACATTGTTTCTAATCTAATTATTTGAATATTTTAGGATGAAGTGAGGTATTTAAAAAAATTAGGTATTTAAAATTTATTTGAAAAACAATGTTGAGCATAATGTTTTTGGCTTAGATCAAAATAGTAGTCTAAACGAACCTAGTTATTGGAAACTCGGATATACATATGCCATATGGAATTAAGATCATGATAAAATTAATAAACATAATAATATCTAAATTAATCGTTTAATATCAAACACGACAATTTTCTATTTCCAACGAAATCAAGTTAAAGATACAACTTGACAATTTATCGACACTTGGCGCGCGATTGATTTTTCATAATTTTCTTTGAGATTTATGGGTATGAAAAAGAACTTACAATCAAAGTGATTATAATCCAATTAACAAAGCAATTTAAACTTTAAAAATCAAAGAAAAATTATATATGAATCGATCGATCAAACAATACATTTAATAAATTGCATATAGAAAGTAAATAAGAGTGAGTGAGAGAGAGACACACATAATGATTTGTTTAGGATGTTCACCAATCATCCTCGCTATGGCTATGTCTCCCCCCAATTCCATTTTTGGAATTGAGATAAATTTCTTACTTCGCAAAAAAGTTCATTACAAGAGAAGTGTTCCAAGAGCAACCATACAAACCATAATCGTTTTTTGTTGATTCAACCTCTTATATTCTTTTGATCTTCAACAAAACTAAGACACAATAGCTCCCAATTGATTTATCATATCTTGCTACTCCTTTGGGTACCAAACTCCAAAGCTCTTTCGCGCATGATCAATTGTAACTATTGAACATAAGCACTTCCAATTTGATTCTCCGTTATCTCGCTACTCCTTTGGGTACCAAACTCCAAAGCTCTTTCACTTGGCCGCAATCCTCTTTTGAAAGTCTTGTACAAAACCCCCAAATCTACCAAAGATCTTAGAGGATAAACCCTAGGTTTTTCTGGATGAAACCCTCACATTTCTCAACCCAATATTATCGGTTACACAAAACCTAGTTAGACATTATCAAACCTATCCTAGATGGCACCCTTATAAAAGATGATTATGTGTGATTTATCAGTGTGTGTGTGTGTGTGTATGTATAGATGTGAGGTTGAAGGTGAAGAGAAATGGTGGTAAGTGTTTATAGTTTTATCAAGTTAGAATGATGCATAAATTATGTATTTATAGTTGTGGAACTTTGTAGGAAAATGAGGGAAGTTTCGAAATGAAAAAATCATGAAAAATGGACCCATTGTTGCACCCGAAAATTTACCCTCTTATTTTTAGAATTTTTAATGGCTTATGTTTCATCATACATATTAATGCATTGTGATAGGATCAAAGTACTTTGGTTCTTAAGTTCTTTTACAAGCTATGAAAGATGGTTGTGTTATCAATCAATGCAAAGAAGGGTCTCATGCCCTCACTCTTTGAGTTACTCAAGCTACAAGGGTTTCTCATGCCTCAAGACATCTCAATTGTCTTATTGATTCATCATTAGTCTAAATTTACAAAAGTTTTAAAGAGAAACACTTTTCCCTTATCCATCTCTTGAGATTAGGGTTTTGGCCATATGAAGTGATTGGTGCTTGTGTGAGCCATTTACTTTAAACAATATCATCTCATTGTCATATGAGGCATCTTTTTTCAAATATTTTTTCATCATGTTCCATGGAACTAGGATTTTGAGATTAGGTCATCATCTCCTAACACAACAGACCAAAATTAGGGTTTTGGATTTAATCAAGATTTCTATTAGTTTTTGAGCTACACTTAATTCCATGTTTCTTTACATGTCCATGAGCACCTATAATTGAATAATTGAGCATCAATTTTGATTGGAAGTAGTTCAATTGATCAGTTGGGGGGAAAATAGTCATTTGAGGAAAAGTCAACCAAAGCAAAGTTGACCAAGTGGACTTGTGGACAACACTCAGTTCAAAACCCGTATTTTCACGTTATATGATCAATGATGGAATAAAATCAAGAGAAATGGTGAATTTAGATGTAACTTGTCAAAGAAGTTATCTTGATAACTTATAAAATTTCTAAGTTTTCAAAGTGTTATAAGTTAAACTTGGAAATACCACAAGTTTCTCATCCTTGACTCAATGTGTACAAACTTCATATCCATGGAAAGAGGAGAAAAAGTTATTCAACTTTGTCATTGTGAGATCAAGTCCAAAAATTAAAATGAGAAAAAGTTATGTGGCTTAGAACATTCTTGACACTTAGTAGAATTTCCAAGGCATGTGCATGAAAGCTCAATTCTTCATGGCTAATTTAAGGGGTCCATTTAAAATGAAATCAGGAAATTTTCAACATGAGAATTAAAGTTCAAAACCTCCTCTTCAACTTTGATTCAAATATTGCAGCAAATGGTGCACCATAGAGAGAGAGATATATAATGGTTAGGATTTGAAGCTCCAAAATGTCAGATTGCTAGCATCCACGCGTGCCAGGCCTGGACTTTCATCAAACAGCTTCCAGGAACTTGTTCTTGATCATTTTTATCTTTGAAATATTCATTATTTGGATGAGTGATCAACATCAAAGTTTAAGTTTGAAGCTTCCTCTTCATTTTTGTGCCAATTTTTCACTTCCTTACAGACATTGTTTCAGTTTTCTTTCAACATCAACATTGTTGCACATAAGCTGAGTATTCTAAAAAGCTAAAGATCATTTAAAATAGTGGAAAGATGATGGAGATATTGGCTTTAGGTTGAAGTGATTTTCATGGACACGAGGCCTGCATCCAGTCTGACCAGAACTTGAGAACATGTGCACAAGTTCTTGCTATTACTCAGACCACACGGTCTTCTTATTACTTGCATCATAGTTTCCCTAAAAAGCAAAAAAAAAAAATCCATGCATGCACATGTTGTACTCGTGCCTTGCTAAAAAAGGGAAAATTCCCTCCACTCACTTTTTCCCTATGTGTTGATGCTACCAACTCACCTCACACGCTTTGCACTCGGTTTCCACTCTCTATTCTTTCTCCAAAACACGACTAACATCACAACAATACAACACAAAATTCAAGCATCCATGTGATTCATCTTTTTGATCAAACTTTCTCAATAAAACTTGATTAACCACTGTTAGCTCTTAACCTCACTCCAATGGTTATAAAAGAGAAACTCTTTCTTCATTCTACACAGACAATCACTCATACGAGAAGGCACAAGATGAAGTTCTCTCTCTTCTCTAAGAGTTTTCTCTAGTCATCTCAAGTAATTTCACTATATTCTAGAATTTCTTCAAAGAGATCTTGCTCTCTCATTTCTATTTTCTTTTGATTCAAGCTTGTACAAGTGTTTCTAGGTTTCTATCTTCTTCTTGCACGATCTAAAGAAGTAAGTGGAACTAATCCACTAGGTAATCCTTCAAAACTCCATAGATATG
This sequence comes from Vicia faba, assembly GCA_948472305.1. Lineage (NCBI taxonomy): Eukaryota > Viridiplantae > Streptophyta > Magnoliopsida > Fabales > Fabaceae > Vicia > Vicia faba. The sequence goes on from OX451738.1 coordinate 596,411,498, forward strand.
TTCATGAGCTTGCATATGTGTTGTACCCCAAAATTTGCCCTGCAATTTTTCCACAAGAAATCACAGCTTCGGGCTTTTCCTGATTTTTTTCCAGATTGGCGTAAGAATCAGTCAAACCGACTTATCTTATCAGTCAGACAAAATTAGGGTTTTCATTGATTTTAAAGCAATTCAGGCAGATTGCTAAGGTTTGGTTGAGTTGGCTCAGGTTTTGATCAGGCAGGCGCTTCTCTGACATTTAATCAAGAACTAGGGTTTTGTGCGTGTATTTCTCAGAAAGAATTAATTCTACAGTTCTTTTCAATTTACTCTGAGATATGGACTAAGGCTGATGATTGAGAATTTGCAGTGTTTGGATTTAATCGGTGAAAAAAGGACATGTGGACGTTTTGTTTCATTAACTGTGCATTGCTTTGGATATTTGAAGCGTCGGGTTTATTATTGATTGATGTCAAGACCACAGTGTTTATCAATTGTTTATTTATTCTAAGATTAGAATAATTGGGATTTATTTCCATTTTATTATAATTTAAGGATTATAAACAATTAAATAAACATTTGAAAGAGAAATAAAAAGAATTAACTGATCAAGATTGGATTTTATTCATCTTTAATTATTTGTTACAATTGTTATTTGAATACAGTATTTATTTACAAAGTATTCATAATAATAATGGTTACAATGATTAAAATTGAAATAAAATTTCATCCTAATTCCTAAGTCTTCATCTTCTATCCAATGCTCCCTCTGCTCATTTGATTTTATCTGCAAAAAAATACAAGAATACAAAAACAAAATAAATAGACAATACTTAATTATTTCATTAAGACTCACATTTTTCGCACTTGTAAATAAATCATACACTTACACAAATACATTTACACATACATTTGCACAAATACATTGATACATACACGTTTGTTTTATTCTTATACATTGCTATACACTACATATTACATTTGCAATGGATTCGATTTGGTTGTAAATATTTGGATACTACTCTCCTAATAAGTCTCATCCCCATTTGTAAATTTATACCCCCACTCCCGGATACTTATTTGTAACAGCGTAGACTTTAAATTCTCGCAATTTATCGCTTTCAAATATACCATGGTTAGACCTAGGGTTTGTATGTACATAAAATCAAACGCTAGATAACCTAATACAAGACAAATACATGAAATCAATACACAATCACACTTGCACCCCTAGGGTAATCCCGCTTGTTGCCTTCCAAAATGGGCCATGCTTGCACGTTGAGTTTCTTTGGCAAAACGAATCCAAATGATCATAGTCCCTCGATGACGCTTTCGAAAGTTGCCTAATCAAAAATGATCATAGTCCCTTCAAGCAAAATTGCCCAAGACACTTGGCACCATTGCATTCATGGTCCATACGATGACCCGCGCCTGTCCCGTTAAACATCCTAACGCAAGATTGTCCACCAAATACAATGGTGGAACAAAATTGTTAAAAGGGTTAAAACATGAGAAAAAACCTTTGAGTACAATAGGGGTAGACAACTCTTGGTTACTTAAACCAACTTGCAAAAACACTTGCCTACTTTTCAAAACCCACTTCACAAACACTTTCAAAACAAACTTTCAAAAACATTTGAAACATCTTTTCGAAAAGATACACACTTTTGTAAAACACTCAAACACGAGTCATTACAATGGTTGCCTAAGACAAGGCATCTTCTTCAAAAACATTTTCAAAACACACACACACACACACACACACCATTTCAAGCAATTGAAAATCAAAGGCAAGTGATCTAAAACAAGTATCTAAGAGCCCATGGATAACCATGGATGAAAAGGGTGCTAATACCTTCCCTTTTCATAATCTACCCCCCGAACCCACGAAATATCTCAAAAGGTTTTTCCTGTGCTTTTTAACCTTTCCTTTAGGATAAAATAAAAAGTCGGTGGCGACTCTTGCTAAACCGAACAAGTACGAATACAAACGCAAAACTCAAGTCAGTTCTCCCACCGTATCACAGAACTGGCGACTCTGCTGGGGACAAATCTAAAGTGGGGTTACCTTAGGGTTTAGATCACCTTTACATTCTTGCTTTGATTGCTTTACTTTTTGGGTCCTTGTTTGGGTTTGTTGTAAATCCTACACCCGGATTTGGGGCACCTTTTTAGGTAAATAGCAAAAAAACTGTGAGGGAACTGTGCGGGGTATACCGACATGGTTGAAGCAGTAAGCTATGTTAGTGTGATATATTTGTGAGTACTGGTAACCCTTGAGTTCAATCAAGGAGAGTACGGGGCCGCTGAGTGATGTCGTGAAGCACTAACGAACCCTTAGAACCTTAATTGACCATCTTAGCCTTTTTAGGGGTAGTGAGATGACCGACTTTGGTGCAGTCCGAAGTTGGTAGATACTCGATACTACACTCATTGAGGGTTGTTTTCTTGGAATATTTTGGTCGCCAGTTAAGTGGCTAAACCAAAACAATGAACACAGAAAACAATCCAATGATTTTGAGCTCCTTAGAACCCGGTTTCTATTTTAGGACAGGATGAGCCAACTAACTTCAAGAGGGTACTTACCTACAAACCTCATGCAAGCCTAAACCTGAGGACTTGTTTGCTTTGTGTGAATATGATTGCCTGTATATATACTTACTTGCCTTTTGCATACATGTACATAACATCATAACATCATACCATAGCATTTTCAATAACCATTTCAAGGATCTCGAGGGTTTCTTTTGATGCAGGGTTACGTTGAACCAGACGTCTACCAAAGGGAAAGAGGTTTCTCCTCTAAACAAATGCCATCAAAGATCAAGTGCAACAACTTGAATCAGGGGCTATGACCCACTCGACATGGTGAGCTTGATTCTCGTGGAAAGACATCCACCGGGGCAAAGATCTCCAATCAAAGATCGAGTGCAACAACTTGAATCGGGGGCTATGACCCACTTGACATGGTGAGCTTGATTCTCGTGGAAAGACATCCACCGGGGCAAAGATCTCCAATCAAAAATCAAAGTTCAACCTCTAACATTCTCTTGTGTTTACCCCGAGAGATCCTTGAAAGCATCCATCCACATATCATGCATTGCATCTTGACAGTTTTTCCTTTTTTCAGGTTTCCTTACTCTCCTACTGTTTATTTCAGTAAGAGATGGCTCTAGAAAGGACTGTCAAGGATATCCAGGACCAGACTGCTCAGCTGCATGAAATGTTCTTGAACCTGTCTCTGGGGCAAGAAGAAATGAAAGCTCTCCTCACAAAGGGCTTGGTTCAGGAGACTTCAAACAATTCCAGGAGTGACCAGCTGGGGGAGCTGCAGTTTGATTTGGCAACATTGAGGATCCAAGTGATGGGACAGTTGGTGGGCCAGATGGCTCTCATCCAAGGTTTGTCTCAAAGACAGGAGGAACTCAGAGTTCTCGTCAGCCAACTGCTTCGGAATAACCAACTGGGGCAAACATCTGAGGTTGAAGAACAAGTCACCACTCAACCCCCCTCCAGAAAAGAAGACAAGGGGAAGGCTCCTTTGCTTGATTCAGGGTCACAAGCCCAACAACAACCTCGCCAGCGTCAACGGAGTAATCGGCGTAATCAAAATACGTCGGGAAGACAGTTCACGGAGACTGACATGCCGTCATCTCTAATACTGGAACGTTTGTTGGAGGTCAATCTGACTGCTTTGAGGGATCCTATTCGGAACCCAAATACCTCCGCTCCTAACTATCATCCCGATGCGTTTTGTGTTTACCACTCCTACAGCCCGGGACACGACACCGACGACTGTTGGGCCTTGAAGAACAAGATTCAAGATCTGATCGACATTGGAGTGCTGAGGTTCATGCCAGACGGCGAGATGAAAATCTTCCGTTAAGGGTTTCCTCACCTGGAGTGACAAAGCTCAAACTGAAAGACTTTTGCTTCATTTGAATTTTCAAAGTTGTAATTTCTTTTGTTATTCAAACAATTATCTGTTGATGTTAAACTCTGTTTCATTAATGCATTGCATATGTTTGCTTGAATTCATTCATTCGTTTTCACTACTCTTATGCTTTCTTTATGATATTTGACTCTTGATAAAAAGTTGCAAGCCTTTAGAGGGAGGATGACGAAACAATACCATAATCTCATACAGTATGCTTTTGAACAGACCTTGCTGATGATGTACAGGCATTTCTTTCAATTCCCAAACACTGGAGTTATAAGGAAGATAATCCCTAGTCAACCCCTTCGAGCCAAAGAAGTAGGAGTTTTCTGTTCTAAACAATCGAAACCTTTGATATAAACCTGGGGCAGGGTAGTCTCTCAGTTAATTCAAAAAAGGTGCGCATTGAAGTCGCAAACTCTCAGTTCGTAACACAACGAATGAAATCAAAAGCATTCCTTTGGAATCAAAAGACAAGGGTGGTTCCCTATCACATAGGCAGTCAATCTCTCAAAAGAGAAAAGCCCACCAAGCCAAAACCTGTAAAGGAGGCTTAAGAAAGCTGGGGCATCCCGCTGACTGTAATCTCGAAAACAGGAACAGTCAGGCAAAAGTTAGGGATAACAAATCAAAATCAAAATAGAGAGGTCATTACAAATCCTCAACAACATGAAAAATGTTGCAAAAGAAAAAAGGAGATGATGACTGTCTCCCAAATTCAATTGGTGAACCATCACCCAAAAGTCGTTCCAAACTCGAATAGAGCTCGACGCACAATTAACTGAGTTTAGGATTGAAGAACATCACGAAGAGTGGGTGGGTACAAATATACTTTGAGCCTTTTATCCTTTGTTTCTTAAACCGTGAACCAAGCCACGTTACAACCCTTCAAAGTCCTAATTGAAGCATGGGTTAGTTCGAAAGCATATTGTTACAAAAGGTATCCTGACTCCTGTAAGGCTTTGCTCTAAATCTTGTGTTGACTTGTCTTATAAAAAGTTTTCTGCTAAAAAACGCATTTTTCAAAACTTCGAGACAAACATATACTTTGCATCGCTTGAATATCACTGTTTGCATTTGGCTATTTGTTTGACAGCGAAGAAATTCATACAGCGAATGTTCGGAGGAACGAAAACTCTCTCAGTGAGTAAAATCGCTTCAAAAGGATGATACTTCCAACGACAAGTCTCCTATCAACAAAGGGGCATGACATGTCACCATCCAACACACCTGGGGCAGTCCAGTCAAGGTTTCAACAGATCTTTCAAAGTTCAGTTAACCTGGGGCAGTCCAGTCAAGGTTTCAACAGATCTTTCAAAGTTCAGTTAACCTGGGGCAGTCCAGTCAAGATTTCAAGAAATCTCTCAATTTGTAGAGTAATCTGATTCAAGACTCCTTCATCATCACTTGGGGCATTCGAATGTCAAAAGTGTCCGAAGTTTCCTTCATCACCTGTTGGAAATTACAACCACCAACAGAATAACGACCAATTCCAGATTCGATACCTGTATCTAGCCAGAGCATATCTGTGAGCATTTGATTGTGGATTAACACCTGTAACAAGCCAGGAAATCATCTACATGAAGAGATTGGAGATCAACACCTGTAACAAGCCAGGGAACTATCTTTCTTTCTCAGGTCATAGATCTACACCTGTAACAATCCAGGACAGTATCTCCTCGACCAACATTTCTTAAGTTCCAGATCAACACCTGTAACAAGCCAGGAAAATATCTGTGGACGACTGATTGTGGATTAACACCTGTAACAAGCCAGGAAATTATTTACATCTCCACTTGGGGCATTCGAATGTCAAAAGTGTTCAACAATTCCTTCATCACCTGTTGGAAGATACGGTCCAGATGTGCTCCAGACACGGTTGCCATTCTGTCACCTTTCTTAAAAGTTCCAGATCAACACCTGTAACAAGCCAGGAAAATATCTGTGGACGACTGATTGTGGATCAACACCTGTAACAAGCCAGGAAATTATCTACATGAAGAGATTAAAGATCAACACCTGTAACAAGCCAGGGAACCATCTTTCTTTCTCAGGTCAGAGATCAACACCTGTAACAAGCCAGGACAATATCTCCTTGACCAACCTTTCTTAAAGTTCCAGATCAACACCTGTAACAAGCCAGGAAAATATCTGTGGACGACTGATTGTGGATCAACACCTGTAACAAGCCAGGAAAATATCTGTGGACGACTGATTGTGGATCAACACCTGTAACAAGCCAGGAAATTATCTACATAAAGAGTCTCTTTCATCACCACTTGGGGCATTCGAATGTCAAAAGTGTTCAACAATTCCTTCATCACCTGTTGGAAGATGTAGTTTTACACGGACTCATCATCAGGAAACCCTACACAAGTTCCTTCTCAAAACCCGGATGCAGTTTTACACGGACTCATCATCAGGAAACCCTACATCGGTTCCTTCTCAAAGCTCAAAAGATTCTTGTAATACCCAACCAGAGAGCCTTACAGAATCTAACTCCCCTCAGAGTCAAGTTTCAAATTCCCCAGCGAAGCTAAAACTTCCAACTATCAATCTCCAAGCAGAGTGAAGACTCTCATTCTCAGCACCTCACAGAATATTCGAATGTTCTCCGGTGAAGATCTCCTCCAGATAGGAATTCCCCAGCAGATTGGCATACAACCCAAGCTCCTGATCCCCCAACAGTGGCCCCAGGATTTCTCACTTTCAACAATAAAAAGATTCTTGTCTCCCCCTGCAGCAGTCAAGAATTCACTTTCCCCGACAGCAGTCAAGATTCTCCTATCCCCAGCAGAGGTCATTAAATTCCCCAACATAACTTATCAGTGGAATCCCCAACGGAGCTCTCATCAAAACCTCAGCGAAGTATCTCTTCCCACAGAGTAATTCCCCGCAGAGTAATCTCTCCAACGAGTTTATTCCCCAACGGAGTCATCTTCTCCTACCGGTTTATTCTTACAACCATCATCCCCAGCGGAAGCGAAGAACTCTACTCTTCAACATCAGCCCAGGATTCAACAAACCCCCGGCATTCGGCAAGGATTTATTTTCCTAGACGAAAACACATTCTTATACATTCATCACATTTTTATACATCATGACGCATGCATATACGCACCATATCACACAATCTCATTTATTCTTGAGAACATCATGACATCATGCATCTCATACATCATGACATTGCATACAACTGATGTCTTGCCTTTTCAGGAAAGGTTCAACCCAAAGATGATTACTATCAACTATCGCAATTCCAGATTCGATACCTGTATCTAGTCAGGGCATATCAGTGAGCGATTGATTGTAGATTCGACACCTGTATCCAGCCAGGAAAGCTATCTCTACCAACCTTTTGCAAATTCCAGATTCGATTCCTGTATCCAGCCAGGGCATATCTGTAGACGACCATTTCCATATTCGATTCCTGTATCCAGCCAGGGCATATCTGTAGACGACCATTTCCAGATTCGATTCTTGTATCCAGCCAGGGCATATCTGTAGACGACCATTTCCAGATTTGATTCCTGTATCCAGCCAGGGCATATCTGTAGACGACCATTTCCAGATTCGATTCCTGTATCCAGCCAGGGCATATCTGTAGACGACCATTTCCAGATTCGATTCCTGTATCCAGCCAGGGCATATCTGTAGACGACCAATTCCAGATTCGATTTCTGTATCTAGCCAGGGCATATCAGTGAGTGATTGATTGTAGATTCGATACCTGTATCCAGCCAGGGCACGTCTGTAAGCAACCTTTTTGAAGTTCCGGATTTGACTCCTGTATCTAGCCAGGGCATATCTGTGAGCGTTTGATTGTAGATTCGATACTTGTACCTAGCCAGGGCATATCTGCATGAAGAGACTGAAGATCAACACCTGTAACAGGCCAGGAAACCATCTTCCTTTCTCAAAATACGCAAGTTCTCGCTAAGGAATCTCTTACGCGATCAACATTTCCAGATGGAATCTATAAGCCCATCCCCCGACAATATTCTGTCACATCTCCAGATGGCATCTCTAAGCCCATCACCAAATGGCATCTTTAAGCCCACTCCCTCCACCATCACATCACCGAGTGCAAATTTTTGGGCACTCTAGTGTCCAATCTCCTTTTACCCTCGAGTCGCGAAAGGCAAACTTACCAATCTAACTCTTCAGGTTCAAGAAGATTGAACAGGGGCAACTTTTGTACCCCAAAATTTGCCCTCCAATTTTTCCACAAGAAATCACAGCTTCGGGCTTTTCCTGATTTTTTTCCAGATTGGCGTAAGAATCAGTCAAACAAACTTATCTTATCAGTCAGACAAAATTAGGGTTTTCATTGATTTTAAAGCAATTCAGGCAGATTGCTAAGGTTTGGTTGAGTTGGCTCAGGTTTTGATCAGGCAGGCGCTTCTCTGACATTTAATCAAGAACTATGGTTTTGTGCGCGTATTTCTCAGAAAGAATTAATTCTACAGTTCTTTTCAATTTACTCTGAGATATGGACTAAGGCTGATGATTGAGAATTTGCAGTGTTTGGATTTAATCGGTGAAAAAAGGACATGTGGACGTTTTGTTTCATTAACTGTGCATTGCTTTGGATATTTGAAGCGTCGGGTTTATTATTGATTGATGTCAAGACCACAGTGTTTATCAATTGTTTATTTATTCTAAGATTAGAATAATTGGGATTTATTTCCATTTTATTATAATTTAAGGATTATAAACAATTAAATAAACATTTGAAAGAGAAATAAAAAGAATTAACTGATCAAGATTGGATTTTATTCATCTTTAATTATTTGTTACAATTGTTATTTGAATACAGTATTTATTTACAAAGTATTCATAATAATAATGGTTACAATGATTAAAATTGAAATAAAATTTCATCCTAATTCCTAAGTCTTCATCTTCTATCCAATGCTCCCTCTGCTCATTTGATTTTATCTGCAAAAAAATACAAGAATACAAAAACAAAATAAATAGACAATACTTAATTATTTCATTAAGATTCACATTTTTCGCACTTATAAATAAATCATACACTTACACAAATACATTTACACATACATTTACATAAATACATTGATACATACACGTTTTCTTTATTCTTATACATTGCTATACACTACATATTACATTTGCGATGGATTCGATTTGGTTGTAAATATTTGGATACTACTCGACTAATAAGTCTCATCCCCATTTGTAAATTTATACCCCCACTCCCGGATACTTATTTGTAATAGCGTAGACTTTAAATTCTCGCAATTTATCGCTTTCAAATATACCATGGTTAGACCTAGGGTTTGTATGTACATAAAATCAAACGCTAGATAACCTAATACAAGACAAATACATGAAATCAATACACAATCACACTTGCACCCCTAGGGTAATCCCGCTTGTTGCCTTCCAAAATGGGCCATGCTTACACGTTGAGTTTCTTTGGCAAAACGAATCCAAATGATCATATTCCCTCGATGACGCTTTCGAAAGTTGCCTAATCAAAAATGATCACAGTCCCTTCAAGCAAAATTGCCCAAGACACTTGGCACCATTGCATTCATGGTCCATACGATGACCCGCGCCTGTCCCGTTAAACATCCTAACGCAAGATTGTCCACCAAATACAATGGTGGAACAAAATTGTTAAAAGGGTTAAAACATGAGAAAAAACCTTTGAGTACAATAGGGGTAGACAACTCTTGGTTACTTAAACCAACTTGCAAAAACACTTGCCTACTTTTCAAAACCCACTTCACAAACACTTTCAAAACAAACTTTCAAAAACATTTGAAACATCTTTTCGAAAAGATACACACTTTTGTAAAACACTCAAACACGAGTCATTACAATGGTTGCCTAAGACAAGGCATCTTCTTCAAAAACATTTTCAAAACACACACACACACACACACCATTTCAAGCAATTGAAAATCAAAGGCAAGTGATCTAAAACAAGTAACTAAGAGCCCATGGATAACCATGGATGAAAAGGGTGCTAATACCTTCCCTTTTCATAATCTACCCCCCGAACCCATGAAATATCTCAAAATTCCTGTGCTTTTTAACCTTTCCTTTAGGATAAAATAAAAAGTCGGTGGCGACTCTTGCTAAACCCAACAAGTGCGAATACAAACGCAAAACTCAAGTCAGTTCTCCCACCGTATCACAATATGCATTTGAGTTTCTTTTAATTGTTGAATTCAAGTTCATTGTGTCGTTAGTTGGCCAAACATTAGGTTTGAAGTATAAATCTGCTTGAATCCAAGTTTTCTTTGTGTTCAGAGTTTTGTGCAAAAAGTGATAACTCATTGAATGCTTGATCCAAATTCTCAGTGATTTTCTAATTGTTTGATGTAGTTCTTGACATCACATTGTAGATCTCCATGAGATCTACAACTTTGATTCAGATCTTGTGCGTTTTCATGGAGAAACCAACTTGTAAGGTTGATCTGAAGTTCACGGTTCATACACATTTTTAAGGTTTGATAGAACTGTTTCATTGAAGGATATGAATTTATATTGGTCCATTTGAATTTTCATGGGCCCCACTCTGCGCGCCATCTTTTTATTTTATATTATTTTGAATTTTTGTTTCAATTTTTCCTCTTTTATTTCAATTGTTTTCTTGATTTTATTTTTATAGTTTTGATGATCAAAAAATTATAAAAAAAAATGGTAAGTTATAGCTTTGAGTCTATTTTATGAAAATAATTTTTATTTTATTTTACAAAATTTCGTGACACTTTAATTAAATCAATTGATTAATTGTGTCATGCTTCTTTCAATTTTGTTATATTTTGTTTCAATTTCTATTTTAATTTTTTCCTTCATGATAAAATTCCAAAAAAATATTTTTAGTGATCCTTAGACATTAAAATAATTTTCCATGATTTTTAATCAAGAATTACCATTAATTTTGCTTGATTCTAAAAATTATGGAAGGTTATTGTTGTTTTTGGTCCTTTTTCTTACTTAGGCTCTAAAAATGAATTTATCTCTCACTTCTTTCACTTATAAAATTCAAAGAAAATATGTTTGAGGTTTTTGGATGCATTAAGACTTTGAAAATAATTTTTGTTGAATTTTGAGTCTTGATCTTACATTTTTCACAAATTATTTTGTTAAACATGTCTAGTTTGAGCACTTTGCTAACTAGTCTTGATGTTTGCACTTCAAAATAATTCTTCTTCTTCAATCCAAGAACTTTAGGCTATTCTTATGACTTTTAGAAGTCATAAGAGAGTTATATTTAATTTGGTTTGAATTTACAAGACCTCTTTCTATTTTTGATCCATTTTTGAAGTGAATGTGTCCATTAAAACTTGCTGATGCATATTGCCTTTCATTTGCTAGCTTATGAATATATTTTGGGGCTGAGTTTTGGATACATAATAGTCTCTGGATTCCTTTATTTTCACATTATCTTGAAACAATTTAATTTATCTCTTTTAGCTATTGATTATCATTTTTTTTAGATTCTTAATTGTGCAAATTTTAAACCCTAATTTGGATCTTTCTTGTGTTTTGTTGTTTGTTCTTGATGACTTTTTATGTCCAATGATAATTATTTAGGGATGATAGATTCAAGGATAGTACCTTAAGCACTTGAGAATCATATGACTTCATTTGTACAATTCTCCTTTTTCCTTACTTTTTTAATCTATTTCTTGTTGCTTGAGATATAAGGCATGCACTTGTGCAACCTATATGGAACCAAGTTCCCTATCCTTTCTCTTATTCTAATTAACATTTTTAGATCCTTGAGTTTATGTCTATGAATCATTCAAGTTCTCTAACATCTCACCTTTATTTAGAGGTCATTAACTTATATTTTGTGATCATGGTTTATGAGAATGTGTTTGTGCATTTCCAATTGAGTGCCTTTGATCCAAAAAAGTTGAAGTCCCTTTATTTATAATTATGATCTCATGTATAATGACCTATAAATCAATTCTCCTTTGATTATTTGATTGACATTTCATTGTCAATTCATCATGATGACAAGTTAGGAGCCACATTCTCTAGTTTTGACCTAGTTTGTTTGTGGTGATGTTTTGAATCTTATAACGACCAATGTCCAACATACTTTTGTTTAAGTATTGATATTAACCTCTCTTATCATCTAATTTTCCATGCTTATTTTATCCTTGGTTAAGTACTCATTTACTAACCAACACGGTGACACATAAGAAGCTACATTCTCTTTTCTACTTGTGTTTTGAGCACCATTGTCTAATGATTGCCTCATGAGATTTTGCACCATGTCCCATGAATGTATATTGATGTTGGATACTTCCCATAACATCTAATAATATTAACTTTTATTTATTTAGATCATATTGCTTTTATGCATCAAGGGACGATACTTTGATCATATATCATGACACTTGAGTATGTTATCTTGTTGATATTTCTTGAGTCTTTAAGTTCATGATTGATATCGTGTAAGGGTTTAATTATTACCCTATGACATATAAGATGTCATTGTATTATTACTTTATCTTTATCAACCTCATTTAATTTAAGACAAGTGTTATACATCATTAGATTATATTGTTCATCAACTAGGGGACTTTTCTTGTGTAAGAAGTTTTATCTTTTTACTTGGTTACTCTTGAGTCTCATCTTGAGTTAACTTACTATACAAGTCACACATTTCATAATTCTTTAATTATTCTCTCCTCTTTTGATCTTTACTTGTTAATTTAAACATGTTTGCTTGTCTCCTTTGGCCTTTTCCTTTGTGTGCTTTGTATGCATTCTTTTCTCCATGCTTGTGATGTTTGAATGTATGATTTTAGAGATCATTTTCTACTGACTTGTGTGTTTTTTAACCCTATAAACATGTTCCCTCTTCATATATCCCTTTATTGTACTTCACCCACCATTAGGAACATGTTAGGGTTTGGTTTTGACCTAGTATTTCCTTAACTTTAAAATATGCTTAGTTAGAGATACCTTAGGGGTATTAGAATTATGAAACCATGTTTATACTTAGGTGTAAACCTATTGTTTCCTACTTTCTTGCATGTTTTATCATGATATGAATTTTTATCTTCCAAATGCACACTTGCACTTTGTGATACGGTGGCAGAACCGACTGTTATACTGGTTTTGCATTTGTGTTCACAAATGTTGCGGTAAGCAAGATTCGCCACCGACTTTTCTTTTATCCAATAAAGGAAATGGTGAAAAGAATAAAAAAAATACCTTTTCAAGAATTTTCTGAGTAAGGGGGGTATATTATTAAAAGGGAAGGTGTTAGCACTCTTTCCATCCATAGTTTTCCACGGGCTCTTAGATGCTTAGCTCGTTTTTGAAATACCTTGTGCTTTTATGTATTTGAAAAAGTATTTTTGAAAGCGCCTTAGTGCGACGAACTTTGTAATGTTTCTCGCAATGGTAGAGAATGTATACAAAGTGTTTGAAAATGTTTTTGAAAGAAGTTTTGTGTAAGTATAAAAATTGTTTGAGCAAGCATCTAACAACTATCTACTTTACTCGAAAGGATGTTCTTTTCCTCTTTTCCTTTAGACAAGACTAGCCTAATATTGGTGTGTATGTAGCCATAGTCGTTTGGATGTATGAGGGGCGTTTACGGGTCATCATACAGTCACAAAGGCAATATATAGAGACGCTTTAGCAATTTTGTTTAAGGGACTAGATCATTTACCGAAAGGCAACATCGAAGGGTCATCGAGGGACTATGATATTTTGATTTGAGGGTCTTCTCTAAAGAGTCCCTACTTTCAAGGGACATGACTATTTTATTTTCTGAAGGCAACCAAAGTGGGCACACCCTAGAGGTGTATAGGTGCAAAGTGTGTTATATTCAGTTATTTTAGTCTTGTGTTAAGTTTTCTAACGTTTGATTATTAATATTGTCATACAATCCTATTATCATGCATCTAGACAGTTAATATGTACAAGAATTTAAAGTGCGGGAATTTAAAACTGCGCTATTATAATGCTTCGGGGAGGGGGTATTTACATGTCCAAACTTTGGGGAAATAAAAGCAGTAAAGAGCGATCCTAAATTAAACTATTACAGGCTATGAGCATTTACAATAATTTGTAAAAATAAAACATAATAATAAATAATGTGCACGAGTAGAAAGGAACGCTGTTGTACCCCAAAATTTTCCCTCTCATTTTACTCAATATGTACTCATAGAGATCCTCAATTTGCTCAAGTTTGCCCAAGAGTTGACCAGACAAACTCTCTCCTAAGGCAATGTGTCTCAAATTAGGGTTTCCATTTTCATCAAGATATGTGAACTCCAAAGACCTCATATGCCCTCCATGGTCCTAATATGTTCTCAAGACCCTCCATGTCAAATTTCAAGCACTGCACAAGAATTTTGCTTAGTCAACTGCTCAGATGCTTGAGAATTGATTGTATTAGGTCAAAAGTCAACTATGGCCCACATACAGCCAAACTTCAAGATTTTTGGTCAACATCCACATTTTGAAGTAACTTTCATAATTTTGTCAAGGGTTGATCATGATTCTTCAAGGAATGCCCCAAATTCATCAAAACCCAAAAGTTGCTAAATTAGGGTTTCTTAGGAAAAGTCAACCAAACTTTGACCAAGCATAACTTTCACATAATTTTTCAAAAATTTTCCATCCAAGGCTTATTTTGAAGATTATGCGATTCCCTTCAACTCATCTTCAGGCCACAAGTTCAAAATATGCACTCATAAAAAGATATGAATTTCTACATTATAGGTCCTTTTGAAAAGTCAACAAAAAACACCTTTTGGGTCAAAGCTTCTTACATGAACATGGAAGATCCAATTGAAATGAGACCAAAAGGGTTGCTTAGGGGACATCCTAAGATTTCTAAAAAGTCCAAGAAAACCTCTCTAGGGTTAAAATTGGAAGAGATGTGCCTTGTCAAAGTGGACCTTTTTTGCAAAATTGCCAAAAGTCAAATGGGCTCAAAATTACATTTTTTTGCCAAATGGGCCTAACTTTTTATGCTTGCACCTTACTTATAATATGGTCCACGACCCAGATATTCACCCACACATTATTTGCTTCATTTTTCATTTTATTTTGATTTTTTATTGATTAAAATTTGAATTAAATCAAATAAATGACAAATAATAGCAAAGATAAGTTTTGATAGGATTTTATGACAGGATCTCAATCAAATTATGCTGAGATATCAAGACCAAATCGAATCAAGCATGATTGGTACAAAAATGGGATGATTTGGCTCAATTTAGAAAGTTTGCATATGGCTAAAGAATCAAATCAAATCTCATCAAAACTTCAAGATCCAATCTGTTTTGCAACCCTAATTCACTCAAGGGTATATAATGAACCAGAACAAAGCATGAAAGAAAGGCTAGCAGTCGTGAAAGAGAAAGAACAAATTCCAAATTTCTTGCAAAAAGTGTGACTCGGTTTTCACTCCACAGGACCTTTCAAAGCAATTTAGGGCCAGCAATCGCATCCTGGGCGTGCACTGAAGCCATCCCAATCAGTTACAAGGTCTGAAGCATCAAGAAACGCAAGCTGTAACTCACACGGTTTGCATTTTTTTCAAAATCGATTACCCTAATTCCTGCATCATTAGCACATTTAATTGATATATTTGTGATGTTTGAGATGTTTGCAACATGACTGTATAGCTTAATTGTACTTTTGAAGCCTATACGCGTATCTGCCATTACTAGGGTTCACCTTGCATTTTTAGGGTTTTTGAATACAGGAATAATTAGCCTAAATGAAGGACACCATGATGATCAGAGGGCCAAATCCTGTTGATCCATGGTCTTTAATCTTATTTATCCTGCGTTGTGTTGATTTTTGAAATTCACAGACTTATAGTTACAGACACTGTCCGTAGGTATAAGTCATTTACCTAATACGACGGTTCCCTGAAGAAGACGGTGGCGTAGCAATCATCTATTTGCCCATTTGAAATTCGTGCGTGTTTGATTCAGTTTGTTTGGTTTTCATATATTATATTTTATTGTTATTACACTAACAAGTAAAACATGTAGCGCAACTGGCAACGCATTAGTGCTGGTAAGCGTGAGGACCTGGGTTTGATCCCAGGTCCCAGCGTTTCTTTATTTTCTTTTCTTTCCATAGATATATTGCATCAATACTTCAAGCGACTACCATGTGCCACCAACATTCAGCCAGTGGATCTATGATCAATCAGATCCAACGCCTCATCATTGAAGGACCAGGGTGTACTCTCAAGGCAGCGCCACATGGAATCTCACGTAAGCTTGGGCCATCAACCTTGGGCCCAAGAGCAGTTTCAGCATTGCACCCCCTCATTTCAATTCAACACAGGCCCATTTTCAATTCTTTATTTTTTATTTCTTTTATTTTAATTAATTTGTTTAATTACTTTTCACCAAAAATTAATTACCTCTTTTTATTAATCATAAAATTAATAAATCGCAAAATCAAAAAAAGATCATTTTTTTTCATAAAATATTTATATTAATTTAATTAGAAAATTAGGTTGATTTAATTTCTTTTTTCATAATTAAAAACAATTAGAAATTAGGTCTTAACTTTGTATCTAATTAATCTTTTCTCAAATAAAAAGGCACAAAAAATACTTTTTCTCTCAATTAGGGTTTTGAGTTATTAATTATCGTCCTCGCATTTAATTCGCCGCGCGTTTTAATTATCTTTCTCTTTATAATTTTGTAACTGCCCTGGTTTGTAATAGCTTTAAATTAGGATTTTCATTTATCGCTTTTCCCCGGTTTTTGGTTATGTAATTAATCCCCCTCCCCGAAGCCTTGTAATAGCTAGGTTTATTTTCTCGCACTTTAAATTCCCGCAATCTTTAACTGTTAGATGCATGGCTAATAGGATTTTATGGAAAGATGCTTAAAAATTTAAACGGTAGATCACCTAATGTGCAAAGACTAAATAAATGAAAAATTCACATGTACATATTCACTCCTAGGGTTTGCCTCACTTCGGTTGCCTTTGGTAAACAGTCCTTAAGCATAGGAGATTTTAGTGGTTGCCCTCCTGTCTAAAAGATCAAATGTCCCATTCGAATGTTGCCTCGGAAATGGTGCCTCGGAAAGATCTTTAGGACTCTAGGGTTACTACTAAAGTTTCCAACCCATTTCCGGTGACTATACTTGTCCCTTTCGAACGTCCCTTATAAACTCCAATGACGGGGCTACTTACTCCTTAATAGTAGGATAGCATTGTCTAAAGGAAACGAGAACGAACAATATTTTTTCGAGTAGGTAGGATCTTAAGTACTTGCTCACCAAAATTTTTCACACAAATACCTTTCAAAACATTTTTCAAAAACAACTTCGTCACACCCTTGAGGACTGATACAAGGGTTATCACGAAGTAAAACATTTTCAAAACAAGCACACACACAAGCAAATTTTTTAAAAGATGAGCAAGTACCTAAGATCCCATGGAAAACCATGGATAGAAAGGGTGCTAACACCTTCCTTTTCTATAATCTACCCCCGTACTCAGAATATCTCGAAAAAAGGTTTTTTCTGTTCTTTTTCCTTTTCCTTGATTAGATGAAATAAAAGTCGGTGGCGACTCTTGCTTACCGCGACATTTGCGAATACAAAATGCAAACCAGTAAAAACAGTTGGTTCTGCCACCGTATCACAGAACTGGAGACTCTGCTGGGGATACTAAATAAAGTGGGGTATACCTTAGGATCTAGGTCATTTAAAATTGCTTCCTTGTTTGCTTGCTTTATTCTTAAAGGGCTTTTGCTTGGGTTACTATAGATCCTACACCCGGATCTGGGGGAACTTATTAGGTAAATAACAATAAATCGTGGAGACTGTACGACGTAGACCAATATGGTTTAAGCGATGGCTGTGTTGGTGTGGCACTTTGGCTGGTATCGGTATCCTTCGTGGGGAAACGAGGAGAATACGGGGCCGCCGCATGGTGTCGTGAGGCACTAACGGACCTTAGAACCTTAGTTGAACAGACTTGGCCATTAGGAAGTAGTGAGATAGCCGGCCTAGGTGTAGAGCTGAGGATTGGTTGATACTCGATGCTACACTCATTGAGATTAGACTTTCGGGATATTTAGGCCGCAAGAAAATATTTCTTGAGCTGAGACAATGCCCGATAATGGATGGTCAGTGATATTGAGATCCCTTAGAACCCAGTTACTTTTTAAGACATGTTTGAAACCAACTAAACTTCAAGAGGGTATGACCTTTAACCTCATGCAAGCCGTAAACCTAAGGACTTTGTGTGGTTTGACTGTGTTTGCTATACCTGTGGTTTATCATGACATCATGCATCATCACATAACATCCATTCTTATTGCACTAACCATTTCAAAGACCAAGGGAATTTATCTTTGTTCTGTTTTGCAGATCATGGCTTTCGTTTGCAGGAACACTATCTGAATCAGCTTTGTGAAGATACCTTCCCAACTCAAAGAACTAGTATCAAGGGTTTCTGAAACTTCTGCGTTCACTAAGAAACATGGTCGACTCCTCAAGTTGGTTACTTCAAACTTTGATGAAAAGATGATGAGTGTACTCTTTCAGTTCTTTGATCCCAAGCACCACTGCTTCACCTTTCCAGACTATCAGTTGGTACCTACCTTGGAAGAATTCTCTCAACTATTGGATATACCCATTTTTGAACAGTTGCCCTTCACAGGTCTAGAAGAAGTTACTAAGCCATAAGTCACTGCCTCATATTTGCATCTGAAATGGGCCAACGTGGTATCCAATTGGGAAATGAGAAGCGGAGTCAAGGGTTGTCTATCTAAGTTTCTGATAGACAAGGCCCAGTTGTTTTGGGATGATATGGATTTTCAGGATTTTGAGGAGGTTTTGGCTCTTCTAATCTATGGGTTAGTCCTATTCCCTAATCCGGACTCATTCATAGATGTGAATGCTATCAAGATCTTCCTCTCCCGCAACCCTGTGCCTACCTTGCTCGGAGATATTTTGCACACTCTCCATACTCGTACCATGAAGAGAAGAGGGGTTCTTATATGTTGCATGCCATTACTGTCGAGGTGGTTTATTTCTCACCTCCCTAAGTATGTACTAAAGAATGAATAAGTTTGGGTTGGTCGCAAAGGATAATGTCACTCGCTCACATGGATATCCTCTGGTGTTCCCGAGCTATGGAAAACACTGCTATTATTGACCGCTGCGGGAAGTATCCTAATGTCCCATTACTTGGTATCAGAGGGCGTATAACCTACAATCCTTGTTTAGCTCTGCGACAATTTGGTTACGCTCGAAGAGCTGGTCCCCATGAGTTACTTATCGAGGGCATTGTATTCAAATATGAGGATGATGTTCAAGAGTATCGTCAGAGGTTCATACGAGCTTAGGGCATGGTAAACAGATCTGGCGCCAAGGCTTTGGGGCCAAAGGCTTCCATTCCTATGGAACCTTACCTCCAATGGGTACGAGCTCGCACCCAGAAGCTTATGATGCCCTATGTGGCCATTTTACCAGTGACTGTGGAACCCGCTAATGAAGAGAAAAACCTGAATGCCTACATTGCTCCAAAGAGGATGCATTCAGTCTTTTTGTCTTAGGAGTTTTTTTGTATTTTGTTTCTTTCATTGTAAGCCCAAAGAGGCATGATGTACTCAAACTTGGCTGTATTAATATAACGTGCGTTCTTTTTTGGTTTGAACAAATTTAAATCTCTAATTTCCATGAAATCACTTGCATATTGCATCTTCATTCATCATAGCATCATACAAGTTTCTCATAACAGGTCTCCTTATCCTTCTACTGTTTATTTCAGTGAGATGGATGTTGAACAGACTGTGAAAGATCTTCAGGCGCAGAACGCCCAGTTTCAACAAATGCTCTTAGCTCTGACAAAAGGACAAGAGGAGTTGAAGACTCTACTGGCCAAAGAGAAGAAGAAGAAAGCGAAGAAATCAATCGGTGTTGTGGTCATGGGAAGAAGGTTTAAAGGACAAGCCAGATGAACTTTGGATTTTGCAACATCATCGGGTGAAGGAGATAATCAAACCCAGGAAGTGAACAACGACCCAGCATCTGCGGAAGAGGAAGAACCTGATTACTCTAAGGAGTAATATCCTCCTACTGATGATAAATACAAACAGCTAGAGGATCATTTGAATGCTATGGAGATTCAGAGGGTACCCGGTTTGGATTTTGAAGAATTAGGACTTATCTCAGGGGTTGTCATCCCACAGAAATTCAAGGTCCCCACTTTCGCCAAATATGACGGTGTCTCTTTCCCGAAGCTACATCTAAGGTCATACGTCAGAAAGATTCAACCCCATACGGCTGACAAGAATCTGTGGGTGCATTTCTTCCAAGAGAGCTTGTTTGGGACGCAGTTAGATTGGTTCTATCAATTGGAAGGGACCAATGTTCGCAATTGGGAAGATTTGGCCTCCGCTTTCTACAAACAATATCAGTACAATGCTGATTTAGCTCTAACTAGGACACAATTGCAAGGCATGTCTATGGGAACAGGTGAAGGTTTCAAAACCTATGCTCAAAAATGGAGGGATCTCACGGGCAGAGTCCAGCCCCCTCTATCTGACAGAGAATTAGTGGATATGTTCCTAGACACCTTGTCAGGACCGTTCTTCAACCACCTGATCGGGAGTTCCACAGCTGGATTTACTGAATTAATCACGACTGGTGAGTGGGTCGAAGCCGATATAAAAAGCGGAAAAATTCAAAGAGATGCATCCTCGAGCATGATGAAGAAACCCTTTGTTGGAAAGAAGGAGGTCAGTGCTGCATATGACCATAGGAATCAAAACAAAACTGACCGTCGCCCGACGGTAGGGGCTGTTATGATTTCTAATCCTGTGCCAAATCAACAACGAAATTATCAGTGCAAGCCAGAAGCGCCCATGAGACGATTTACCCGGATCAACATGACCATGTCTCAAGTTTTATCACACCTTCTGAAGACCAATCTGGAAACTTTAAAAGAAGCTCCCAAGAACCCCAGTACTACTTCTCCTCCCTACAACCCAAACGCTCGATGTGCCTATCATTCTGAAAGCTCGGGGAACGATACAAACGACTGTTGGGCCTTAAAGAATAAGGTGCAAGACCTTATCGATGCGAAAGAGATTGAATTTGATCCCCTAGAAATGCCTAATTTAATAACGGCGCCAATGCCCAGACATGGCCAAGGTATCAATACCATTGATGATGATCGTTTTGTCTCCTCCGTGAATGACTTAATTACTCCTCTGTTGACCATTAAACATAATCTACTGCAAGCCGGTCTGTTCCTGGGCTGCGATAAAGATTGTCACTTATGCAAGTCTCTACCGAACGGTTGTTTATTACTAAAGATAGGCGTCTAACGCCTGATGACTAGCAAAGAAATCTTATTTGAAAAGCTTCCTCTTACCAGAAGTTCTTATCAAGATGTCTCAATAATCACCATTTCCAACAATCCTCCCGGGGTCT
Organism: Vicia faba; assembly: GCA_948472305.1. Classification (NCBI taxonomy): domain Eukaryota; kingdom Viridiplantae; phylum Streptophyta; class Magnoliopsida; order Fabales; family Fabaceae; genus Vicia; species Vicia faba. The sequence goes on from OX451738.1 coordinate 596,432,855, forward strand.
CCACCAAAAGACCCGTCAGGATTACATCTGTTCCAAGGTCTGCACCTTTAATCATCACTATGCCAAGACCAATATCATACTCTTCGGATAAAGCTGTTCCCTGGAGCTACGGAGTTGACGTTTATTACTATGGCGTCAGGAAAGATCAGTTGGCTGTCAAAGACGAAGTTATGAGAGATATTGATCCTGACATCGGTAATATCACTGGGACCCGTAAGATAACAAGAAATGGAAGAGTCTTCCCACCCGAGATTTCCCCAAAGACCGTTGCTACTCCTGTGATCATTCCTACTGCCACTCCTACCGACACTCCCAGTGATACTCCTACTGTTATCCCTGCTACCGAGACAAGGGGCAAAGAGGTCTTGAATGAGCTTGTCCAAACAAAATAGCGTCCCGAGATCATCCTTGAAGCTTCTAGAAAGGAGATAGAAGAAATACTGAAGATAATCAAGAAAAGTGACTACAACATTGTAGAACAGTTGGGGCATACCCCCTCAAAGATATCATTGTTGTCCTTACTTTTGTGTTTTGAGGCCCATGCCAAAGTCTTGGTAAAGTTTCTTAAGACCGCCCACGTGCCCCAAGATACCTTCATCGACCAATTTGAAAACTGTGTGGCCAGTCTAACTGCTGATAACAGATTGGGCTTTTTCGACCCTGATTTAACTTCTAAGGGAAGGAAGCACAATGATGCCTTGCATGTTTCCATTGAATGCAGAGGCACCACACTTGCCCGTGTTCTGGTGGATACCGGCTCATCATTGAATGTCTTGCCTAAAAATGCTCTCGACCGACTGGACTGCGAGGGGCTCACCTTAAAGCCTAGCAACATCATAGTAAGGGCCTTTGATGGTTCCAAGAGGATAGTGCACAGAGAAGTTAGTATCCACATAAAATTGGAACTCAGATTTTTGACTCAACTTTCTATGTGATGGACATTCGCCCTTCATACTCTTGTCTATTGGGTCGACCCTGGATCCATGGTGTTGGTGCCGTCACTTCTACCCTGCACCAAATGCTAAAATACCCGATCAAAGGAAAAATTGTCACAGTTCACGGAGAGGAGGAGTACATGGTTAGCCATGTGAACTCTTTCAGGTATGTTGAAATGGATGGAAAATTCATTGAGACTCCCTGTCAAAACTTTGAGGAGGTTCCAACAACACTCGCGGCAACCAAGTCTACTCCTAAAGTACCAAAGATTACCAGACCTCCACTGAAGATGGCCTCTTTGAAAGATGCTAGAGAAGTAGTTGAAGAAGGAGGGTGTACCATCTGGGGTCAGCTTCCGGATATTCCCTACAAGTCCGACAAATTTGGTTTGGTATTCACTACAGAGGGCCAAAGAGTTGTTCGACGTTCTCGCACCGGGGGACCACCTTTGCGTATCAGCAACCAGGGAGTCAATATAGTGGAAGATAGTGATGGCAGCTGTGATATGGACTAATGGATTTTCCCAACCACCGGCGGAGGGCTCAACAATTGGGAGGCCAAAGATTTCATTCCTATTACTTTTATTTAAGAGTAATTGTCTTTTAATGTTTTCAGGCTTGTAATATTTAAACAATTCAGACTTTTTTAAAAACCTTGTGTCTTACCCGAGGCACAACAGTCCATTTGTGAGGGTTGTCACTTCATTCTCACATGTCATCAATGAATCATGGACGTTTTTGCATACACATTTTGTGCTCTCTGTTTTTTCTTTCTTACATTTTATTTCTTTCAAAGGTAGCTATGCTCTTACACACACTCACATATTAAAATGCAGATCTACATCCACTCAGGATCCCATGGGTAACGGTTCTGATATGGCCAATTGTGACTTTGAAAATCCGATCTACCAAGCCGACGATGAAAGTGATGAAGATTGTGAGGTGCCAGGCGAGTTGGCCAGGTTGTTACAACAGGAAGAAAGGACCATTCAGCCTCACGAAGAGCCGGTTGAAAGAGTTAACCTAGGTACTGAGGAGGACACAAAGGAGGTCAAGGTGGGTGCCAATTTGGAACCCAGTGTCAAGGAGCGTCTAATTCAGTTGCTGCACGATTATGTTGAAGTCTTTGCCTGGTCGTACGAAGACATGCCGAGACTTGATACAGACATTATGGTACATCGTCTGCCGACAAGAGAAGATTGTCCTCCAGTAAAGCAAAAGGTTCGCCGCATGAGGCCTGATATGTCAGAAAGGATTAAAGCAGAATTCATGAAGCAATTCAATGCTGGATTCTTGACTGTCACCTCTTATTCCCAGTGGGTTGCCAATGTTGTTCCTGTGCCCAAGAAAGACGGTAAAGTGCGAATGTGAGTGGACTATAGAGATTTAAATAGGGCAAGCCCAAAGGATGACTTCCCGCTCCCCCACATCGATATTCTAGTTGACAATACGGCACAACACAAAATGTTTTCCTTCATGGACGGTTTCTCAGGCTACAACCAAATCAAAATGGCGCCTGAGGATATGGAGAAAACAACCTTTGTTACACAGTGTGGCACATTCTGCTATAAGGTCATGCCATTCGGACTAAAGAATGCTGGGGCAACCTATCAACGCGCCATGGTAGCTTTATTTCATGACATGATACATCGTGAGATAGAGGTCTACGTAGACAATATGATAGTCAGGTCGCAAACAAAAGAAGAGCATCTTGATCACTTACAGAAGCTGTTTGAGAGGCTGAAAAAATACAAGTTGAGGTTGAATCCAAACAAATGCACGTTCGGAGTACGGTCTGGTAAACTCCTAGGCTTTGTCGCCAGCAGCAAAGGTATCGAGGTTGATCCTGCCAAGGTTAAAGCGATATAAGAGATGCCTCCTCCTCGTACTGAGAAGGAAGTCAGAGGATTCTTGGGACGTTTGAATTATATTTCCAGATTCATTTCTCACCTGACAACTACTTGTGAGCCAATCTTCAAATTGTTGAAGAAAGATCAAGTAGTCAAATGGAATGATGAATGCCAAGTTGCTTTTGACAAAATCAAAGAATACTTACAAGAGCCTCATGTGTTGTTTCCACCCGTCGAGGGAAGGCCTTTAATCCTGTATTTAACTGTTTTAGAAAACCCAATGGGGTGTGTGTTGGGGCAGCATGACGAGTATGGCCGAAAAGAGCATGCTATTTATTACCTGAGCAAAAAGTTTACCGATTGTGAAACAAGATATTCACTGCTCGAGAAAACTTGTTGCGCTCTAGCATGGGCTGCTCGCTGGTTGAGACAATATATGCTGACCCATACTACCTTGTTGATATCTAAAATGGATCCGATAAAATACATCTTCGAGAAGCCTGCTCTTTCTGGGAGAATAGCAAGATGGCAGATGATCTTGACAGAATATGACATACAGTATACTACCCAAAAAGCTATAAAGGGTAGTGTATTATCTTATCACCTTGTTCACCAAGCTGTGGAAGACTACCAGTCCATGAAGTTTGAATTCCCGGATGAAGACATCATGACATTAGACAACTGTGAAGAAATCAAGCCATATGACGGACCTGAACAAGGATCCCGATGGACTCTGTTCTTTGATGGAGCATCCAATGCACTTGGCAATGGTATGGGTGTTGTACTCATATCTCCGGAAGGATGTCATACTCCCTTTACTGTCAGACTTTTCTTCAATTGTACAAGCAACATGGCGGAATACGAAGCATGCATCTTCGGTCTCAGAGCTGCCATAAACTTGGGGATCAAATCCTTGGATGTATTTGGAGATTCAACTTTGGTCATCAGTCAGATCTAAGGGGAATGGGACACAAAACACCCTAGCCTTATCCCTTACAAAGAACATGTCTTGACATTGCTCCCGCATTTTGAGAAGATTACCTTCGAGCATTTCCCGCGAGAAGAAAATCAGCTAGCAGATGCACTAGCTACAATGTCATCTATGTTTAAACTTAATTGGGATAACGAGGCTCCTTAAATCACCATTGAGCGGATGGATGAACCAGCCTACTGTCACGAGATCGGTACCGAAGAAGTAGTGGATCAACCTTGGTTCCATGAAGTTAAAAGGTATCTCGAGTCTCAAGAATATCCAGAAGGAGCTTTAGTGAATGACAAGAAGTTCCTAAGAAGATTCTCGGCTAGGTTCTTCCTTAGTAACGACATTTTGTACAAACGCAGTCATGACTCTGTATTACTTCAGTGCGTAGACAAGGTTGAAGCTGAAAGGATCATGTTTGAATTACACGAAGGAACTTTTGGTACCCATTCCAGTGGGCATACGATGGCAAATAAAATCCTACGGGCAGGCTATTATTGGTCTACCATGGAGGAAGATTGCTATCTACACTCTCGGACTTGCCATAAGTGTCAAATTTATGCTGATAAAGTGCATGTACCTCTGGCTCCTCTGAATGTCTTGACGGCTCCTTGGCCCTTTGTTATGTGGGGAATCGATATGATTGGGGAAATCAAGCCAACAACCTCCAATGGACACTGTTTCATCTTAGTGGCCATCGACTATTTTACAAAGTGGGTTGAGGCAGCTTCCTTCGCTTCCGTTACTAAGAATGTGGTCGCCCGGTTCATCAAACAGAATCTCATATGTCGGTACGGTATCCCAGAGAGAATCCTCACTGATAATGGTACGAAACTAAACAACACTATGATCACCACCCTGTGCGAGCAATTCAAGATTCAGCATCACAATACTTCCCCTTACCTGCCAAAGATGAATGGTACTGTAGAAGCTGCTAACAAAAACATTAAGAAGATCATACAGAAAATGACAGTCACATACAAAGACTGGCATGAGATGCTACCGTTCGCTCTCCATGGATATTGTACTACAGCTCACACATCAACTGGGGCAACACCCTATTCTATGGTATACGACATGGAGGCTGTCTTACCTATTGAGGTCCAGATCCCCTCTCTAAGGATCATAAAGGATGCTGGTTTGAATGAATAAGATTGGATCCAGACTCGACTTGACCAGTTGAACTTGATTGATGAGAAGAGGCTTGCAGCTATCTGTCATGGTCAGATGTACCAAAAACACATGATCAAAGCTTTTAACAAAAAGGTCAAATGTCAGGTATATCGGGTCAGTGACTTGGTAATCAAGCGTATCATTTTGCCACAAGGTGATCCCAGGGGCAAATAGACTCCTACATATGAAGGACCGTTTGTAATCAAAAACATATTCTCTGGTGGGGCAATGATCTTGACCACTATGGATGGCGACGACCTCCTGCACCCTGTAAATACAGACATAGTTAAAAGATACTATGCATGAACAAGGACTCTATAGGTCGACTGACCTAGGAAAAAATTAGGGCATCCCGGCGAACCAAAAGGTTCGGGTAAAAATTAGGGATAAAATACAAAAAAAAATCTGTACACCCGGCAAGCTGAAAACCTGAAAGGGCGGCTTGGGCAAAAAAGGGTATCCCGGTGGATCGAAAACCTGAAAGGGCGGTCCAGAAAAAAGTTAGGGAATTAAAGTGTATGACTATGTCCCGTTGGATCATCTCGCAGACAATCTTCAGCGTTGACCAACCAGCTCAAACGGTTCTAATCAATCCAATCAGTATCGCTGAAGTGACTAGTAGACCAGACACGCAGAGACACGAAGACTATAGCAGAATGGGAACCCCATGGGATTATTGCACATAGATATCTTTTCTTTGTATCAATTTTCATTTTTTACAATGACATTCTCTTACTAGAATGCCCGTCTCATTGTACAAAAAAATACTTATTCAAATTAATACAAAGATATCCCTTTTGGAAGTGCAAAACCATCTGTTTTTCTTTATTTCTATGTTTTGTTTACAAAAACGTCCAATGATTTATTTTTGAATATATGAATTTGAACGTGATTACTGTTTACAAATGAACAGAAAACGGAAAGACAATTACTAATGGCTTTAAGAAATAGGATAATATCTATAGTCCATTCCATAAGATCCCCACAGGTACCTTCTCCAGCGAGAGAGGAAGCAAATACATCCTACTATATAATCACTAACATATCCCTAGTATGAAGCCTGTTGGTATCAAGCACTCTCATACCCCTGACAGAGCAAAACTTCCAACTACCGCTCTAGAAGTTTCCCTAGTGAAAGTTGCCCAACTTCTCAGGATTCCCCAGCAGGATTTCACGAAGTCCACAAGCAATGTCTGAAGTTTCCCTTCTACAACAGAGTTTATTTCTCTAATGATTGGAAAATCACTCATCAGTGCTTCAGAAGGGATTTATTTTCCCCCTTCCAACAACACTATGACACGAACAATCTTTAATTCCATACATTTGCGTTCATACGTCATAGCATTGACAACACAAGTACATACGCTGCAATCTCATTTATTTTGAGAAACAACATTATACCATGTGTTGTACCCCAAAATTTGCCCTCGTATTTTTCCACAAGAAATCACAGCTTCAGGCTTTTTCTGATTTTTTCAGACTGGCTCAAGAATTGGTCAAACAGACTTTTCTCGCCAGTCAGACAAAATTTAGGGTTTTCTTTGATTTTGAAGCAGTTCAAACAGATTGCTTAGGGTTTGGTTGATTTTGGTTCAGGTTTTGATCAGGCGGATGCTTCTTTGACATTTAACCAAGAATCAGGGTTTTGTACGCGTATTCTCAGAAAGAATTAATTTTACAGTTCTTTTCAGTTTACTCTGAGATTTGGATTGAAGCATTTGAATTGAGAACTTACAGTGTTTTGTTTAAATCAATAAAGGCAAAGGCATAAGGATGTTTGTTTGTTTTGACAGTGCAACGCTTGTGGCTATTTGAAGCGCCGGGTTTATTATTGATTGATGCTAAAACCACAGTGTTTATTAATTGTTTATTTATTCTAAGTTAGGATAATTGGAATTTATTTCCATTTATTATAATTTAAGAATTTATAAGTAATTAAATAAACAGCTGAAAAAAGGAATTAACTGATCAAAAAGGATTTTTTTATTCATCTTTAATTGTTTTGTTACAAATTATTATTTGAACAACTGTAAATTTATTTACATTTTTGTTTACAATAATAATTTTACAAATGATTAAAATTGAAATAAAGCTATCCTAATTATCCTAAATCTTCATCCTCTATCTGATGCTCCCTTGTTGCTCAATTATTGTTTTTACCTGCAAAAGAAAAGAAGAAAAGTCAACGCAAATGAAATAAATAAAAGAGCAGACACAGTTAAAACTCATCATTAAAAGTAACTGGCCGGAATCAGTTGTCCCCCTCTCTGCAAATCACGAGATTTCTCCCGGTTCACAAAGAGGGATGAAATGCTTGCAAAAAGTATGAAATGCACAAAATTACAATATTGCACAAATTCAAAGTTTGTCAAAAGCTGCATAATTCCAAAAGTTCCAAATAAAGTCCAAAGGCAAACTGAACTACACATGCCTAACCAAAGTCCAAACTGGACAGCAAACTGTCCAAAACTGTCAAAGGTACCAAGCTATCAAAAGGCTATTCAAAACTGTCAAAGAAGTACACAAAGAAGCAGAAAATCTGGAAAAAGAGGATAAGAGATATGCAGAGCTAAGCAACTAATACAAGCAATATTCAAATCATCATTTACCAAAAGCCAGTTACTTTTTCAGCATAAGACAAACTTAAGCAATAAAATGCTTTTTTTTTAATCTGTCAAGAGAGAGAGAAAAGAGAGAAAAAGAAAGGCTTACAGGGCTTAGGCTAAAGATATAAAGAAAGTATACCAGCACAGTTTCAGAGAGGCAGAAAAATACAAAAGAGAAAAGCCACAAACTGTATCAAGAAGACAACCTGCCTCCAAAATGATTCAAAAAACCTCCAAAACCAACTGCAGCATCAACCAAACCAGAAGCACATCAGGCTTCAAGCCTAAACTGCTTAAACCTACCTCAGAACATCAAACTGTCAAGCCTAAAGCCTCAAGCTTGCATCCTGCCCTCAACCAAAACACCATAACCTGCAACCTGCATAAGCCTTTCAAGCCCTGCATCAACCTGTAACACAAACTAACAACACAGGCCTGTAATCAATCAAAGCCTAAACCTCCCAAACTATGTAAAGATACCCCAAAGCCTAAATATACATAAAACACATAGCAAAAACTGGTTTCAACTCAGAAAACCAGAAAACTGAAGTCTCAAGCCTGTGACCTGTTTCCCAACACAAGTTACACAAGCCTCATGCCTGCACAAACCTGTAAACCTAAAACAGCAAGCCAAAGCCTGAAGCAAGCCAAACCTTGAAGCCCTTCACAATCAAAACAATAAACCGTGTCCAAACAAACCCTCAAAGATAACCTCATCATAGGGGCAAGCATACAAGGCAACTCAAGCATATCAAGCAAAAATCAGCATATCAAGCAATCAAGGCAACTGAGGCAAACGGTGGAAGAGGAAAAGAAGTGTCAAAGCAAATAGGAATCTCAGCAAGTATACAAGGGCAAGTGTTCACATAAGAAGAGGAAAAGAAGTGAGTATACTAGGTTTTCAGGCATTTCATCATCAAACCAAAAAGTAAATACAGAATACCAGGATTTCCAAGCTAGCTCAGCCTCGCCATTCCCTCGCCTCCGGCCACCCTAAGCGCCTCCTTCTCCATCTCTCCTCCTCTCCAAGCAACGAGCCAGCAAAGGTATAAAACTTCTTTTTCCCTTTCTTTAAATACCTCGTACAAACACATAGCAAAATCCAAGAATCAGAACAGATAAGAGCATGCAAGATTAAAAATCTAAGAACCTTAATGCGTTGAGATAAAAGTTACCTCTTTTTTATTGTTGCTTGAGTAAACGTGAGGAGGAGGACGAATAGTGGCGCTGGTTGGCCATAGGCGCAAAGGATTCGTTCAGAAAACTCAGGCGAAGGAAGTGAAGAAGATAACGACACCGCTCAACACAAACCCTAAATCCCCAAATGAACACCACACTGAAACCCTAAACAAAAAAACATGTAAAACGTAATGGGCCTTGCCCTATTCAGTTTCTTAAGCCCCTTGGGAATCTGGCGTGCACCCCCCTCTTTTCCCTTATTCTGATTAACTTGTTTGGGCCAAAACAAAGTCCCTAAGCCCATGTTAATTCTTTTTTGTTTAGAAATTAATACTCCTTTTTTTTAGCACATAACATCTTTCTTTGTTAAATAAATTAACACACTAATTTTTTACATCAAATTTTATTAACTCTTTTACTTTCTTTTTATAACATAATTAAATTTTGAAAAGTAAAATAATCCACTAACTCTTCTTTTTATTATTTTTATTAATTACTCTTTTATTAGTACTAATTAAAATACATAAAACATTAATACATAAAACTTAAAATATTTTCTTTTTCTTAAACTTAAACATTTTCTTTTCTTTTCTTAAAATATTTTGTTTGTACATATTAACAAAAATACAAAAATACAAAAAGAATAAATAAATACTTAATCTTACATTAAGTTAACATTTCACTTGTAAATATTCACACGCACTTACACAAATACATTGATACATACACATTTGCTTTATTCCTATACATTGATACATATTACATTTGAGATCGATTCAATTTGGTTGTAAATATTTGGACACTACTCTCCTATTAAGTCTCATCCCCATTTGTAAATATTTGTACCCCCACTCCCGGATACTTATTTGTAATAGCGTAGACTTTAAATTCCCGCAATTTATCGCTTTCAAATATACCATGGTTAGACCTAGGGTTTGTATGTAAATAAAATCAAACGCTAGATAACCTAAATACAAGACAAATACATGAAATCAATACACAATTCACACTTGCACCCCTAGGGTAATCCCGCTTGTTGCCTTCCAAAATGGGCCATGCTTGCACGTTGAGTCTCTTTGGCAAAACAAAACAAACCAAAATGATCATGGTCCCTCGATGACGCTTTCGAAAGTTGCCTATCAAAATGATCATAGTCCCTTCAAGCAAATTGCCAAAGACACTTGGCACCATTGCATTCATGGTCCATACGATGACCCGCGCCTGTCTCGTTAACATCCTAACGCAAGATTGTCTACCAAATACAATGGTGGAACAAAATTGTTAAAAGGGTTAAAACATAGGAAAAATCTTTGAGTACAATAGGGTAGGCGACTCTTAGTTATTTGATCAAACTTGCAAAACACGCTTGCCTACTTTTTAAAAGCACACTCCACAAACACTTTCAAAAACAAACTTCCAAAAACATTTGAAACATCTTTTCGAAAAGATACACACCTTTGTATATACTCAAACACGAGTCATTACAATGGTTGCCTAGACAAGGCCTCTTTTTCAAAACATTTTCAAAACACACACACACACGACCATTTCAAGCAATTAAAAATCAAAGGCAAGTGATCTAAAACAAGTAACTAAGAGCCCATTGATAACCATGGATGAAAAGGGTGCTAATACCTTCCCTTTTCATAATCTACCCCACGAACCCACGAAACATCTCAAAAGGTTTTTCCTGTGCTTTTTATCCTTTCCTTTAGGATAAAATAAAAAGTCGGTGGCGACTCTTGCTAAACCGAACAAGTGCAAATACAAACGCAAAAACTCAAGTCAGTTCTCCCACCGTATCACAGAACTGGCGACTCTGCTGGGGATTTAACTTAAAAGTGGGGTTACCTTAGGATTTAGATCACATTTGTTTTCAATTGCTTGCTTTGTTTACTTTTATATTTGTGGGCTTTTGCATCGGAGTTTCATAGATCCTAACCCAGATCTGGGGAATACCCTTTAGGTAGCATAAGCTGTGAGGGACCTGTCCGGCGTAGACCGACATGGGTGAAGCAGTGGCTACGTTGGTGTGACACCTTGGTCTGTACCGATATCCCTTGTGTTGCAACGAGGAGAATATGGGTCTTCTGAGGAGTCATCAAGCACCAACCGACCTTAGAACCCTAAATTGACCCAACTTGGCCATAGAACGGTAGCAGTATGCTACACTCATTGAGGCTAAACTCTCGCGATGGTTCTGGCTGCAAGAAAAGATTGCGATGCTGGAGTTATGACCAATTGAGGGTAGTCAGTGATATTGAGATCCTCTAGAACCCGGTTACTTTTGATAGGACAGGTCTTAACCAACGAAACTTCAAGAGGGTACTTACCTACAAACCCCATGCAAGCCTAAACCTAAGGACTTGTTTGCTTTGTGTGAATATGATTACCTGTATATACACTCACTTGCTTTTGCATACATGTACATAACATCATGACATCATATCATAGCATTTTCAATAACCATTTCAAGGATCTCGAAGGTTCTTTTGATGCAGGGTTACGTTGAACCAGACGTCTACCAAAAAAGGGAAAGAGGTTTCTCCTCTTACAAATGCCATCAAAGATCAAGTGCAACAACTTGAATCAGGGGCTATGACCCACTTGACATGGTGAGCTTGATTCTCATGGAAAGACATCCACCGGCGCAAAGTTCTCCAATCAAAGATCAAGTGCAACAACTTGAATTAGGGGCTATGACCCACTTGACATGGTGAGCTTGACTCTCGTGGAAAGACATCCACCGGTGCAAAGTTCTCCAATCAAAGATCAAGTGCAACAACTTGAATCAGGGGCTATGACCCACTTGACATGGTGAGCTTGATTCTCGTGGAAAGACATCCACCGGTGCAAAGTTATCCAATCAAAGATCGAAGTTCAACCTCTAACATTCTCTTGTGTTTACCCCAAGAGATCCTTGAAAACATTGCATATATATCACGCATATCATTGCATAACAGGTTTCTCCCATACAGGTATCCTTATCTTCCTACTGTTTATTTCAGTAAGATTGATATGGAACAAACGGTGAAAGATCTCCAGGCTCAAAATGCTAAATTCCAGCAAATGCTTCTGGCTATGGGTAAAGGGCAAGAGGATCTGAAAGCTCTCTTTCTCAAAGACAAGGGGGCCAGTCTTGAAGAAGACCATGATATGGGGATTGATGAAGCTGACTACTCCGAGGAACAATACCCTCTCGCTGATGACAAGTACAAAGAGTTGGAGGATCGCCTCAGTGCTATTGAGATTCAACAAATACCTGGCTTGGATCTAGGAGACATGGGTTTGGTTCCTGGATTGGTCATCCCTCCGAAGTTCAAAGTCCCTACCTTTGCCGTGTACGACGTAATTTCTTGCCCTAAGATGCACCTAACGTCTTATGTCCGCAAGATTCAACCATACGCAATTGATCCAAAGCTTTGGATCCATTTCTTCCAAGAAAGTCTGGTAGGGGCTCAACTTGAGTGGTTCTATCAATTGAAGAGTTCTCGCATCCACACCTGGAAGGACTTAGCTTTTGCTTTCTATGAACAGTATCAGTACAATGCTGATCTTGCACCAACTCGTGTGCAATTGCAGAACATGACCATGGGTTTCGGCAAGAGCTTCAAGGGATATGCCCAAAGGTGGAGAGATTTGGCTGGTAGGGTGCAACCTCCCTTAACTGATAGGGAGCTGATTGACATCTTCATGGGAACTTTGACGGGGCCTTTCTTTAATCACTTAATCGGAAGCTCCTCAGCCGGGTTCACCGAGCTGATACTGACCGACGAAAGGGTCGAAGCGGGCATCAAAAGTGGAAAGATCCAAGGAACTACATCCTCGGATACTCAGATAATTCCCTACAACGGAAAGAAAGAGTCCAATGCTGCGAACAGTCAAAAGGGTCGTCATGATCAATATGCAGGGGCAGTCCTGATCTCTGGTTCTACGTCACACCGACAACAGCCAAAGGGAAGTCAGCGAAAGCCAGACGAGCCTAAGAGACAGTTCACTAACATCAACATGCCGCTGTCTCAAGCACTGCAACACTTGTTGAGGATGAATCTGATTGCATTGATAGGACCTCATCCAAATCCCAAGACTTCATCTCCTAACTACAATCCTAATGCAACATGTGCTTATCATTCTGACAGTCCCGGGCATGACACTAACGACTGTTGGGCATTGAAGTACAAGATTCAGAATTTGATTGATGCCAAGGAAATTGAGTTTGATCCTCCAGAAGCCCCAGCATGATCACTGCTCCTATGACCAGCTCATTGAGATTGTGTTTGTTTCATTTTGAATTTTCAAAGTTGTAATCTTTTGTTATTCAAACAATTGTCTTTTAATGTCAAACTCTGTTTCATGAGTGCATTGCATATGTTTGTCTTGAATTCATACATTCGTTTTCACTACTCTTATGTTTTCTTTATGATATTTAACTCTTGATAAAAAGCTGCAAGCCTTTAGAGGGAAGATGACGAAACAATACCATAATCTCATACAATATGCTTTTGAACAGACCTTGCTGATGATGTACATGCATTTCTTTCAATTCCCAAACACTGGAGTTATAAGGAAGATAATCCCTAGTCAACCCCTTCGAGCCAAAGAAGTAGGAGTTTTCTGTTCTAAACAATCAAAACCTTTGATATAAACCTGGGGCAGGGTAGTCTCTCAGTTAATTCCGAAAAGGTGCGCATTGAAGCCGCAAACTCTCAGTTCGTAATACAACGAACGACGTCATCAAAAACATTCCTTTGGAATCAAAAGACAAGGGTGGTTCCCTATCACATAGGCAGTCAATCTCTCAAAAGAGAGAAAGCCCACTGAGCCAAAACCTGTAAAGGAGGCTTAAGAAAGCTGGGGCATCCCGTTGACTGTAATCTCGAAAACGGGGACAGTCAGGCAAAAGTTAGGGATAACAAATCAAAATCAAAATAGAGAGGTCATTACAAATCCTCAACAATATGAAAAATGTTTAAAAAGAAAAAGGAGATGATGACTGTCTCCCAAATTCAATTGGTGAACCATCACCCAAAAGTCGTTCCAAACTCGAACAGAGTGCGACGCACAATTAACTGAGCTTAGGGTTGAAGAACATCATGAAGAGCGGGTGGGTACAAATATACTTTGAGCCTTTATCCTTTGTTTCTTGAACCGTGAACCAAGCCACATTACAACCCTTCAAAAGTCCTAATTGAAGCATGGGTTAGTTCGAAAGCATACTGTTACAAAAGGTATCCTGACTCCTGTAAGGCTTTGCTCTAAAATCTTGTGTTGATTTGTCTTATAAAAAGTTTTCTGCTAAAAAACGCATTTTTCAAAACTTCGAGACAAACATAAACTTTGCATTGCTTGAATATCACTGTTTGCATTTAGGCTATTTGTTTGACATCGAAGAAATTCATACAGCGAATGTTCGGAGGAACGAAAACTCTCTCAGTGAGTTAAAATCACTTCAAAAAGGATGACACTTCCATTGACAAATCTCCTATCAACAAGGGGGCATGACATGTCGCTATCCAGCACGCCTGGGGCAGTCCAGTTAAGGTTCTAACAGATCTTTCAAAGTTCAGTTAACCTGGGGCAGTCCAGTCAAGGTTTCAACAGATCTTTCAAAGTTCAGTTAACCTGGGGCAGTCCAGTCAAGATTTCAAGAAATCTCTCAATTCGCAGAGTAATCTGATTCAAGACTCCTTCATCATCACTTGGGGCATTCGAATGTTAAAAGTGTTCAACAATTCCTTCATCACCTGTTGGAAGATGCAGTTTTACACGAACTCATCATGAAGCAACCCTACACAGGTTCCTTCAAAATCCAAGATGCAGTTTTACACGGACTCATCATGAAGCAACCCTACACAGGTTCCTTCTCAAAATCCAAGATGCAGTTTTACACGGACTCATCATAAAGCAACCCTACACAGGTTCCTTCTCAAATCCAAGATGCAGTTTTACACGAACTCATCATGAAGCAACCCTACACAGGTTCCTTCTCAAAATCCAAGATGCAGTTTTACACGGACTCATCATGAAGCAACCCTACACAGGTTCCTTCTCAAAATCCAAGATGCAGTTTTACACAGACTCATCATGAAGCAACCCTACACAGGTTCCTTCTCAAATCCAAGATGCAGTTTTACACGGACTCATCTTGAAGCAACCCTACACAGGTTCCTTCTCAAAATCCAAGATGCAGTTTTACACTGACTCATCATGAAGCAACCCTACACAGGTTCCTTCTCAAATCCAAGATGCAGTTTTACACGGAGTCATCATGAAGCAACCCTACACAGGTTCCTTCTCAAAATCCAAGATGCAGTTTTACACTGACTCATCATGAAGCAACCCTACACAGGTTCCTTCTCAAAATCTAAGATGCAGTTTTACACGGACTCATCATGAAGCAACCCTACACAGGTTCCTTCTCAAATCCAAGATGCAGTTTTACATGGACTCATCATGAAGCAACCTTACACAGGTTCCTTCTCAAAATCCAAGATGCAGTTTTACACGAACTCATCATGAAGCAACCCTACACAGGTTCCTTCTCAAATTCAGATGCAGTTTTACACTGACTCATCATGAAGCAACCCTACACAGATTCCTTCTCAAAACCAGATGCAGTTTTACACGGACTCATCATCAGGAAACCCTACACCGGTTCCTTCTCAAAACCAGATGCAGTTTTACACTGACTCATCATCAGGAAACCCTACACCGGTTCCTTCTCAACTCCAGATGCAGTTTTACACGGACTCATCATCAGGAAACCCTACACCGGTTCCTTCTCAACTCCAGATGCAGTTTTACACGGACTCATCATCAGGAAACCCTACACCGGTTCCTTCTCAACTCCAGATGCAGTTTTACACGGACTCATCATCAGGAAACCCTACACCGGTTCCTTCTCAACTCCAGATACAGTTTTACACAGACTCATCATCAGGAAACCCTACATCGGTTCCTTCTCAAACTCAAAAGATTCTTGCAATCCCCAGCCAGAGAATCTTCCACAATCTAATTCCCCTCAGAGTCAAGATTCAAAATCCCCAGTGGAGCCAAAACTATCAATCCCCAAGCAGAATGAAGACTCTCGTTCCCAGCACCTCACAGAATATTCGAATATTCTCCAGTGAAGATCTCCTCAAGACAGGAATCCCCAGTAGATTGGCATACAACCCAAGCTTCTGATCCCCCAACAGT
Source organism: Vicia faba (assembly GCA_948472305.1). NCBI lineage: Eukaryota > Viridiplantae > Streptophyta > Magnoliopsida > Fabales > Fabaceae > Vicia > Vicia faba. Next base: position 596,448,774 of record OX451738.1, read on the forward strand.
GGTCCCAGGACTTCTCATCTTCAGCAATCAAAGATTCTTGCCCTCCCCTGCAGCAGTCAAGAATTTTTTCCCCGGCAGCAGTCAAGATCCTTTTGTCTCCAGCCATCCAGGATTCATCTATCCTCAGCAAGACAGCTCATTAGCTTACATGCGCATTCATCACATTCATATCATAAACATTGATATAACATACATCGCATCATGCATCATGACATTGCATACAACTAACTCTTTACCTTTTCAGGAAAGATCAGTCGACAGACAAAGATCATCATCTTCCGAGATTCTTTCTAGAAATAGTTCATATGTGACCCAGACACGGCGACATTTTGATACTTGTTCCAGATTCATCCATATGCAGTTTTTCACGGGCTCATCATTAGGAAACCCTACACCGGTTCCTTCTCCACTTCAAGACTTTTGAAAATAGTTTACGGACTCTTCCCAATAACGGATGCTGCTCTATTTCTTATTCAACTTCAAGACTTCTGAAAACAGTTTACGGATTCTTCCCAACAACGGATGTTAATCTATCGCTTGTTCAGATGCAACTTTTGAAAACAGTTTACGGACGCCTCCCAACAACGGATGCTACTCTATTGCTTATTCAACTCCAACTTCTGAAAACGGTTTACGGATTCTCCAAACATGGATGTCAATCTATTGCTTGTTCAGACCCCAAGTTCAGAGATGTTCCAAAACATGGATACCTTTCTGATACTCGTCCACTCTCCAATGACATACAGTTCAACAATCACCTTCAGATGGCATCTATAAGCCCATCCTCCTCCAAACATTTCCAGATGGCATCTCTAAGCCCATCCTCCTACCAGCAACTTCCAAATGGCATCTTTAAGCCCATTTCCAGATGGAATCTCTAAGCCCATCCCCCGACAAGATTCTGTCACATCCCTAGATGGCATCTTTAAGCCCATCACCAAATGGCATCTGTAAGCCCATTCCCTCTACCATCACATCACCAAATGGCATCTTTAAGCCCATTTCCAGATGGCATCTATAAGCCCATTCCCGACAAGGTTCTGTCACATCTCCAGATGGCATCTCTAAGCCCATCACCAAATGGCATCTTTAAGCCCATTCCCTCCACCATCACATCACCGAGTGCAAATTTTTGGGCACTCTAGTGTCCAATCTCCTTTTACCTTCGAGTCGCGAATGGCAAACTTGCCAATCTAACTCTTCAGGTTCAAGAAGATTGAACAGGGGCAACTGTTGTACCCCAAAATTTGCCCTTGTATTTTTCCACAAGAAATCACAGCTTTGGGCTTTTTCTGATTTTTTCAGACTGGCTCAAGAATCGGTCAAACAAACTTTTCTCGTCAGTCAGACAAAATTTAGGGTTTTCTTTGATTTTGAAGCAGTTCAAACAGATTGCTTAGGGTTTGGTTGATTTTTGTTCAGGTTTTGATCAGGCGGATGCTTCTTTGACATTTAACCAAGAATCGGGGTTTTGTACGCGTATTCTCAGAAAGAATTAATTTTACAGTTCTTTTCAGTTTACTCTGAGATTTGGATTGAAGCATTTGAATTGAGAACTTGCAGTGTTTTGTTTAAATCAATAAAGGCAAAGGCATAAGGATGTTTGTTTGTTTCGACTGTGCAATGCTTGTGGCTATTTGAAGCGCCGTGTTTATCATTGATCGATGCTAAAACCACAGTGTTTATTAATTGTTTATTTATTCTAAGTTAGGATAATTGGAATTTATTTCCATTTATTATAATTTAAGAATTTATAAGTAATTAAATAGACAGCTGAAAAAAGGAATTAACTGATCAAAAAGGATTTTTTTATTCATCTTTAATTGTTTTGTTACAAATTATTATTTGAACAACTGTAAATTTATTTACATTTTTGTTTACAATAATAATTTTACAAATGATTAAAATTGAAATAAAGCTATCCTAATTATCCTAAATCTTCATCCTCTATCTGATGCTCCCTTGTTGCTCAATTATTGTTTTTACCTGCAAAAGAAAAGAAGAAAAGTCAACGCAGATGAAATAAATAAAAGAGCAGACACAGTTAAAACCCATCATTAAAAGTAACTGGCCGGAATCAGTTGTCTCCCCCTCTCTGCAAATCACGAGATTTCTCCCAGTTCACAAAGAGGGATGAAATGCTTGCAAAAAGTATGAAATGCACAAAATTACAATATTGCACAAATTCAAAGTTTGTCAAAAGCTGCATAATTCCAAAAGTTCCAAACAAAGTCCAAAGGCAAACTGAACTACACATGCCTAACCAAAGTCCAAACTGGACAGCAAACTGTCCAAAACTGTTAAAGGTACCAAGCTATCAAAAGGCTATTCAAAACTATCAAAGAAGTACACAAAGAAGCAGAAAATCTGGAAAAAGAGGATAAGAGATATGCAGAGCTAAGCAACTAATACAAGCAATATTCAAATCATCATTTCCCAAAAGCCAGTTACTTTTTCAGCATAAGACAAACTTAAGCAATAAAATGCTTTTTTTTAATCTGTCAAGAGAGAGAGAAAAGAGAGAAAAAGAAAGGCTTACAGAGCTTAGGCTAAAGATATAAAGAAAGTATACCAGCACAGTTTCCGAGAGGCAGAAAAATACAAAAGAGAAAAGCCACAAACTGTATCAAGAAGACAGCCTGCCTCCAAAACGATTCAAAAAAACCTCCAAAACCAACTGCAGCATCAACCAAACCAGAAGCACATCAGTCTTCAAGCCTAAACTGCTTAAACCTACCTCAGAACATCAAATTGTCAAGCCTAAAGCCTCAAGCTTGCATCCTGCCCTCAACCAAAACACCATAACCTACAACCTGCATAAGCCTTTCAAGCCCTGCATCAACCTGTAACACAAACTAACAACACAGGTCTGTAATCAATCAAAGCCTAAACCTCCCAAACTGTGTAAAGATACCCCAAAGCCTAAATATACATAAAACACATAGCAAAAACTGGTTTCAACTCATAAAACCAGAAAACTGAAGTCTCAAGCCTGTGATGTAACACCCCAGTTTTATTTGTTTGGAATTATCTTAATAAGAGTTATTTTATTTGAAATTAATAAAATTATTTTATTTGGGTTAATATAAAATAAAAGGATTATTATTTATTTTATAAATAATTGTAGAAAAATAAGGATTGAAGGTTATTGGGCTTATGATGTTATTGGTAAAACAGGGGGTGCAAGTGAAGTAAAATGTTATTTGGGACTTATATGTCACTTTTGCTCACTTTCACGTAAAACTGAGATTTTGGGATTTTGGAACTCAGAGAACGTGTAAAGAAGAGAAAGGAGAAGAATGAGAAGATTGATCGAGGAAGTTGCAGGAGCTGCAGATTATCCGAGGTAAGGGGTTTGGTCATTCTTTTACTATGAATAAGTTGTGATATATTCTATATGAGTTAGGGTTTGTAGGGATGATGGATTCTTGATGCCATGGTTGTGGTGATGATGAAACATGAATGGGTATTAGTTAGGATGAAATAAGAACCATGAAATGTGGGTTTTGGTGGAAACCCCATTTGTACCCTATTTTGCAAAACCATAGAAATGAGGAAATGATGGCATGAGATGAATGGAATTGATTGGTGTTTTGATGTGGTATTGATCCTATTGTATGCCTTAGATCATTGCTATATGGTAGGAATTCGATTTAGATGATTTTAGGATGTTTGGGGATGATTAGGAATGGGTTGGGGTGATTTTGGGAAGCATAAAAACGTGAAATATGGTGTTGCAGAGTCATCAACACGGGCCGTGTTGATGCACACGGGCACCCGTGTTGATCTTCTGTGTTGATGCTCGGGTAGGTTTTTCCCAAAAATCGTTTCGGCCATAACTTTTGAACCGTAACTCCGATTTAGGCGCCGTTTGTTGCGTTGGAAAGCTAGTGAAATTTTATATATGACTATGAGGAATTAAGTAGATTTAAGAGCTTATTTTAATAAGTGATTATTGGAGAAAGTGTTTATGTTTATAAGTGAATTTGATTGTTATGTATTTTAGTGAAGTGTTTGGAGATATTTGGGATTAGAGCTCTGAAGAACGACGAACAATCGCTCAAGAGTTCGAAGCTGCAATTTGATAAGGTAAGGGGGGCTACTACTCAATTTATATTTGCTTATGGGTTTAGATGCGATCGGTTGGGTAGTCGTAGGATAATCCCATTTTCTCTGATGTTCTTAGTGATCGATAACTTTAGGGTCGAATTTCGTTAGAAAAGATTAGGTTCCCTAAAGGTTGTGAATCGATTAAGAAATTAATCCCTATTGTTGATTTAGATCGAAATTGTATGATCGGGGGTTTCCCTTAGGTGTTCTAAGGATAACCTTGATGTTATCAGATTTCCCCAAAAGGACGAATAACCACTTTTAAGCTTACCTTGATAATTGTTGGTAATTATAAAATTAAGTTTTTGGATTAAAAGATTTGAAAAAGGAATTCTGTTTTCCAACGATTTTAGAAAACTATAACCTTGAAGGATTTGAGTTATTCAATTTGTGGGAAATTGATGAACATAAGTCAGAGGCTTAGGAAATTGATGTTTTGGAAACTTGATGTGTATTTGGATGTTTTTGTACTGCATTGCACTGCTGTAGAAATGTATTTTCGTGCAAATATGTTGGCATATGAGCTGCTGCAGGTACAGGAATATTTGGCACGCGCTCATCAACACGGGCCGTGTTGCTGCACACGGGCACCCGTGTTAATCCCCTGTATTGGCAAAATAACGTGTTTTTGGACACATTTCCACATGGGCAGTGTTGATTTACACGGGCACCCGTGTTGACCGCCTGTGTTGGCTTCTGAATTTTGTGTTCTGTGCTTTGTTGTGGTGTACAGGAATGATTTTGTTTAATGTGCAGTGTTTGTTAGTTTTGAACATGCTGCTTAATGATATGCATAGTATTGTGGAGGCTTGTATCGAATAATGTTTGTATGTTATGATACCAACACTATGTGGATTTTATTGTCATGCTTTTAGATAATGTTATCAAGCATGGATTATGATGTAACTTGATATGATTGGTTGGTGTTTAATAGTATGCTGAGTGATTACATGCTATTCATATCATGTTGTATTGGATATTGTTGATGTTACATGGTATGGTTTATTGATGTTAATAGTATGCTGAGTGGTACATACTGTACATATCATGTTGCATTTGTTAATTCCCATTGTGTAGAATTAACATGGTGGCCAATATACGTGTCCGCGATTTAATGGAACGTTGAGGTGGTAGCCGTGTCCGCGATATAATGGAACGGTGAGTTATCCGTGACCCGAGAATTAATGGGCCGGTAGAATGGTACCACATGCATGGGTGTGTTGCATTATATTGAATATAACATGAATGGATGATTTTCCAATGTTGTGTTTAATTGATTGTATGCATGTATTGTTGCTGAATTGTTAATGATGTTTGATGTTAATTATAAGTATGAAAAGTAATATATTATGAATATATGAATTGTAAAGGTTTTCGTAAACTATGAAACATGCTAACTGTTTGGGTGATGCTTATGGTTTATCTGAATTGATTGTTATGAACGTATAATCAAATGTATAGTTGAGATGCTCACCCTTACTGTTGAACATTTCAGATTGAGGAGCTTCATTCAGGTGCTTGGCGAAGGCTTGTTGTTTCTAGTTTATTTCCGTTTAAGTATTGTCCGGGTCATGCTCTGATAGTTGTAACTCCGGGAACGTTTGTTTGTCGAGCTGCTTTAGTCAGACTCGTTTATTTCCTTATGTTTGTTATAATATAATGTTGATATATTCCAGGGGTTGATCCCTGATGATTGAAAATATTATAACTTTGGTTTTATTAAATATAATATTCCGCTGTGTAAACATGTATGAGTTGCTTCTATGTTATGCATGACAGGAACTTGTTTTTATTAAAAGAGAATTGTGACATCCTCGTTAATACATGTACTCTGAAAGTATGATTTTAATTATTTGCGAAAACTATATGCGGGGTTTTAGAGGGTGTTACAATAGTGGTATCAGAGCATGGTCGGTCTGTCCGGCCAAGTTGTTATGTTAGTGTCATTACCCTTGGTACGCAATAAGTGTTTGAAAACACTGTTGGTACTTCTTTGTTTTGGATCACTTGATTGCAGGGATAAGATTGCGATAAGTGGGGGAGAAGTTGGTACTTCTCCATGGTGCTTCTGGATGTTAAGTAATGGCTCGACGTGAGGAAAATGGTAAGAGTATGAGCATGGTATAGACTGCATTGTTCATAGTCCTGAAGAGGATTCAGAGGTAAGAGCATTACTTAGGTGGAATTTATCTCATGGATTTGTGCATCAGTTGTATGCAGTGCTAATGAAGTCAGTAAAGATGGGTTTTTACATTCATTATGTCTTCGGTTGTCTATTGACAAATTGAGAGACTGATCGACCTTAATCTGTTGTTGATAGCAAATAGGAGCATAGTGGATGTGATAGACATGTCTTGCTAGTTTTGTTAGTATGTGTATGAACTTGGTAGAGCGAAGCCAATTGCTTTAAGATGGATATGAGAAGTTGATACGGATTCTGATATCTGAAAAGAATACCAATTAAAGGTCTCGATGTATTGATCAAATTGAGATGGTTCGATAAGAGAACGATCAAGTGAAGTTGGAAAGTACTTCTCTAGAAAGTGAAGGTGTAGCGACAGATAGTGTTGTATTAGTGGTTTATGAATTCCTAGTGACACTCTGAAGCTAGCAGTAGTTCTGTAAGTGTGAACTAAGGTCCAACAAGAGTGAACGATGATATATTGAGAATGTGGAGTACTTGTGGAATTATGAAGTCTACCTTCGTGTTAAACTGGATTGGTTGGTATTAGTTGGACTTGGTTGTTTTGTGAATCTCGTGGGCTAAGAGTGTGATGGATATGCTTCCCTGTAGCGGAGATTCGAGAAGGAAGATTGGTTTTCCATGATTGGAAGTGAGAACTTGTATGGATTCTGATGATACAAGAGTTCTTTTAGGCAAGTAAATAATTCATAAGAAATGAAGTCTAGACTTGAATGTTGTGGCGTATAAGAATATGTGTGACGTTATTGTAAACCTTCTGGTTTATTCAATTCAGGATAAGGACTGATGGAGGATATTCTGATTTACTTCAAGGATGAAGATGAATAGTTGGAATATCTCGAGAATTGTTTTGAGAATTATTGAAAGAGAAGTGATTTCATATGTATCCTGGTTAAGTAAAGTTAATTCTCGTGGAAATGTGATTTCTGTGATGGTATTGTGTTGATCCTAAGTAAGAAAGGGTCCAACGTATATTGGTACTCTAAGTGTGAATAAGGATTTCAAGAGGTGAAGAAGAGGTTAACTAGTGTGCCTATTTTGAGTTGCCAATCCGGCAGAACTTTGTTGTGTATTGTGATGCATCCTTGATGGGATTAGTGCAGAGTGTGATGCAGAATCGAGAAGAAGTGGCTGATGCTCCGAGACAACTGAAAGTGCATGAAAGAAACTATCCTACTCATGACTTAGAATTGGCGACAGTTGTGTTCGTTTTGAAGTTGTGAAGACATTATCTGTATGGTTCGAGATTAGAGGTGTATAGTGATCATAAGAGTTTGAAATATCTTTTCGATCAGAAAGAGCTTAACATGAGGCAGAGAAGATGGTTAGAATTTCTCAAAGATTATGATTTTTGTTTGGTTTACCATCCTGGTAAGACAAATGTAGTTACAGATGCTTTGAGCAGGAAATCATTGCATGTGTCTATGATGATGGTTCGTGAATTGGATTTAATTGAGCAATTCAGAGATTTAAGCTTAGTATGTGAAAGTACTCTGAAGTGTGTCAGGTTGGGTATGTTGAAGCTGACTAGTGGTATACTAGAAGAGATCAGGATTGGGCAGAAATCTGATGTTAATCTAGTTGATAAATTGACATTGATCAATCAAGGTCAAGGAGGTGAATTCCGAATGGATAAAAACAGTATTATGAGATTTGGTGATCGAGTTTGTGTTCCTGATGTCGTAGAAATCGAGAAGAGTATCTTAGAAGAAGGACATCGCAGTGGGATGAGTATTCATCCGGGTGCCACGAAAATGTGTCATGATTTGAAGAAATTGTTTTGGTGGCCGGGAATGAAAAAGGAGATAGCTGAAATTGTGTATGCTTGTTTAATCTGTCAGAAATCGAAGATTGAGCATCAGAAGCCGTCGGGATTTATGCAAACGATGTTTATTCCGGAATGGAAGTGGGACAGTATTTTTATGGATTTTGTATCTGGGTTTCCGAGGACTCCTAAGACTTGTGAAGTGATATGGGGTATTTTGGATAGACTAACGAAGTCTGCTCATTTTATACCGGTGCGAATGGATTACCCAATGGAGAGACTAGCACAGTTATACATTGAGAAGATAGTAAGTTTGCATGGAGTTACTTCTAGTATTGTGTCGGATAGAGATCCGAGGTTTACTTCAAAAATTTTGGGAAGGATTGCAGAAGGCTTTGGGCACTAAGTTGAGGTTGAGTTCGGCTTATCATCCTCAGACTGATGGACAGACTGAGAGGACGATTCAATCATTAGAAGATTTATTGCGTGCTTGTGCATTAGAGAAGGGTGGATCTTGGGATAGTTATTTACCACTGATTGAATTTACTTATAACAACGGTTACCATTCGAGTATTGGTATGGCTCCGTTCAAAGCATGGTATGGTCGGAGATGTAGAACGCCTTTGTGTTGGTATGAATCTGGAGAAAGTTCAGTAATTGGGCCAGAGATTGTTCAGCAAACTACTGAGAAGATCAAATTGATTCAAGAGAATATGAGAGCTTCTCAGAGTCGTCAGAAAAGTTATCATGATAAGAGGAGGAAGACTTTAGAATTCAGTGCTGGAGATCATGTGTTTATGAGAGTTACTCCGATGACGGGTATTGGTCGAGCGTTGAAATCTAAGAAATTGACTCCGCATTTTGTTGGTCCGTTTCAGATTACGGAAAGAGTTGAAGGAGTTGCTTATCGTATTTCATAACCGCCGAGTCTTGCAAATTTGCATGATGTTTTTCATGTTTCTCAGCTGAGGAGATATATTTCAGACCCATCTCATGTGATCCAAGTAGATGATGTTCAGGTGAGGGATAACCTGACGATGGAAACATTGCCTATGAGGATAGAAGATCGGGAATTGAAACAACTTAGAGGTAAAGAGATAGCTTTGGTAAAGGCAGTGTGGGGAGGCCCAGCAGGTGGAAATGTTACATGGGAATTGGAGAGCCAGATGAAAGAGGCGTTTCCGGAACTTTTCGTCTAAGGTATGTTTTCGAGGACGAAAACTCTTGTAGTGGGGGAGAGTTGTAACACCCCAGTTTTATTTGTTTGGAATTATCTTAATAAGAGTTATTTTATTTGAAATTAATAAAATTATTTTATTTGGGTTAATATAAAATAAAAGGATTATTATTTATTTTATAAATAATTGTAGAAAAATAAGGATTGAAGGTTATTGGGCTTATGATGTTATTGGTAAAAGAGGGGGTGCAAGTGAAGTAAAATGTTATTTGGGACTTATATGTCACTTTTGCTCACTTTCATGTAAAACTGAGATTTTGGGATTTTCGAACTCAGAGAACGTGTAAAGAAGAGAAAGGAGAAGAATGAGAAGATTGATCGAGGAATTTGCAGGAGCTGCAGATTATCCGAGGTAAGGGGTTTGGTCATTCTTTTACTATGAATAAGTTGTGATATATTCTATATGAGTTAGGGTTTGTAGGGATGATGGATTCTTGATGCCATGGTTGTGGTGATGATGAAACATGAATGGGTATTAGTTAGGATGAAATAAGAACCATGAAATGTGGGTTTTGGTGGAAACCCCATTTGTACCCTATTTTGCAAAACCATAGAAATGAGGAAATGATGGCATGAGATAAATGGAATTGATTGGTGTTTTGATGTGGTATTGTTCCTATTGTATGCCTTAGATCATTGCTATATGGTAGGAATTCGATTTAGATGATTTTAGGATGTTTGGGGATGATTAGGAATGGGTTGGGGTGATTTTGGGAAGCATAAAAACGTGAAATATGGTGTTGCAGAGTCATCAACACGGGCCGTGTTGATGCACACGGGCACCCGTGTTGATCTTCTGTGTTGATGCTCGGGTAGGTTTTTCCCAAAAATCGTTTCGGCCATAACTTTTGAACCGTAACTCCGATTTAGGTGCCGTTTGTTGCGTTGGAAAGCTAGTGAAATTTTATATATGACTATGAGGAATTAAGTAGATTTAAGAGCTTATTTTAATAAGTGATTATTGGAGAAAGTGTTTATGTTTATAAGTGAATTTGATTGTTATGTATTTTAGTGAAGTGTTTGGAGATATTTGGGATTAGAGCTCTGAAGAACGACGAACAATCGCTCAAGAGTTCGAAGCTGCAATTTGATAAGGTAAGGGGGGCTACTACTCAATTTATATTTGCTTATGGGTTTAGATGCGATCGGTTGGGTAGTCGTAGGATAATCCCATTTTCTCTGATGTTCTTAGTGATCGATAACTTTAGGGTCGAATTTCGTTAGAAAAGATTAGGTTCCCTAAAGGTTGTGAATCGATTAAGAAATTAATCCCTATTGTTGATTTAGATCGAAATTGTATGATCGGGGGTTTCCCTTAGGTGTTCTAAGGATAACCTTGATGTTATCAGATTTCCCCAAAAGGACGAATAACCACTTTTAAGCTTACCTTGATAATTGTTGGTAATTATAAAATTAAGTTTTTGGATTAAAAGATTTGAAAAAGGAATTCTGTTTTCCAACGATTTTAGAAAACTATAACCTTGAAGGATTTGAGTTATTCAATTTGTGGGAAATTGATGAACATAAGTCAGAGGCTTAGGAAATTGATGTTTTGGAAACTTGATGTGTATTTGGATGTTTTTGTACTGCATTGCACTGCTGTAGAAATGTATTTTCGTGCAAATATGTTGGCATATGAGCTGCTGCAGGTACAGGAATATTTGGCACGCGCTCATCAACACGGGCCGTGTTGCTGCACACGGGCATCCGTGTTGATCCCCTGTATTGGCAAAATAACGTGTTTCTGGACACATTTCCACATGGGCAGTGTTGATTTACACGGGCACCCGTGTTGACCGCCTGTGTTGGCTTCTGAATTTTGTGTTCTGTGCTTTGTTGTGGTGTACAGGAATGATTTTGTTTAATGTGCAGTGTTTGTTAGTTTTGAACATGCTGCTTAATGATATGCATAGTATTGTGGAGGCTTGTATCGAATAATGTTTGTATGTTATGATACCAACACTATGTGGATTTTATTGTCATGCTTTTAGATAATGTTATCAAGCATGGATTATGATGTAACTTGATATGATTGGTTGGTGTTTAATAGTATGCTGAGTGATTACATGCTATTCATATCATGTTGTATTGGATATTGTTGATGTTACATGGTATGGTTTATTGATGTTAATAGTATGTTGAGTGGTACATACTGTACATATCATGTTGCATTTGTTAATTCCCATTGTGTAGAATTAACATGGTGGCCAATATACGTGTCCGCGATTTAATGGAACGTTGAGGTGGTAGCCGTGTCCGCGATATAATGGAACGGTGAGTTATCCGTGACCCGAGAATTAATGGGCCGGTAGAATGGTACCACATGCATGGGTGTGTTGCATTATATTGAATATAACATGAATGGATGATTTTCCAATGTTGTGTTTAATTGATTGTATGCATGTATTGTTGCTGAATTGTTAATGATGTTTGATGTTAATTATAAGTATGAAAAGTAATATATTATGAATATATGAATTGTAAAGGTTTTCGTAAACTATGAAACATGCTAACTGTTTGGGTGATGCTTATGGTTTATCTGAATTGATTGTTATGAACGTATAATCAAATGTATAGTTGAGATGCTCACCCTTACTGTTGAACATTTCAGATTGAGGAGCTTCATTCAGGTGCTTGGCGAAGGCTTGTTGTTTCTAGTTTATTTCCGTTTAAGTATTGTCCGGGTCATGCTCTGATAGTTGTAACTCCGGGAACGTTTGTTTGTCGAGCTGCTTTAGTCAGATTCGTTTATTTCCTTATGTTTGTTATAATATAATGTTGATATATTCCAGGGGTTGATCCCTGATGATTGAAAATATTATAACTTTGGTTTTATTAAATATAATATTCCGCTGTGTAAACATGTATGAGTTGCTTCTATGTTATGCATGACAGGAACTTGTTTTTATTAAAAGAGAATTGTGACATCCTCGTTAATACATGTACTCTGAAAGTATGATTTTAATTATTTGCGAAAACTATATGCGGGGTTTTAGAGGGTGTTACATGTGACTTGTTTCCCAACACAAGTTACACAAGCCTCATGCCTGCACAAACCTGTAAACCTAAAACAGCAAGCCAAAGCCTGAAGCAAGCCAAACCTTGAAGCCCTTCACAATCAAAACAACAAACCGTGTCCAAACAAACCCTCAGAGATAACCTCATCATAGGGGCAAGCATATAAGGCAACTCAAGCATATCAAGCAAAAATCAGCATATCAAGCAATCAAGGCAACTGAGGCAAACGGTGGAAGAGGAAAAGAAGTGTCAAAGCAAAAAGGCATCTCAGCAAGTAGACAATGGCAAGTGTTCACATAAGAAGAGGAAAAGAAGTGAGTATACTAGGTTTTCAGGCATTTCATCATCAAACCAAAAAGTAAATACAGAATACCAGGATTTCCAAGCTAGCTCAGCCTCGCCATTCCCTTGCCTCCGACCATCCTAAGCGCCTCCTTCTCCATCTCTCCTCCTCTCCAAGCAACGAGCCAGCAAAGGTATAAAACTTCTTTTTCCTTTTCTTTAAATACCTCGTACAAACACATAGCAAAATCCAAGAATCAGAACAGATAAGAGCATGCAAGATTAAAAATCTAAGAACCTTAATGCGTTGAGATAAAAGTTACCTCTTTTTTATTGTTGCTTGAGTAAACGCGAGGAGGAGGACGAATGGTGGCGCTGGTTGGCCATAGGCGCAAAGGATTCGTTCAGAAAACTCAGGCGAAGGAAGTGAAGAAGATAACGGCGCCACTCAACACAAACCCTAAATCCCCAAATGAACACCACACTGAAACCCTAAACAAAAAAACATGTAAAACGTAATGGGCCTTGCCCTATTCAGTTGCTTAAGCCCCTTGGGAATCTGGCGTGCACCCCCCTCTTTTCCCTTATTCTGATTAACTTGTTTGGGCCAAAACAAAGTCCCTAAGCCCATGTTAATTCTTTTTTGTTTAGAAATTAATACTCCTTTTTTTTAAGCACATAACATCTTTCTTTGTTAAATAAATTAACACACTAATTTTTTACATCAAATTTTATTAACTCTTTTACTTTCTTTTTATAACATAATTAAATTTTGAAAAGTAAAATAATCCACTAACTCTTCTTTTTATTATTTTTATTAATTACTCTTTTATTAGTACTAATTAAAATACATAAAACATTAATACATAAAACTTAAAATATTTTCTTTTTCTTAAACTTAAACATTTTCTTTTCTTTTCTTAAAATATTTTGTTTGTACATATTAACAAAAATACAAAAATACAAAAAGAATAAATAAATACTTAATCTTACATTAAGTTAACATTTCACTTGTAAATATTCACATGCACTTACACAAATACATTGATACATACACATTTGCTTTATTCCTATACATTGATACATATTACATTTGAGATCGATTCGATTTGGTTGTAAATATTTGGACACTACTCTCCTATTAAGTCTCATCCCCATTTGTAAATATTTGTACCCCCACTCCCGAATACTTATTTGTAATAGCGTAGACTTTAAATTCCCGCAATTTATCGCTTTCAAATATACCATGGTTAGACCTAGGGTTTGTATGTAAATAAAATCAAACGCTAGATAACCTAAATACAAGACAAATACATGAAATCAATACACAATTCACACTTGCACCCCTAGGGTAATCCCGCTTGTTGCCTTCCAAAATGGGCCATGCTTGCACGTTGAGTCTCTTTGGCAAAACAAAACAAACCAAAATGATCATGGTCCCTCGATGACGCTTTCGAAAGTTGCCTATCAAAATGATCATAGTCCCTTCAAGCAAATTGCCAAAGACACTTGGCACCATTGCATTCATGGTCCATACGATGACCCGCGCCTGTCCCGTTAACATCCTAACGCAAGATTGTCTACCAAATACAATGGTGGAACAAAATTGTTAAAAGGGTTAAAACATAGGAAAAATCTTTGAGTACAATAGGGTAGACGACTCTTAGTTATTTGATCAAACTTACAAAACACGCTTGCCTACTTTTCAAAACCACACTCCACAAACACTTTCAAAAACAAACTTCCAAAAACATTTGAAACATCTTTTCGAAAAGATACACACCTTTGTATATACTCAAACACGAGTCATTACAATGGTTGCCTAGACAAGGCCTCTTTTTCAAAACATTTTCAAAACACACACACACACACCACCATTTCAAGCAATTAAAAATCAAAGGCAAGTGATCTAAAACAAGTAACTAAGAGCCCATGGATAACCATGGATGAAAAGGGTGCTAATACCTTCCCTTTTCATAATCTACCCCCCGAACCCACGAAACATCTCAAAAGGTTTTTCCTGTGCTTTTTATCCTTTCCTTTAGGATAAAATAAAAAGTCAGTGGCGAATCTTGCTAAATCGAACAAGTGCGAATACAAACGCAAAAACTCAAGTCAGTTCTCCCACCGTATCACACCATGCATTACATACATCATGACATCGCATGCAATTAACTCGTCACCTTTTCAGGAAAGAATCAATCGACGGGAAATTATCATCAACAAATCTCCGACAGGCAAATATTTTCAACAAGTCAAATACAGATCAATTCCCGAGAAAAGACTGGTCGACCATTTACATAGAAAATATTTCCTTCAAACTTCTGCTGGTTCAAATAAATCTCTCAACGGTTTATTCTGATTCATCTCCAGATTCTTACTGGTTCAGATAAATCTCTCAACGATTTACTCTAATTCATTTCCAGATTCTTACTGGTTCAGATAAATCTCTCAACGGTTTACTCTGATTTGTTTCCAGATTCTTACTGGTTCAGATAAATCTCTCAACGGTTTATTCTGATTCATCTTCAGATTCTTACTGGTTCAGATAAATCTCTCAATGGTTTACTCTGATTTATTTCCAGATTCTTACTGGTTCAGATAAATCTCTCAACAGTTTATTCTGATTCGGTTCCATATTCTTACTGGTTCAGATAAATCTCTCAACGGTTTATTCTGATTCATTTCAAGATTCTTACTGGTTCAGATAAATCTCTCAACGGTTTATTCTGATTCATCTCCAGATTCTTACTGGTTCAGATAAATCTCTCAATGATTTATTCTGATTCGTTTCCAGATTCTTGTTGTTTCATATAAATCTTTCAACGATTTGTTCTGATTCTTCTCCGAATTTCTGCTGTTTCAGTTTAAGCCTCTCAACGGTTTATTCTGATTCTTCCCCACCGACAATTTTCTCTGGTTCAGATGAATTGCACCAAGATTTATTCTGATGCTTCCCAGTCAAGATTAATCCAAGATATCTTTTGGTTCAGTTTAAATCGCTCCAAAAAGATATTCTGATTCTTTCCAACGACATTCAAGACTTCTGCTAGCTCCAGTTTTAATCGACCAACGAATTATTCTGATTTCTTTTCTGTTGAAGTCGAGTTCAGACTTTGTACACTTCTGTCAACAGTCACCTTTGGATGGCATCTACAAGCCCGTCTCGACAACTCTCCATCATTTCTCCAAATGGCATCTTTAAGCCCATTCCCTACACAATCAACCAGCGCATCATCAAGTGTAAATTTCTGGGCACTCTAGTGTTCAATCATCTTCTACTTTCAAGCCGCGAACGACAAACTCGTCGATCTCACTTTTCAAGTTTAAGAAGATTGAACATGGGCATCTGTTGTACCCAGAAATTTGCCCTCCCATTTTTCACTCAAGATGTTATCCCAGTGTTTCTCAAACACTCAATTTGGCTCAAAGTTGATCAAGCAGATTCTCTTCCTAGGCAACCAGTCAGCAATTAG
This sequence comes from Vicia faba, assembly GCA_948472305.1. NCBI lineage: Eukaryota > Viridiplantae > Streptophyta > Magnoliopsida > Fabales > Fabaceae > Vicia > Vicia faba. Next base: position 596,464,865 of record OX451738.1, read on the forward strand.
GGTTTTGCACTTCTCAAAGGAAATTGAGTAGTCAAGGTTTCAAATAAGTCACCATGTCTCCTTAAGTTGTTTAAGTTAGTTTTCAAACCTCACATTGCAAGTTTGCCCAATCCATGGCCCAGATAACTGAAAAGGAATTTGTGTGATTTTAATTTTTTCTTAACCACAATTTTCTGAGGGTTGATGTTATTCTTGGGAGCATGTTCTGTTTGGATAAGGTATAAAGTTTAAGACTATCATTTTAAATAATAATGATTGTGGATTCAATTAATCAATTGGGTTTGAGCTCTTAAACATTTATTTTGTTTAAGAATGCAAAATACATGATTTATCCTATCATATTGTGTTTGCTTAAAATGCAAGTTACCAAGCCAAGATGTTTTATTCAAAACATTCAATCAAGAATTGCAAAGTTAAACTAAAACTCAAAGTTTTGTACAATAAATTTCACTATTTACATATTTACTCAAGTTTTGTGTTCATTACATTTTGTGGATCATTCACAAAGTAAATTACAAATGGATTACAAGTTAAATTTACAAGGAAAGAAATGCTTATTATTCAATACTCTTTGCTTCATCTTCAAGAAATTCCTCATTGCTAGCCATGGTCTTCTCTTTATCTTGTCTTGCTTGCCATTCAATTGTTTGTACATGTAACAAAAGAAAGAAAAAACATTAGCAAACAATCAGCATTGAAAAATCCAAGCAAGAATGATTTTCATCACTAGGGTTTACTTTTAGGAATCAGAATTTTTTTGGTCTATCATCATCTTTCTCCCCAATTGCAAATCACAAAAAAGGATCACCTTTCTTGGTTCATAAAAAAAGAAATAAAGCTACAAGGAAAGCAAATACAAACATACTGCATAGCATACAAACAAGTCAAACTGCAACAAAAGCAACAGGCTGCAAACAGCAACAGACAAATGCACAAGTTAACAAGCCATGCCAACAGTTCAAACAAGCAACAAAACAAAATAGCATGATCCGAGCAAAAGGAAAGTTGCTGCCCAAACTGCAACAAAGGCAACAGGCTGCAAACAGCAGCAGTCACATCCAAGGCAGAACCAAACCTATAACAAGTGCAGCAAGCAAGAACAACCAAAGCAGCAACAAGTAAAAGCCATAATATAGCAAAGATGCAAGAATGCCCTAGACATCATCACTTTCCAAAATCAGCAAACCCTTCAGAAAATATATCAAAAGCAAAAAGTGCTTTATTTCATAAAAGAGGAAAGAGGAAAGATATCACCTAGCCAGCAAATAATCTAAAGTCATGCCAAGACAAACATGTGGCTATTGCTACAAAGGATGCTACAAAAACAGTCCAAGAAGACTTGCTCTCAAAGAATCCTTATGCTGCCCATAGTAGTACAAGACCTGTCCAAATTCTGCATAAAAACATGTCAAAACAAACCACAGCAAACCAACCTGCATTACAGTCCAAAAACCTTCCCAAACTTGCACCAAAATGGACATAGTTTAATCTGCATTCTAAAGCCCAAAGCTAGAAAAACCAAAACTGTCCAAATTCACAAGTTTTTCCCTCCTATTTTCACCCTAATCTGATAATAAGGAGAACCACTATTTTATAAAAGAGGAGGAGATTTTTTGAACAAAGGAGAGAGAACCAACATAATCATCAAAACATCACAAAAAACCAGAACCCGCAAATCATAAAACATCACAAAAAACCAGAACCAGCAAATCATCAAACATCACAAAAAACCAGAACCAGCAAATCATCAAACATCACAAAAGCCAGAAACCATCAAACCATCACTGTAAAACCAAAAGCCACAAAACCAGAACCAACGAAAACCAACAAAAGTTTGCAACACCAAAAATTCCATCACCAAGTTCCATCACCAAAGTCCATCACCAAATATTGTCATCAAATATCACCACCAAAAACCCACAACAAATCAATAACTCAGAGAGATAGCAAAAAGCCAAACCCTAATCCTCATTATTATTCTATCCAACAATCATCCCAACATATTCAGAAGAAGAGAAAGAGACTCAGATAAATACCGGAAGCACAGATTTCAGAAAAGGTTCGAAGCTCACAGATTTGGAGAACACGGCCTTTGTTATCCCTTTTTCTTACGTTTTTCTTTTCCATTTTTGCATGCTTCATCATAAATCATCATTGTTTGCTACATATTTGACCTAGGGTTTCCGTCCACCCCTCTTTAGATCTAGGGCTTTAGAGTGAGAATCTGCAAAAGTTAATCACATATTAGTAATTAGGGAGAGGAGACGATCAGAGTGATATAAGAAAAATAGCATTTGGAGTCACGCCGCCGCTGTTACCGCCGTAAGGCGATTTCTGGCGCGGCCAGGTGGTCTTCTCCGGTGAAGGCTCCTAACAAGAGAGAAGAGAGAGCATCGTGTTAAGAGAGAGAAAGAGATATGAATTATGAGGTTTCTGTTTCCAGCTTAATTAATTTTGTTTTGTTTGTTAATCACACTTTGGCCCAATCCGGTGGTGACACTTGTCACCACCTCTTTAATTATCCTGAGTAATCATTTGTGTGCATCCCCATGTTAGTCATTCGTGTACCCTCATCATTCCTCCATCTGTTTCCATCTCATCATTTATCGATAACCCTTTAGCGCATCATAGATGCACGCCCATGGTGCACCTCCAGGGGACTGCTGCACCTGATCAGCCAGAAGCTTTGGGCTTTTTGTTTTCTACACCCCCAGATTTTCTCCAATGCATGCCCATTTCTAAACTTTGCCTTTATATTTTTGTTGTTATTATTTTTTTTATTATTTTATTTTTATTTTATATTTCAGCATATATTTAAAAATTGCAAATAGGTTAATATTTGTTTTAAATAATTATTAACTTTAAAATAATTTTTGTTTGACATTATTAATTAAATCCTTAATTAATTTTATCAAATGAAAAGAGTTTTAACTTAAATAATTATTTAACAGTTTGGACTTGTATTGTGTGATTTAAATATTTATTTCTTACTATCACCCCCATTCATTAATTTGTACCCCCTATTCCCGAAGCTCTGTAATAGCGTAGAAATTCAATTTCCGCATTTTATTGTTTTACTTATTACTGTATAGTAATTAGGCGTGTATGGAAAGATTTAAAATCGATCGCTAGATAAACCCAATTTCAAAGATAAAATTAACTTGAATCAAAAACACTTTTCACACGCGCACCTCTAGGGTAACCTCGCTTGTTGCCTCGGAAACACAGTCATGTCCCTCGAATATGGGATGCTTTAGCAATGACCCTTCAATAAAAAATGATCGTAGTCCCTCGATGATCCTCGATGTTTCCTTTGATAAAACGATCTCGTCCCTTATGAAAATTGCTAAAGCGTCTCATAAGTTGCTTTCGATGACTGTAAAATTGACCCGCGCCTGTCCCTTTACATCCAACGATGAGGCTTCTTACCAAATCAATGGTAAGATAGAAACATTAAAAGGAGGAAGAAAAGAACATTTGAGACCTTTCGAGTAGGTTGATCCGCTCCTAGTTGCTCGCTTGCTCATGACCAAAACATTTCTACACCAAATCTCAAAACATTTTCAAAAGACAAGACCTTTTGTATACGTTCTTATAGAGACGAGAACCATTACAAAACATATTTTCAAAAACCACTTTCCAAAACACAATCCACAAACACATCTTTGAACTATCTTTCGAAACAAAACTTTGTACGCGTTCTTATAGAAATGAGAACCATTACAAAGAGATTTTTCAAAACACTTTCAAAGCCCACACCACAAGCACACTGTCAAAACAAAAGCAAGTGATCTAAGCGAGTAACTAAGAGCCCATGGAAAACCATGGATGAAAAGGGTGCTAATACCTTCCCTTTTCATAATCTACCCCCCAAACCCGAGAAATAATCTGGAAAGGTCTTTCCCGTGCTTTTTTACCTTTCCTTTTGGATAAAAGAAAAGTCAGTGGCGACTCTTGCTATCCGCACAAATGCGATCAAAATGCAAAACACCAAGTCAGTTCTCCCACCGTATCACATTGGGTATCTAACTTTTTCCTAATGGAATAATCCAGGCCCCCTGCTGCCATTTCGACCAATTCATGTTCAGGCACTTGGGTAAAGCATCTGGCTTTGAGCAGTCGAAACCTATTTAGATACACATCTATTGGTTCACTGAATCACCTCTTCACACTAGCCAGTTCTTTTAGGCTTATTTTGGTCTGTCCCATGTAAAATTGTTCATGGAACAACCTTTCCAATTGATTCCAATTATGGATCAAATTGGCGGGGAGGGTAGTGAACCAAGTAAGAACGTTTTTTGTTAGAGAACTTGGGAAGTATTTAATCCTAAGGTTTTCGTTGTTCTCTATTTCCCCGGCTTCTATCAAATATCTCGCCACATGTTCGACAGTAGATTCTGTCGTATCCCTTGAAAATTTGGTAAACTTGGGGACTTTTCCCCTAAGGGGTAATTCTGTTTGCAGGATATATTCTGACAATGAGGATGTGAAGTTCGATCTGTGAAAATCAACGTTCATCCCATTTTGTATCATAATCCTTTCGATCATGGCAGTCAGATTATTATTTGTTCCATGATTTTGGTGTCGAACTTGCTGTACCAACTCATCAGCATTTTGGTTCCTATTCACCATAATCACTCCTTGATCGATTTCTCTAGGGATTAGTGGGCGATTTCGAACCTAGGTTGTTCTATTGCTACTCTAGGGATCTGTGGATTTTGATTAACGGTTAAATCTTCTTCCACTATTACCCCTTGGTTTACTCTTATTGGTATTCTTTGGGGTTATCGAATAGTTTGGGGTACCCCAAAGAATTCATCCATGCGCGTCATTTGCACTGACATTTGTTGATTCGACTGGGTAGTATTTTGTATTAGGGGGTTCAGCACTGTACTTAGGATTTGTGCCAACATTTGCACCATATCATGGTTGCTTTCGTCCATCTGTTTCCTTAAAATTGTTGTAGAAGCATTTGTGAGGCTTGGTATTGCATGTGATGGTGCTCCTAAAATCTGGTTTCTACCCAAATTTTCCATACTGGCTCCAGAGCCCTGTAATGGTGATGATGCACTCATCAAAGGTTCTGAAAAAGTAGATGCATAATTCATAAGGCTAGCCATTTCAGTGGTTGGCATGCCATATGGCTGTTCTCGACCCGTCCAGGCTGTCGAGAATCCTGGGGGAACATAGGGTCGAGATCCTAGATTTTCCCTTGGTGGGGGTGTTCCTAATGGACCTCTAGAACCTACATACGAAAGTAAGGGTCCTGTTTGATTCGTGGTTAACGTTGGTACCAAACCAACAAAAGTTGAGATATTTTCTCCAACGGTAGTCATAACCGCTGTTCCAGTAGTATTTGGTGGAGGTATTTCTCCATGATTTGGCTCATTAGCCATCCTACTTTTGCTATTTCTCTTCCTAACAGTACACTCGTTGGTTAATCTATCACTTCTTAATAACATGCAACGCTGTATACTTATAAAAGGAAAGCAATAACATAAACAAAAATAGGAAATAAAAATTAGCAACGTCCCATCAGGTGTGCCAATTTGTTTACCGTGGTTTTTGGTAAACAACCGCTGATCCTCCAAAAAGGAAAGTCCTTTTGGTTACTGGCGGGATCGATCAGATTGATCCCAGAACATATGCTAATTTTTATGCTGGTTTGATGTGAAAGTGAATATATAGGAGGAACGCACGTTCGACCAAGGATATTGTGTTTATGGTTTTGGAAAGTAAGAAAGTAACTAGAAGTGCAGGTAAAGACGTAGAAATGTAAACTTTGCAAAAGAAGTTCAAAGCAATGTAATAAGACTTTATTAATAAAAAATGGTGTTTCCAACGTACATTCTCAGTTATTCTTTCACACACAGCGGGTACTTGAATAATATTGAGTAACTAGTACAATAGGTTGAACACCCGGAAACTCTACACAAACTTCCTAGTTTTATACTAAAATTATGTAACCGTCGAGGGTGGCTTTGCTTCTAGGATGAAGACAAGTGTCTTCTGCATGTCCCTCGACCTCTATCTTCCTGCCACGTCACTTTTCCTTAACTGCTGGCGAACTGTATTTCCCTCCAATCTTCAAATTCAAATATCTTCCGTCTCCGGTGCTGACATGAAGGTTTGTTCTTCTAGTCGAAGTCCACATGACCTTTCTCGTCAAAGGATTGATAGTGATGTCCGGTCAAAGACCAATTTGTAACTCAGATATTTCCTCTAAGTTTTTCCATCAGTCAAAGCATTCTCCAGCTTGGCTTTATCTGCTCTATTTTTAGTCTATGGGGCCAATATATAGTAGGTGTCGAATTCAAGAGCCAACACCATGCATGATAACATTAGGTGGATCTCCATATTATTCCCTCTTTATCCCATGCATGATAAAACTAAAACCTCTTTTTTCTTTTCAAATTTTTTCAAAACACTAAGAAACTAATTGATGAGAATCATACCTCCAAGATTCTTTAGTAACAGGAAGAATGAGAGGGTATAAACCCCTACCTGTTCTTCTTTAGTTCATAAGTCTCTGATGTGATTCGAATCCAAAACTTTGTTTTCACAAAGTAGAGGGATGATAAGTGTCCTAGTAGTGGGATCCATTTATCATCCTACCTATAAAAAAAACACCAACCAATGATGCAAAATTGATAAATAACCAGCATAAAACATTACCAAACATGTAATGCAATGCATGAATAATAATGAATGTGATGCAAGAGAAAACTTTTCAAGTTGCTTCTGTAGCATCACTATGATGCGGTGGGAGAACTGACTTGAGGTTTTGCGTTTGTGTTTGCAAATGTTGCGGTTTAGCAAGAGTCGCCACCGACTTTTATTTTATCCAAAAGGAAATGTAAAAGAGCACAGGAAAGACCTTTGAGATTGTTTTTGAGTTCGGGGGGTAGATTATGAAAAGGGAAGGTGCTAGCACCCTTTTCATCCATGGTTTTCCATGGGCTCTTAGTTACTTGTTTTAGATCACTTGCTTTGCTTTGACAATTGTTTGAAATGGTGCTTTGTGTGGTTTTGAAAGTATTTTGAAAAGAGGCCTTTGTTTAGGCAATCTTTGTAATGATTCTCGTTTGTAAGAATGTATACAAAGATGTTTGTCTTTTGAAAAATGTTTCAATGTTTATAAAGTTGTTTGGAATGAAAATAGCAAGGATTGTTTGCAAATTGATCAAGTAACTAGAAGCATGTACCTACTCAATAAGTCTTTCTTGTACATTTTTATTCCTGTGATGTTGTTAACCTACCATTGTTTTGGTAGATAACCCTATCTTTGGATGTTAAACGAGACGGGTGTGGGTCATCGTATGACCATGATAACAATATTGCCAAGTATCTTTAGCAAGTTTTGAGGGACCAAGATCATTTGTTTTAGGCAACCAAGATAGCGTCATCGAGGGACTATGATCTTTTGTTTTGTTTTGTTTTGCCAAGATACCTAGCATGCATACCACGACCATATTTTAAGGCAACCAAGTGAGTGAAACCCTAGAGGTGCTTGTGTGCAAGGTGTTGTCATTTTTCATGCATTTTTGTCTTGTATTTAGGTCATGCTATTTGTTTGATTTTTTTGTCTTCTCATACAAACCCTAATTTAGTAAACATGCATACAATGCGATAAATTACGTAAAGTAAATCTAAACTATTACAACAATATTATGGGAAGGGGGATACAAGTTTTGAATGAGGGATATTGCTCAAAATAAAAACCCTAATTTACTATTACAACCCAATTGAATTTATTGTACAATAAATAAATAAACAATTATTTAAATATGCAATAAAATGTAAATATGCAAAATGTTTTTTGTATTTGTTTTATGTATGTAAAAACAAATTATTTAAGTCCTAAAAATAAGAAAAAATAATATTATTATTTTTGAAAGGGGAAACCCTAATTTTTGATTAAAAGAAAAATATATGTTTTATAATATTCTTGTCCATTTTTGTTTAAGAATAATAATAATAATATTATGTATAAATATTAAAAATTAAAATATGTGAGAAAATAATATTTTTATGTATATAAAATGTAAAATAAAATATTAAGTATTTTATTATTATTTACAAGTTTATTTAAGAAAATAAATTCTATTAAACCTAATAAACTATTTTTATGCCATAAAAATAATAAAATAAAAATGCAAAAAATTAAGAAAATATTTTTGGGATTTTTTAATGCTCGGGAAAAAAAATAAAGTCAAAAATATAAAAATAACAAGAAAATATGAAAAAATAACAAAATATGAATCAGGGGGTGCAAAAGCAAAATGGGGGTATGGGAAGTAAAACAAACAGGCCCAAACCACCAAGCCCAAGCCAACCTTCATCCCTGACCTTTGTCTCCTTCGCACGCCTGGTTTAGTTCAACCTGCAACTCTCTATTCTTTGCACAAAAACAAAATCTTGCAACATAAAACTTGCAGCATTTTTTATCACGATTTCAATGATATAAAAAATATGACCTAACTCTAAAAGACCAAGGAGAATTTTCATGGCCCTAATTTCTGACCTAGTTTTTTCAGCATGTTCAACAACCAAATACTCTTAGCTCAGTTAATATAAATGGAAAGTATGCATATGTACAGCTCAAGCATGTTAAGGACTACATTTTTGCTTCACAAACCTGAGCTTAAAGATTCCTAAATAGAGAGATAGAAACTTGACAAATACCTTGTTCAGTTGAGTTTGGATATGGCAATGTGTAACTTTGAGTGAGGCCTGGAGTTCTTGAGAACTTCCTTGAAGTTCCCTCAAGCTTCTCCAATGCTTAGCTTGCCTTGTAGATGCTTGAATCTCCCTGTAGAAGTCAACCTTCAAACCTTCAAAATGAAAATGGTGATCCTTGAAACAGGGGTTACAGTTGCAAGACAAAGGCCTGGACATCTTAGGTGTGATGTAGGGAATGTGTTTGAAGTGTATCAAAGCAAAACGCACGAGCCAATATTGTTTTGGAAATGGTTCTGCAGAAGATGCCCTGTTTGGGTAGGAACTTGGTTTTTTTTTGTGTTTTAGAGTGTTTTGGAGGTTGTGAATTCGTGTTTCTTGCTTGTTACAATGTTCTGAGGTCATTTGAAATGAAGCCAAGGCTTGCCTTTATCAGATGGATGAGTTGTCTTGACTTTTGCAAGTTTCTTGCTTTTGAAGAAAAGTTGGAAGTGACAATGCCAAAGCCTGTACAGGCTTGCTTGCTAGCTACACATAGTTGGTACAAGTTGCCTGATATTTGTGGATATTGTTTGCAACAGTAGATCAGGTCCATGGCTCAAGATTTGCAAAGTTGCAAAAAGCATGCTTTATCAAAGTAGCAATGTGAACTTTATGCCATAAATGGATTAATTCAATGTACAATGCTCCAAAGATTAAAATAAAGCTATTGTCCACTGAATTAGCATTCTATTATGGAGTGTAGAGAGGATTAGGACCTGTAAAACCAAGTACAAGCATGTTTGAAACTGATTTGCAACTTGTAACAATGTGAAAATGCCTTGCACAAAAGTGATAAATTGCCATTTTCATTTCTTCGATTCTCCCTAACCATGAATGATCTTAGAGATTTCTTGGACATTTTGGAAACCTTCTAACATGCTCTACAATCCATCTTTGAAATTCATTTTGAGATTCCCCTTGGAACTAGGTGAAAAGTGTCCATGAAGTTAGGTCAAAAATCTGTCTAAACTAGGGCACAATTTCACTAAGTTAAAAAGTTTTATGGACCCCTATTCACAAAATCATAACTTGAGATCCAAGCATCTTTTGGGAAAACTTTGTGAATCAAAGTTGTAGATTTCATTAAGGAATACAACTTTCATGTTGAAAGTTTTGTTTGAATCCAATTGCATCATGGTGAAAAAGTTGTGGAAAGTTGGGAAAAAATAAGAAATTTTCATAACTTAGAAAATTTCTAAGTTATGAAAAATTTTCAAATTGAAACCCTAATTTGAAAATTTGGTTTTCTTGATCAACAAGTTTCACATTTTGACATATCTTGATGGATTATGACCCTTGGCACTTGATTTTGACCAAAAAGTCAAAGTTTGACTTTTCAGTGTACAGTTGACTTTTGATCAGTTGGCTGCAAAATTCATCTGTCAATCCTATGCATTTGAGACCTTTTGAACTATGTGATTAGGTCAAGATGATGTTGTTGAGTCCTTGAAGTCATGCTTGAACCCAATTGGTCATTGGCTAGGTCAAAAATCAGAAATTGCCCTTTCCTCAGTCAAAACCCTAATTTTGACCATTTTGCCCTTTTGATGATTTGATCAAATTTCTTGAGGATTTGTGGTCCAAACTTGATCAAATGGTACATAGGAGCCTATAATGTTGTTGTGGATCAAAAATTATGAAGTTTGACTGTAAATTGGTCATTGTTGACTTTTTCCCCAATACAGCTGATTTTTAGGTCAACTGTCCAATTGACTGAGCAAAAATGTGATTCAAGGCTTGAAACTTTGTATGAGCAATCTTAGGGATCCAATATGGTGTATGCAAGTCACATGAAGCATTGATGGTCCAAAAATCCTTGTGCAAACTCAAACCCTAATTTTAGGTCATCAGTGCAAGGAGATGTCTTGAGCTGAGCAAACCCTAATTCTGTCTGGAGTCCAAGAAGTCTTGTGAGGAAAATCTTGATAATATAAGAGGGAAAATTTTGGGGTACAACAATCACAATTAAGTAACACAACACAATGGAAATCCTGATGTCGAACACGCATGTGCCTAGATTGGCGACAAAAAATATCACCACTCAATCCAAAATGAAAATGTTATCATAACATGTGATACAACTACAACAAGAACTGTATTTGCAAATAACATACATACATTTAACCCATGCGTGAATGCATGAAATAATAACACCAAAGCATGCTTGTGTAATCAAGAATAAACTTATAGAAATGAGAAAGAATTAATACGTGAAGTCATTATAAGCATATAAATTGAAAATATACAATGGTTGTCAATTGAAATTTTTGAAAATGAACATTCATGGGTTTCATCATTTGAGAACATGACAAGCATTTTTAACCAACTAAAACATGCACAAAGAAAAGTCTTACTTTTAAGGAGAAATTTGGAACAACATTACCTCACTCTTGATAGAATGGAAGTTACACTCACATGATTTAAAATACTCAAATAAAGTGTTAGAGCAAAAGTATAAGAGTGCAAGCAACATAGTAAACAGTAAGAAGCATTGGAGACATCAATAATCCCCAAATCCCCACGTATGTTTAAAAACGGTTTGGTTGCAAGAGGTTTAGTGAAAATATCGAGAAGTTGATTTTTACTTTCAACATGCTCGAACACAACATCCCCTATTTCAACGTGATCACAAAGGAAATAGTGACATATCTCAATATATTTATTCCAATAATATAGAACCAGATTCTTGGTAAGGTTAATGGCACTAGTGTTGTCGCACATGATATGGATACGTGATACTTTTATATCAAAATCAAGCAATTGTTGCTTAAGCCACAAAATTTGAGCATAACAACTATCGGTTGTTACGTATTCTGCCTCGATCATTAACAAATCTATGGAAAATTTCTTTTTACTATGCCAACTAACCAACGAATTTGAGAACATGTGACAAGTTCTACTAGTACTCTTCTTATCCAATTTGCATCCGACAAAATCAGAATCAGAGTAACCAACCAAACTACAATTGCTTCCCTTGGAATACTGAAGCCCATATTTAGAAGTGTCAATGAGGTATCTAAGAATGCGCTTAACCGCTTTTAAATGCGACTCTTTGGGAGTCGATTAATATCGGACACACATGAAAATAATAAACATAATATCGGGCCTAGATACCATTAGATATAGAAGAGATCTTATCATAACTCTATACGTCTTGACATCTACATCCTTACCTTTTTCATCTCTATCCAAATTTCTATTTGTTACCATAGGAGTGTCAATTTCCTTTGCATTGTTGATGTCGAATCATTTTAGTAATTTGAGACAATACTTGGTGTTAACATATAAATGTTCCTTCCTTGAGTTGCTTTATTTGAAGTTCAAGAAAGTAATTTAGCTCCTCCATGAGACTCATTTCAAACTCTCCCTGCATAAGCTTAGAGAACTTCTCACCGTACAATATGACTGAGGATGCAATGTCATTTCACAAGGAACTCTTGAAAGAAAGTTAAACCAAATGCAAGGTATGCCATAAAGACTTTAGAAAACCATGATCTTATCACTTTTCACTTTGACAAAGTACCTAAAAGTATAACTTGTGATGAATCTAAGAAGGTCATTGATTTGATGATCATTCATTTTGATTGAAAACTTTCATCTTTATCATTTTCGTGATAGTTATCTTTCTCCTCCTCATGTTTCACCGATTCAGGTTGATCAATTCCTTCTTCGATGTCATTGAGTATATCTCTTGAAGAAACACCTACATCATGAAATGAAATACCTGTTTGAGTATTCTCGGATACAACATCAAAAGTAATTTATGCATCTTTTACCAATTAAACAATACTCGTTGTTGCTTTCTAGATCATATAATCCATCTTCTTGCCACATATATAATAGGATTAGAATATGTTACCCGTCATATGCCTTCATCCACCATAAATGAGAACCCGTATTCTCTTCAGAGTTAATACAATTTTCTTACAAAATCAACAAGATAAGCTAGGTACCAAATCTTCATTAGGTCATTGGGGGTTAGTGAAAAACTGGTTGCATTTGGGAAACCATTGAAAAACACCTTTAGGAACAAAAAAACTCCTAAGTTTAAATTTTTAAATGAGTGTGGCCTTTCTTGCAACCATAGTGACTATTTAAATCTTCACCATCACTAGAATCACTACCAATGTGCTCACCTTTTGAGAACTTGAACAAGAAATCCTAAGAGCTTGAGACTTTGCTCCTTCCTTCTTATTCGTGACTTTCTCATTTTTCTTCTTCCTCTCAAACTTTTTCTCATGCTTGTCTAAGCAAGTAATTTCTTGCTCATGTTCTTCAAACTTACTAAACAATATAGTGAGATCAAGTGTTGTAAGATCATTGGCTTACTTGATCACAGTGACCTTCGATTGCCAATTCCTATAAGACATCTCACAACTTTGTTAGTAGTAAGCGCATTGGAAATAAGATTACCAAGTGCGTTCAAACAACTAATGAGATTTAATTTATTTTTCTTATCCTCATTATTCCATAGTGCTTCCGGCTTAGGTGTGAACCACCATCAACAACATGTGACATCGGTGTTGGACCATTTAAAATAGCATCCCACACACCTTTATCATATGAGTTCACATGAATATGCATACAAGATTTTCAATAACTACAGTTTTCTCCCAAAAATATTGGGGCTCTTTTGTAATCCTCTTTAGGTTTGTACGCCATTTTATAATAAGAGTTTCAAAGCACAGAATTAACCGGAGATCTAGTACTACTTGTTAGACTAACACGACTTATCTAGAGGGGGGTGAATAGATTCCCAATTGAAAAATACCTTTAAAAAATTAGGTATTGCAAAGTTTTTGGCCTAAATCAAAATAGTAGTCTAAACGAACCTAGTTATTAGAAACTCGGATATGCACAAGCCATATGGAATTAAAATAATGTTAAAATAAATAAACACAATAATATCTCAAGTAACCGTTTAATATCAAACACAATGGTTTCCCATTTTCAATGAAATCAAGTAAAACACAACTTGATAATTTATCAAACACTTGGCGCGCGATCGATTATTTAGAAATTTTTTTAGCTTTGTTGGTATGAAAAATCCACTTACAATCAAAGTGATTATAAGATAACTAACAAAGCAATTTAAAATTTAACAATCAAAGAAAAATTCTATATGAATCGATTGATCAAACAACACATTCAACAAATTTCATATAGAAAATAAATGAGAGTAAGAGATAGATAGATATATATATATATATATATATATATATATATATATATATATATATATATATATATATATATATATATATATATATATATATATATATATATATATATAATATATATATATATATATATATATATATATATATATATATATATATATATATATATATATATATATATATATATATATATATATATATAGAGAGAGAGAGAGAGAGAGAGAGAGAGAGAGAGAGAGAGAGAGAGAGA